>QEPC01005125.1:945301-1017008 GCA_003113815.1 Sphenodon punctatus
CAAGCTCAAAGCATGCATCAGTCCTGCCTTCCATGTCAAGGTGCCTGTCTTCCCACCGAGGTTGCCTAGCTAAAAGCCTGCCCAAGCCCGCCTGCCCAGCCCTACTGCCTCTCATGACATGCTTCCTGCCTGCCTGCCCAGGTTGTGAAGCTTGAACCCTCCCTCAATCTGCCTGACTGCCGCTCATGTCATGCCACCTGACTGCCTGCCCGGGGCAACCAATGTCTGCTGCTGCTAGTGCCACTGGTGCTAGTTATTCTGCTGCATGACAAGAGGCAGTCACTCCAGCCCCAGGACCAGCCGTCATGATCCTGAGGCCAAGTTATTGGCAGGGAGGACTGTGTCCAAGATGTACAAGCTGCCACCCTAGCCCTGGGACCCACCGTGATGGGTCTGGGGCCGTCATTCATCTCACACTGTGATGTCATTCCAATGCTCCGAGAAGCAGCCACTCCAGCCCCGGAATCAACCGCCTGGGTACCGGGGACAAGTTACTGTGGCAGGGAGGGCTGTGGCCAAGATGTACAAGCTGCCACCCTAGCCCTGGGACCCACCGTGATGGGTCTGGGGCCATCATTCATTTCACACTGTGATGTCATTCCACCTAATTCAGAAGCAGCCACTCCAGCCCCGGCACCCACTGCCTGGGTTCCGGGCCCAAGTGCCTGATCAAATGAAGTGTGCCCCATAGGCTTTGGACTGTCATTCCACTATCCCTGATGCCCATCCATCCCAGTGACCATCAACAAGATTATGGGACCATCATTCCAGTCAATGGGGGCTGCATTTCATTCCATTGCATCCCGAAGCCCGGTGCCCACATGCCATCCTGCCACCCTCCCCAAAAGCCTACACCTCTGCACCCACCCGCGGATGCCTGCTGAAACTGGCTGCTGAAACTAAAAGCCCCTCCAACCACCAGCACCTGTCGCCTCCTGCCCGGCTGCCCACTGCCGAGGAGCCTATCTCTCTTTCTCTCTGTCACACCCACCCACACAAACACCAGCCCCACACCTCCTGGGGGCTTTCTGCTAGTTGAGACCCTGCTGTTGGCACTGCACATCTTTGGGTTACTATGTTACTTGAGGTGGCATTTGCTGCTGGAAGGGATCTAGTAGCTGTATGAGATTCTGCCACCTGCCAGCCAGAACTTCAGCACACAGGGATAAAAGAGAGGACATGTAAAACGAAGCTTGTAACAATAAATTTGAAAACTTTAGTTAAAACTATTTACAAAACAAGAAAAACAACAACAACTAAAACAACAACAGCCACAACATTTAATAAAACAAGAGAAAACATGAAAAGGAAACTTATAAACAAGCTAAGAGTGAGTCAGTCTCTGCCACTGGGCCTGTCCCCCGGTATTTGGGGGAAAGGCAACAGGCCTTGGGGCGGCTCGCAGTCCGGAGGGCGCCGTACACCATGAAGGGGTCCACTATGCTGTTGTCCATGGCGTATTCCAACACCTCTGCCAGCTCGTTATGCCACCTGGAGAGTGCCTGGTGGTAGACCTGCACATCGCACAGCTCGTCGGAGACATACTGTCCATATGCCACCACCTTCTGCCGCTCCGCCTGCACCGCCTGCATCTCCAGGTTGGCAAAGGAGCGCTGGACCTCCTCCACATGGCCCTGGGTGCAGCGATGCAACCTGGCCCGAAGGGCCTTGACCGTGGCATCCTCCGGGATCCCGGAGGTCTCCATATTGAGGCTTGAGGTGGGGGGAGAGGAAGGGCTTATATGCCTCCTTTTCCTGGTCGCCTTCCCCCCCCTTTTGCATGCACTGCAGCTCCATGGGAGCAGCTGCAGAGCAGTCCTCCTCACCCACCTGCCTCACCCACATTTTGTGGTTCCGCCCTATGTGAGTGAGAAACCCCGATGTTGTCCCCTCCCTCTGCCTGCGGAAAACTTTATTGCAGATCTAGAAAGAGCAGAAAAAGAAAGGAACATTGGAAGTGCCATACTGTGTCAGACCAATGGTCTGTCAAGTCCTGCCTGCATTCTGTCTCCACGAGTGAGTGGACTGGGTATCCATCCAATCTCTCTCTGCAGGGGACTTCCGTTCCTGACAGGTCAGAGGGCAATTCATTCCCTGTTGTTCCAGTCCCCGTGACATATCTTGCATGTGGCGGTTCTTTCGCCCTGGATGTAAAACCACCAGACATCCGACGACTGGCGCTGAATGCCTGGGGGTGAGGCTGGCGAGCTCCGCCTAGGGGCCCGGTGACGAGTCGTCTTACTAGGCCTGGTACTGGAAGCAGGGCTGGGCCCAGGACCAGAATCCGATTCCTCTCTGAAATGGGAATACATAAGAACACCAAGTAAATATCATGCATTTATGATGATGCCTCTAATCCTCCCTCCTTGGGGTGCTAGTAGGGACAGCAACAACAACAAAAAAACCATAAAGAAAAGCATGCTCAAATCCTGCCCTCCCAGGGGTGCTAGGGGATGCTAGATATTGCAACTAGAAAGCCCTGGGTGGCACATGCAAATCCTGCTGCCTTCCTTGGGGTGCTAGGGATGACAATGCGAGATGTGACCCTGGCTGGAGGAATGAGACTGCCCTTATTTGGGGGTGCATAGGGAATGGGATGACAACTGGAGAATGGAGACCCTTGATAGCCCGGCACATGTTTGGGTGGGGATGCTCATGCCTGACTGCTGAAAGAGTCCCCCACACTACAGTACCCTCTCTCTCTGTGGCAGACATCTGCTGCCATCCGCTGTTGGCCACTGTTTGTGCCTGACTGATGCCCACCACCCACCTACCCACCTGCATGCCAGTGAGCTGAGCTCTCTCTAACTGATACAGCCTTTCTTGTCTTAAAAGTAAAAAAAAGGTTTACAAACCTGGCAGGAATGGCAGTAGAGCCCACCGCTTCCTCCTCGTCCGAAGAGGAAGCCAGTGCCACCAGTGCCACGGGAAGTGTAGCAGGTGCAGCGGCCTCCACCTCCTCCTCCTCCTCCTCCTCCTCCTCCTCCTCCACTGGCAAATGTGCCCCCAGTCGGAGGATGTGAACAGCCTTCTTCATTATTATTTTTTCCAAAAAACGCACACACCAACAGTCATCCACAACACACAGCAACCACCCAAACACACAGCACAGTCAAACCCAACTCAATCACAGCCAAAACACACGAACCAAGCATCCACCAAATCAAACACACACCCACTCACCTCACATCTCCACACGCACACGAATTTCTGGTTTCCGGCTTGATTTCCGGCTTTCCGTGCGCTCACGATATTTTTAGGCCGAACGCCGAATGCAGAACGCGATCTCAGCGATCCACCCAAACAGCTGATACCCGAATGGCCGAACCCAAACACGCGAACCGAGCGCGGCTGGGCTGAACGGACGAACGCAAACTCGGCGATTCACCCGAACGGCCGAACCCAAACACACGAACCAAATGCGGCTGAACCGAATGGCCGAACCCGAACCGCAATCTGTTCGCCCATCCCTACTCGTCGAATGGGATGACTGACTTTCCTTGGATTTCCTTTTCCCCCTTAAATATTTTCTTAATGGCTCCCAGGAGATTCTCACTTCTTGTCTTTCTGGGACATTTTCTCAGTCTCTGGAAGCTACCGTTGTTAACTCAAGTATCCTCCATTAACACTTCATCTATATTATAATTGTCTTCCCTTCCTTTTCCAACATCTGTTTAACTTTATTTGGGCTCACATTCTATATTCTAATTTCCAAACTCATTTTTCTTTATATTGGGGGCGATCCCATGCCCTGTGCATCCTGCGTGCATCCTCCATGTGTGCACGTGCATGGAAACTGCAAACAATAGGGATTGCAGTGTGCTGTGCGGATCCGATGTGGGACCTGTGCAGATCTCACATGGATCCCACGGGGATTCCACTTGGGATTGTGGCCAATGTCCCCATATACAAATTTCCTTCTAAATGTATTATTTGGGGAAAATCCCATGTCCTGCAGATTCTGTGTGCACCCCTATACACTTGCACATGCACACTGTTTATACACATTACAATCTGCCCACAATGGAGGTGCGCACCATTTCTGCATTAGTGCATGCAGGGTCGACGGGGCATAGGATCTGTTCCACCATTTCTAGACAACTCCAGCAACATCAAACATGTCATGTTTTATATAATGGTATCAGAAGTACAAATGTATTGTTTGTTCAAATAAAAAATAGTACATTTGTGTTATATATGTGTTGTTTTCATGAACCCTGCTATAGCACCCCATCCAGAATATGTGGAAAGAACCCAAACCCCATCACATTTTGTTTTTATTTGGCAAAAAATAAAACTACTTGCCTAATCTAATTCTGGTGCATTAATGTAACCAAGGTCTCTCAAATGAGGGCGGGGGGTTCCTTTGTTGTGAGGCACAACTATAAAGAGGGTAACAGCAGACAGAAAGAGGAGGAAATCAAATGGGGGGCACTCACCTTGAATGGGGGTATGTGTGTGCACATGTCCCTAAAAGCTACCCCTTGGTTATGCCCTTGTTGTGGTGGGAGATTCACAGATCCCACTTTTCTGGTTCAGAGAGTACTATGGTGCTATGGTGGTGTCTGTTCTGAGCAGGGACAATGCTGCTGCTAGATTGGAAATGTGCAGAAAATGGACTTTCTTCCCCATTACCATTTTCTCCCCTGTTCCACCTCCTCCCCTCCATCTTCCCCCCAGAGTCTAGGGATGTGCACAGTAGCTCTTTTTAAAATTCACTTCATTATCATTATTAAAATATCATTAATTTTTGTTATATTTTGTTATTCTTTGTTTTGTTTTCATTTTTACTTTTATTTTCGATTTCAATTGGTTTCAGTGGAAAACACATTTTTGGCTGTACCTTTTTATTTCTTATCCAATTTGGATGATAATTATCAGGGTTATACTTGCAACAGAGGGCATTATGTGTGCCATATTTCAGAAAGATTAGATAAAGGGATCTGATTTTATAAACAGTTGGAATTTGTTATTTTACAAATTTTTGTGTACACATTCCTGAATGTAAAAACTTTGTCTCCCATTTGATTTAGATGAAACTTGGTATGATTATACCCCTCCCCAAGGTACTATCTCTGCCTCATTTCATAGGTATTGCATAAATGATCCAAAAGTTAGAAGCAATTTACTTGTAAATACATTTCTGGCTGTAACATCTTTGTATTCCAGTATGATTGCATGACATTTGGCAGAATTGCATCGCAGATCTTCAGGATCATCTCTGCCAAATAAAAGAAAGTTCTGATAAACAGATCCAAAGTTAGACTCCTGCACATGATCTGGAGAGTATGAGCCTATGTCAGGGGTTATCTTATGTTTGTCAATCTGGTACAAGATGTGTTTGTGATGCCAATTGGCCAGCAGAAGTGTCACCCATATATCATTCTCTGCTGTGACCACCACAACCCCTCTTCCTCACTTGTTACTGGGAAGTTGGAAGCATTTGCTTAGGAAAGATCCAATAAGGGATTCTCTTACATCCTCTGTCAAAGTGCTGCAGGATGTGATTGTGATGACAATTGACCAGCCTGGATGTGTGAACCATGTCTCCTGATTGCTGTCATGCTTCCCCCTGTTCTCTGCCTTTCTGCTTGAAGTCCCAGTTATGTCCCTTCTATGCCTGCCTCAAAACCACCCAGGATTGGTCCTTGAAAACTGGAAGCTTGCAGTAAGAGAGGAAATCACATCTCTGTCCCAGCCAGGGTGTCTTTGAAATGTCAAGTCAATTGTCATCTCTGCTGTTGGGCACAAGCTACAGTCTCGGTGGGCACCCCAGGTGCATGGGGGTGTCCGTCAACTTGCAGAGAATGCCCCAGGAGGGGCAGGAGGATGTTGGGCAGCACACTAGGTGCATGGGGGTTGGATTTATGTAGTTAACTGAACTCTTGCAGTGAGCTCTAACACACGCGCATGCACATACACACACATGCGTGTGCAGCGCACGCACACACACACACACACACAAAATCCTGCCAAAAAGTATGAGAAAATGCTCTGACCAAAGCCAGAACTAACCAAAGAGAAGAAGCAGTCCCAAAGAACAGCAACTTATATCTACCCTCTATGCCTGCCTTGAAGCCATCACCAACACATCCTCCTGTGAAGGTGGGAGAATACAGTAATTGGCCAGGGAATGTGTCTTTAAGTCTTTTGGGCTATTTTTCACCCTTCTAAAGCCCTCTCTCCCCTTCCATGGCTGTCTCTAAATGGCACTGTATGTGCTGTTTACCAGAATAACAAAAGTCTTCAAGAGGGAAAATTCAATTGTTTATACAATATGAACTCTTTATCAAATCTTAGTTCAGTTTTGCATAGATGATCCTGAATGTCTGCTATACAATCTTTTCATATTTCATGTACAATGGATAGACAAAAATAATATTACAGCCATTAATGCATTTACAAGTAAATTGATTATAACACAATAACCTTTTATTCAATCCTTCTGAAATTTTGTATACTTAGTGTGCTTCAGAAGGAGTATAAACAAGCCAAGTTTAATTCTAATCAGATAGGAGAAAAAGATGATACAGTGAGGAAGGTGCACATACATTTTGTTTAAATGAAGAATTTCAACTGCTTATATAATTGTATCCCTTTATCCAATCTCTCTGAAATGTGGCAAACAGAATGCCCTACTTTGGCAGTATCATACTGCCACATTTCACCAACATTGAATTTAAAACAAAAAAATTACTGCTGAAAAAGTGTTTCTCAGGTTTTTCCTATGAATTTATAATAACAAAATAATTTTTTTGTTCCTTCATTATTATGTTCTTTCTTTGTTATTTTTCAATAATGAAAATGAAAAATCCATATTTTGTTTTCATTATTATAATTTTAAAAATTAAATGCACACTCCTACCAGTGTCCTTATTGCGGAAAACCACCAACTTACATGGTAAAGACTCCAGAGACACACCGGACACTGTTCCGCCTCTCCCTCTCTCTGCTTGAGGTGCCTGAGCCCTGGAGGCTGTGGCTGAACTGCCTACCTCATGCCTCAACTGCTGGTGCTTGCTCCATTTTGTGCCTCCTGCCAGGTAGGTCCCCTGTGTGCCATGTGCTGCAGGTGTTTCTGCATCATCTCAGTCTCTGCCCAGCTGCACCACAACAGAACCATGCCCCCCCCCCAGCTTGGGCCCCAAGACAAATGTTCTTCATGTCCATATGGTAGCTACACCCCTGCTTCTGAGAGCTATGGAGCTAGAGTGGTATAAATAAATTAACATCCCTTGTATTGTGGTAGAATGCACAGCTTATTTTGACAAACAACAATAAGGGTCTAGGAAAGCAAAATGTGTCTATTAAGTTCAAACAATTAAGTTAGACTTGTTAAAAGTGCATATCAAGTTAAATATCTTAAAGATATATTTTTTTGTCCAACTCTGCTTGAGAAGAGTTTCTTTGTGTGGTCATGATGACATCCCAAGCAGAGGATGACCAGGGAAAAGGCAGTCAGGAACTTTTGTTCTAAGTTTATTTTATATTTTTAATATACATATAATACCAGAGAGTTTATTTGGGTCTAGGAGCAGCCACGGTAGCTGTTGCTGCCAGCTTTGGAGAAAGGGATATCTGTTAGGTGGGCAGATGGCAATTGAGGGCTTTTCATTTGTACATTTACATTGTTCATGAGCCAATAGATGCAACTGCCCCCAGGATGAGAGGAAAGTCACAGTGTCATGGACATTGTTTCTTATATAGACTAATTTTGCCATCAGTTAACATGTTTGGTATGATTGTTCCAGAATCAAGTCTGAATTGCGGAAGCTGGTGTGGATCCTGAGACACAGGACACCCACTGGGCAGCAGACATGGCCAGGAGGATCATCTGGGACTCCCAGCTTGGTTTAAGCTACAGAATGGAAATGTTTCTGAGAGGGAAGAAGGGCATGTTATGGATACAACTCATACCAATGGTACTGGTGTTGGAGGTGAGGGCTCAGACAGACATAATATCCCTGCACCTTTAGGGAAAGCAATTCTGTGGAAACTCAGGATGGGTTTGTCTATTATGATCAGACAGGAGCAGCAATACTTGCAGGAAATCTTCTGCAGGGTCAGTATTGTATTTCCCCAGCTCTTACAAAGGGTATTTTCAGACAT
This sequence comes from Sphenodon punctatus, assembly GCA_003113815.1. Classification (NCBI taxonomy): domain Eukaryota; kingdom Metazoa; phylum Chordata; class Lepidosauria; order Sphenodontia; family Sphenodontidae; genus Sphenodon; species Sphenodon punctatus. Next base: position 953,411 of record QEPC01005125.1, read on the forward strand.
GATGGGGCGACATTTGCCCTGTCACGGAATCACCCATTTGATTCCCGCTGGAATCCCGCCATCACGGCCAGAAGATGTGCCGACCAATCCCAGCGGGGAATCTGGGGGGGTGTTCTAGGGCTGCTTGATGCAATGTGCAGCTGCACAGCCCCCCCCCCATGCTCCCCCAGCCACCTGCCCTCTGGGAGATGGGCGGGCACAGCTGCTGCATCCGATTCCGAACTGTGGTCTGGGGCACGGCACGGAATTGGCACCAGTAACAGATGTTACCGGCCGCCGATTCCAGGCTGTGGTTCAGCTAACCATGCTTTTGGTCCTGGTCCCTGGACAAGGGCCGAAAGCATGGTTATTTTTATTCCCACCGGAGGTTCACTGTGGTGAACATCTGGTGGAACTCAAACAGACGTTATGGGACCATTCCCCATCACAGGGTAATGTCTGTAGTTGAGCATGATCTCGTAATGTCTGAAAATACCCAAAGATGGGTGGAGAGGAGAGGTGAACCCACAGTAAATTGACAAAGCTCAGATACCGGTAAACAGGGAGATTGAACCATTCACTGAGGTTCATCTGTCACAATTTGGGATGGACTGGTATCTGAGGGGCTAAAAGTGAGACTTGGAGAAGTTAATGTAATGACTATCTGGGAATCAGGCTTCTTGGGCTGGGGAGTTGAGCATGTCAAGCATGAACTGGCAGCTCTAGTGGTGGTAGTCCTGTGCCAATGGAAAAGAGAAATCACAAAATGGGAACAGAACAAAAAACATGAAGGTTCAGGAAACTTCTTACAAGATGATGAAAGGGTGAGTCTATCAGGGGATATGCTACCCATGGTCTCACCCAACCCTGGGGGGTCATGGGGACTATGCTACTAAGCAGGATATATGTTGTCTACAGTTGGTGCAAGAACCATCACTCTTTCCTCAGGACCCCAACAAAGGGTCATGGTAGCTCAAATGGACTGGAGACTCCATTCAGGATTAGGAATGGGAATGGACCGGATTTGGGAACAGTAGTCTGAGGTTGGTTGAAGGGGTGGTGGTGGTGGTGGTGATGAAGTTTGTTCTGGTTTGTTTTGTTATGATGGGTGTTACCCAGACTGCCATTTGTATAAGTTTAATAAAGAGTTGTGAGTGACCAGTTTAACCCAAAATTCTGTGTATGTAGCCTCCTTTCGTGTTCATGCAACAAAGGCATAGTTTGTGAGATTCTGTGTCTATTGAGGTTGCAGTGGTTCTGTCTTGGGAAGAGCAAAACCTGTGCAAATTATTGCTTCCTATCCCTTCCTTTTGAACGTGTACATTTGTACATAAACAGATTTATACAAAGCAAGCACCCCAGGAAAGCCCCTACCAACTTCCATTGTAACATCTCAGGATTGCCTCTGGACAAGTTCCATGATGTCTGAACAGATATACCACATATTGACCCAAAGGCCAGCCATGGTAAAATCAATGGCAATTTTCATGATGTCTGAACAGATCAGATACATATTAACCACAAGGCAAGCCATGGAAAAAGCAACATGGAAAATAGACAGGATAATATCATGGTAGATAAATGACACACAACATATTTTTTCAGTGTTGCAGTTTGTGGCTTTCTGGGAAATAAAAGGTAAATCCAGAATGTGGTTTCATTTGACAGACCATTTTTTTCTGATGATTGTACTAATTCTTTCAAAGCTTCATGTAACATGAACAACTTAAATAAGAGAGAACACTGCCCAAGAACTGGCCCAGCATGTGGATAGAAGCAGCATTCTACCATTATTCATCACAAGAACATTTTGTTCCAAATTTAAAATTCTTCTTTGAGGCTTGTAAAGCTTATTCATTCCTAGTATCACTGAAGAAAAAAATAAGTATATCAGAAATGGTGATAGATTGTACAACTCTAGATTTTTCCAAAAGAATGTCAGTCTAACAGCAACAGCCATTAAAACAAACACAGTACAATAGTGGTTCAACAAGGAACATTGCTATGACGTTTTATAAGAGTATCATCAATTGTTCTTCTTCCAGGGCTTGTTCCAAACTTCATTCTTCCCATGCTAATACAAATCTCTTCCCACAACAGAATGGGATGCCATACGAACAGTTAGGCCATTTTCACATGGCACTACTGGGTGGGGGGAATGGGTGTGGTCTGGTGGTGGGTGGAGATGGGTGTGCTCTGTTTCCCATGGGTGCACACCCATCTCCACTCACCTGCACCTATCTCCACCCACAGCGCCTCCTCCATTTTGTTGGATGGCTCCGTGGGTGGGTCATGGGTGTGCTCTGGGAGCGCACACTCACCCCTACCTACTGCCCGTGGTGTTTCCATGGATGCACACCCATCCCCCCACCCACCATCGCAATGGGAATATAGTTCCCCCCCCCACTGCACACCCGCCCACACACCCAGCGGGGTTGGGGGAGCATCCATGCAAAAACGGTCTTAGTCTAACTACCATTCTCTAATTTTCAGTTCATAAAACACTGATAAATCTAAGCATATAAAGTTATAAGCATATAAAATGTGCAACCCTTTATTTTGAAAAAAAAAGTATAAATGAGATGTTTTTGACTATTGCTTCCCCCCTCAGTGTTTGTTACATTTATTTATTTATTGCATACATTTGACACTAACACTTATGTATGCATGATAATGACTTATTTCCTTGCTTTATATCTAGAAATTTGCTGCTCTTTGTGGATTGTAATGTCTCCAAGTAGTACTCGAGAACAGAAATGAAACATTGTAGTAAATATCATATTTGATTCATTCTGCTGCTTCAGTCCTGATCCAATGAAGTGAATAATAACTGTTGTTCAGTTCCTGGTTTGTTAGGTAGTTCAGGTATTCAATATTTTGGTTGTTTGCTGATGTGGTAATTTATTTATTATTATTATTATTATTATTATTATTATTATTATTATTATTATTCAGCTATGTACCTGCCATTGTACAATCAATAATTAGAGACAGGTCCCTGACCCAAGTTACTTCATCTCAGCACTACTAGTAATAATGCACATGTGCACTAGCCAAGATTAAGTTATTATTATTATTATTATTATTATTATTATTATTATTATTATTATTGTTGTTTTTGTTGTTGTTGTTGTTATTATTATTAACAACAAACATTTATATAGTGCTAGCAGTGTACCTGGCACTTTACAAAGTAATAAAATAGACAGGGTCCTTGCCACTAGGGCTTACAATCTGAGAGACAGGAGCTGGGGGAGAGACTTAGGAAGGGGAACAGAGGGAGAGACAAGGGGTCTAACATTCATGAAGATGCGAGATCTCAAGTGCACGTACTTGGCTTGGTTACGATGAGAATGACGGCAGGTCCATGTGGCAAGGATAGGGGTAAACAGACCATAGGTATAGGAAATAGTGGCTCAGCAGGATAAAGAGTCAGACAGAGCAGAGCAAAAGAGGTGAGTTTTAAGGAGAGATTTGAAGGTATGAAGGGAGGGGGCAAGGCGGATGTGGACAGGGAGGGAGTTCCAGGCATGGGGGGCAGCAAGTAAGAAGGGATGAAGGCACTTAGGGGAGCAGGGAAGGCGTGTAAGGGTGAGAGAAGGGACAGAGGAGGAGTGAAGTGCACGGGCTGGAGTATGGAGGGTGATAAGTTCAGAGTGGTAAGGGGGAGCGAGGTTGTGAAGCACTTTATAGGTGAAGACTAGGAGCTTGTGCAGGATTCGTTCAGGAAGGGGAAGCCAGTGAAGCGAAGCGAGGAGGGGCTGCACATGGTCAAAGCAACTGGCGAGGTGGATGACCCTGTCAGCAGAGTTTTGGACGGAGATGAGGGGAGAAAGGTGAGACCGGGTAAGGCCAGAAAGAAGGAGGTTACAATAATCGCGGCGAGAGATGACCAGAGCATGAACAAGAGTTTTGGCTGATGAGATAAAGAGAAAAGGGCAAATCTTAGCAATGTTATGGAGGTAGAAGCGACAGGATTTAGCAACAGAGTCAATGTAGGGTTTAAAAGAAAGGGTGAGTCAAAGATGAAGCCTAGGCTATGGGCTTGGGGGCCAGGCAGGATCGTGACTCCATCAATAATTATTGACAGTGAGGAAGGAGAGGAAGGATGAGGGGGGAAGATAAGGAGTTCAGTTTTAGCCATATTGAGTTTGAGCTGATATTGAGACATCCAGGTAGAGATGTCAGAGAGACAGTTGATGAGACGAGCTTGAATAGAGGGAGAGAGAGAAGGAGTAGAGAGATCTAGTTGAGTGTCATCAGCATAGAGGTGGTATTGGAAGCCATGGGAGGCAATGAGTTTGCCTAAGGATGAGGTATAGATCGAGAAGAGGAGAGGGCCAAGAACAGAGCCTTGAGGAACACCAACTGAGAGGGGGAAGGAGGAGGAGGCGAAGTTGGAGAGAGACACATTAAAGGAGCGGTCAGAGAGGTAGGAGGAGAACCAGTTATGGACAGAGCCACAAAAGCCAAGGGAGTGAAGGGAATCCAGCAAGAGTGAGTGGTCAACAGTATCGAAGGCAGCAGAGAGATCGAGGAGGACAAGAATGGAATAGAGACATTTAGATTTAGCCACCAGAAGATCATTGGTGATCTTAGCGAGAGCAGTTTCAGTAGAATGAAGGGGGCGGAAGCCAGATTGGAGGGGGTCGAGGGAGGAGTTGGAGGATATTAAGTAATTTAAAGAACACAATAACCAAATAACCAAAATTCAAAACAACTGAATAACCAAAATATCAAATAAGCAGCTATGCACATATCTGTTTCAGTTTTTGGTATTATTTGGCTATTTGTACAGCTATCTGAAAATCTGAATAACATCAGCAAATATAAAATCTGTTATTCATTTCAGCTGAAGGAATTTGCCCCCAAATGCCATACATATTATTAGATCAACTGTCCTGAGAAAAATGTGAAATAATGTGTTTTACGTTTTCTCCCTACAAATGACAAATTTTAGCCATATCAGTATAGAAAATGTTATTTTTGGTTTTAAGAACCAAAATTATAGGATATGTCTGGAATTTGGATTCAAGGGTTTGGATGTGAAAGCCAGCTGAAAATGCAGAAAGGTTTGGATTTCTCTTCTCATTTTTAACCAATTTCTTCTTGAAAAAATGCAAGTATTTTTGCAATCGTTTGACTCTGTGATAGGATCTCTTCATCTTCATGCTTTGGACAACTTCATTAGCAATCCACAAGCCATCTGAATTATGTGGTGAGAATTTATTTAGATATTAAAATAAATTCCAAGCCTCAGTGCATTTTTTCTCCATCTACTGACAATCCTATGAAAGCTCCAGTGGCTGACACAAACATGGGATTTATACACACAAACCTTAAAATGCCATTTTATACTGAAGAAAATTAGATTTTAACTTACCAACTAAAACTAAAAAAGGTAAAATCCAAGAATATTATTTAACATGATTTATTTATTGAAGGAGACAACGATAAGAGGGTTCACCCTTCATGGGTTTTTTTTTGTTTTTGTTTTTGTCTTGTTCAGGTGCTCCATTTCCGAACTGTAAGCCACATAATTTAATAACTTGATATAGAGGAAGTCAGTTGCATTTTGATCCTTATATTAATAAACTCAGATCCATAGCTAAAATTTTAAAAGGATGGAATGCTATCTCTTTTTCACTCTTTTAATGCTGAATGTAAATTGACCCACTGTAAATTTTCCGATCAAGCTCAGAGATCAATTTAGATTGGACCATATTCAAACTTCTTTAAAAACTACATTCCATTCAAATGTGTGTTTTCACTGCACACACAGCTCTAATCAAAAGTGAAGCTCTATAGAAAGGTTTTAAATTTAATCCAAATCTCAGTGAATTTCATGAATCTGCCTACTCAAGCTTTACATGAGTGGGCTCATAAATGTTATTTCTGCTTTTATGCATGATCAATTGCAGGCTGCTTCTGATTCTGGGCTTCACAAAAAATACCAAAAACCAGAGTTTACCTCTGCCTTCATGCATATTTGATAGCTCCAGATAAAAGCAAAACAGTGCTAATTGATAATGGCTAATGAATGTGTACATTGTTAACAAAAATGAAAATTTTGTTAACAAAACCTAATATTTTCTATAGGTTACTAGTTTGGGTAACTGACAGCTGAACTGGATTATCCATAAAGAGCATATCAGTCCATTATATAACAATATGTCCAGTACTCAGATAACAAATGAAAGATGAAGAAAAGATTGAATATAGATATTCATTATGCTGCATGCTCCGGAAAGATGTCTTTGTACACAAAAAGCAAAATTTGCGGAAATACATAATACAGGAGAGTGTGGAGTTTTGAAATGCAAGGGATTGTCAGGTATTTTTCTACAGTAACTTCATACAAAGGAGATCAATTTTTAATCCCAATTGATTTCTTTTTCTTAATGAAGAGAAACAGAACACAAGCAGTGCACAATTAACTATAAAATGACTCCAAAGTAACATCACCAGCAACACACACAGGACCAATTCTCATGTATATACTAGAGGTGTGTACCAGGAACCCATGTAATTCTTATTTTTTGTTATTTAAATATTTCGGTTTTGTTTCTATAAATATCAATTTAATATTTATTTTTTTTGCTTTTGTTTTTGTTTTCCTTTGGTTTAAATAGAAAACACATTCTCGGATGTAATTTTTTTGTTTTTCATTATATTTGGATTAAACTTGGGAGACTTGTACCACCAATGGAAGACATTATGTGTACCAAACTCCATAAATATTGGATTAAGGAATCTGATATTATAAACAGTTGAATTATACTATTTTGCAAAAATCTGCATATACTTTTCTGGCTGTAACTACTTTTTCTTCCATCTAATGTAGATGAAACATGGCAGATTAATACCCCTCCCAATGTTTACTATTTATGACAAATTTCAGAAGGATTGGATAAAGGGTCCAGGTGATATAAACAATTAACTTATAAATGCATGTCTGCCTGTAACGTATTTGTACTCCAACCAGTATACATGAATTTGGCAGGACTGTATCTCACACTTTCAGGATCATCTCTGCCAAACATCAGAAAGATGTAATAAAGGATTCCAGCTTTATATGCCTGAAGAGAATATGTAGAGAATGAGCCTTTGACAGGGATTCTCTTACATGTCTCGGTGGTATAAGATCAGTTTGTGATGTCAATTGGTCAGCATAAATGCCAATTAAATATCCTCATTATGTGCTGTGAACATCCCAACTTTTCTCCCCCACTTGTTACTGGGAAATCAGAAGCATCTGTTTTGGAAAGAGCCAATACAGATTATCTTATGTCTTCTGTCACAGTGCTGCAGGATGTTATTGTGATGATAATTGGCCATCCTAGATGTTTAAACTATGTCTCCTGATTGCTGTGATTTTATGCCCAAAGTCCCAGTCATGTCCCTTCTATGCCCGTCTGAACGCCTCCCCCTATGCCCGCCTTGAAACCACCACCAGTTGGTCATGTAAAGCTGGAAGCATGTACTAATTGGCCAGAGATGTGTCTGTTAGTCTTTTGGGTTGCTCCACATCCTCCTCCTACAGCCTCCCTCCCCCTGCCATGCCAGATGTCTGCTTCTGACTGGCACGGCATGTGCTGCTATTTATCTGAATAATGGTCTTCAAGGGGACAAATTCAATTGCTTATAAAATTGGGTACCTTTATCAAAGTGTCCTGTAATTTGGTAGGGATGACAAGGAAGGTGTGAGATAACATTTTACCAAATTAATTGTAAACTGGATGGAATATAAAAATGTTACAGCCAGAAAAGTATTTTCAAGTTAATAGCTTATAACATAAGGATAATTTATCCAATCTTCCTGAAATTTGTTAGGATTGGTACATTAGTGGAGTGACATAGGCTTCCCAGGTTTCATGTAATTTAGATGGAAGACAAAAAGTTGTAGCCAGGAATGTGTATGGAGCTTTTCTTAAAATCACAACATTCAATTGCTTCCAAAATATGTCCACTTTATCCGATCTTTTCAAACTTTGGTCCATATAGTTCCCTCCATTTGGCATACAATTTCCCCATGTTTCATCAGAATTGAAAAAGAAGCAAAAAAATAATAGCTGGAAATATTTTTTTTATTGTTTTTCCATTATTTCAAAAACAAAAATTTGTTATTTTTTTCATTATTATTATTTGTCATTTTCATTATTACAACAATGAAAATCAAAATCAAAATTTTCATTTTTGTTATAATAACGAAAACTAAATGCACACCCCTAGTACATATACATGCTCTCTCTCTCTCTCCCTCTCTCTCTCTCTCTCTCTCTCTCTCTCTCTCTCACACACACACACACACACACACACACACATCCCAGTACTGAAAACAAAAGTGATAAACTGTTTGTAATTTTATGAAAATGATTAGCTAGAGAAAATGCCTGCATTTTGTTTGTTTTTGCAGGATGAAGAATTTCTGGTGCTGTGTGTACTGTGTTTCTCTATCCCTTCTCCCATATGTTATTATCAAGTGACTACAAAACCTCCTCGCAAGCTATCCCAATGAGAGACATGGGTGACATTTCCTATTACCCAAGTCATGCCCCTCTAGAGCCAGTTAACAAAGGTCAGGAAGTGGCTGCCTCTCTGCTTGTCACAGAAGGCACTCTGAAGGTGTAAGTATATGGTAAGAGGGTGTATCAGCTGTACTCCTTGACTGGCTGGATTTAAATTTTGTGCCCACATTGACATAGTTAACTGCTTTTGACATTGAAGTTGTCATTTTAGGTTTCAGTTGGAGGATGGTGAGATGAGGGTCATGTGAGGCTGACACTAAGGAGGGATATGTATATCCTGTGCTGCTCTGCTTGCTGATGGCCTTTGAATTTCCAAGAAACTGATGGGTAAACAGAGTTAATGCCATTTTGGTGTGTTGCAGAAAGAGCTCTGATGGAAAGGGAAGGAGTTCGCCCCTCCTCTCCCCTCCCCTCTCCCCTTGCCCACCCCATCAGAATGTGGTTACTCCACTGCTTGTAGCCACAAAGAGTGGAAAGGGGAGTAACTGGATGCAAATGAGTGCAGGGACACAACTTGGAAAAATTAAGGGGGGAGGGGGAAAGGGATAAAACACAATCAGTTGAATATTTGCTCCCCCAAAGGCCTGCCCCTCTCTTAGATCAGTGGCAGAGCCACTGCTCCCCCAATTCCACCAAGAAACATGCAGGAACCCCACCAGCACATCCTAGCAAGGGTGCTAAACCAGGGGAAGGGGAGGAACTGGTATGCCTCTTCCCAAGGCAGGGAAGCATCAGCACTGTCCTTTCCCCACGGGTGCATGGAGTACTCCTGGGCATCCAGGGACTAGAGATGTGTAGAAGAGACTTATTTTCATTTTTGCAAAAATTCATTTGTTTTTGTTTTTTGTTTAAAAACCATTCGTTTGCATTTTACATTTGTTCAATCAATTCACTTGGCAGGACTTGTGTGCCTTTAAATAGTGGTTTCACTTTGCTTCTATGACACATTCCCTACCGCAAAACTTGCACAGACAGCCCTGGGGTGGCAGAAATATCAGAGACAGACTGGCATGTAGCAGGTGGGCAGAGGACAGAGCAGATACGGGCAGGCAGCAAGCTCCAGGCACTGAAGCTGCAGGCACTAGCTTAGGAGGAGATGGTAGTGAGTCTCATGAGGCTTCAAGTTGCAGAGATTTCCCCTAGAAGGCAGAATATCAGGGAGAGACAGGCACTGAGAAGCAGCAGGGACTGGCAACGGAGACATGCTTTCCCAGGTGTGTTGAGATTGAAGTTACAGAGAATGGTCCAGGGGGGCAGAAGATGTAAGAAAGAGACACACACAATCATCACACAGACTGGCATCAGCAGCAGAAGGGCAGAGGATCAGCAGGTTCTGACTTCGGAAAAGGCACCCCAAAGTGTGGCAGGGTGTCAACTTCCCCGTAAGGGGAAGGCGGGACAGCATTTTCTGTTTGTTTGTTTGTTTTCTTGAATTTCAACCCCACCCTTCCCCTAAGGCTCAGGGCATCTTATGCAACAAATACATATAACATAAAGACACAATAAAACTCCATCTAAAAATCACATAAAAAAACCTACCCTGACCCCTAAAACTTCCCACCTCAACTCCTAACCCTGCCTACTAAACCTTTTGCAAAAAACACACGTTTTGCATGGCCTCTGGAAAATGTTCAGGCTCAGCCTCTGATATAAGGAGCTGCCTAACTGAGTCAAACCAATGGCCCATCTTAGCCCAATATTGTCACTACCTGAGACAGCAGCAGCGTTTCAATTCCAGTATCCCCGGCAGAGGCCTCACCCAGGTGTGCTACCAGAGATCCCAAACTGGAGATGCTGGAGTTTGAAGTTGGAACTGGGGATGTGTGAACAGAACTGTGCTCAGAAATTCGGTTCGGTTCAAAAATCGAGTTCAGTTCAAAAGTTCGGATTGGTCGACCGAACTATTCAAGTTCTGTCGAATTCTGAACTTCCGAACCTATTTCGTACATTCAAAACTGGGATTTTTGGCCTTCTGAACTGGTTTGGATTCAACCAAACAGTTCGGTGGAATTCAAGTTTGGTTTGAAAGTTTGTTCGGTCGACTAAACTATTTGAGTTCGTTCCAAACTCCGAACTTCTGAACCGCGTTCGCACATCCCTACTTGCGACCTTATTCATGCAAAGCATGTGAGCCATGGCCCATGCCTCTGATGGGTCTCCAGGAGAAAGGAATACCATAATATAGGCGTAGCAGCCAAGAATGCCTCTCTGTGGATTCTTGTCATATGAAAAAGGTTAGCAGCTGGTGAGATCACTCCCGGTCTACCTTAGGGAGGTAGAGGTTGCAATGGAGCATGGAAGGAAAGGTGGTCTCTCAGACCACGTTCTCACTGGGCAAAATGCATAGCATTTGCCTCTGGGAAAAACTCCAGGAGGCAAATGCTGCATGTTTTGTCTAGTGGGAAAGCAAAGCCGTGAAGCTTTGCCTCCGATCATGCAGAGGTTAAAGAGCACGATTTTCCAGCTCTGTAACCTCCACACTGTGAAATAAATGCTTACCCCCCTCCCCACCCTCACTGAGCACTGGTAGGGGCCTGGGGAAGATAGATCATAAACTGGGGGACCATCCTGCTGGGGAGAAGCTGGGGAAGGCCAGCTGTGGGGATGGGGAAGGTGAAGATGGGAACTTAGCAGTGTCTCTAGGAAAGAAATTCAAAGTTTTCCTTCTTTTCTTTAGCTTTAGTTTTTTCCCTTCTAGTGCTCCTCTGCTGCCCCCTTGTGAGTGTTAGATCACACTGCAATCCCCCATTCACTGACAAAGCCATGAATGCCCATTGAAATGATGACTGGGAAATGAAATTTTAAACATAAGCAAAATAAAAACAAAATGAAAAACCAAACTTCGAAAAAAAACCATTTCAAACATAAATGAATGAATAAATGTTTTTATTGTTTAGCCTCTGCTATCACATATGCAAGCATAAAAAATGAAATAAATAATAATATAACAAAATCAACATCAAGATCACAACATAGTACAAAATGACGCTAAAGCAATTTCCTAATAAAAAATAAAAGCTATGAAACTTCAGATGTTCCCTTTTGAGCAATCTGTAATATCTAGGTCATAGGGCCCCACAGGGTCCATGTCATATACCAGGGGAACATCAGAGACCATCAACCAACTGATAGCACCCTCGAGGGACATAACAATTCCCCACCCAGTCCTTTAGGATAGAGTCAGTCTAAAAGCCCCTCCCTTCGATATAATAGATTCTCACAATAACATTACATGCCGGGCATAAACTGATACTGCCCTAGTCATAGGAGAATCGGAGGGGCCAAACAATTGTCTGAGTAGTCTAGATCTAGAGTACCACTGTAGGTCAGAGGTGGAGGACTGCAGGTATTTAACCATTAGCTCCGACAATGCAGAGCACTCAAGCAAAATATGGGCTATCGTATCTTCCTTGCCACTTTTGCACATCAGGCACTTCCGATACTTATGGGGAATACCCTGCTACCTTCCTTCTATAGAGGCAGAGGGGAAGGTGTGCATGCACATTCTAGTGAATGCAATTCTTATTGCAGGATCTGACCACCTAAAAAGGTAGAAGGAATCTGGGTATGACTTGTCATAAGTCACAATTCCCAGGGCAACCTTCTGCAAGGCCAACAGAGCCCCTTCAGATTGAAGGAGTTGGTCCTTAATTCTCTGCCGAACCAATTTCTTAAAAACATTTGAGCCAACTCTCCCTCACACCGCAGGGGAAAACCCCAGTAAATGGATCAGGCAAGTGACCTGGGTGAGCCAGAAATTAAGCAACCTGCATCGCAGGCCATGACCAGCAAGGGATTTTCGCCTTAGAAAGCCCAACCACCTTCATCCAGTAGTTATTGACTAACTGGAGAGCTTGCGCCTTCACAGGCGGGGAAGCCGTCTCAGTTCTAGAGATCACCTGCGGAGTACCACCTGGAATTCCTAGCAGGGAAGCCAAGAACTGGTTCTGGATACATTCAAGTTTGTCCGTTAGGTCCAGGGACCAAGCTGGGGCTGCATATAGGGCCTGACTGAGAACTTTAACCCTAAAAAGAGCAAGGGCTGGCGCTATCATTTTAACCCTTGACCAAAGTAGAATTTTAAAATTGCCGCTGAGGAGTGTCTAGCCTGTGATTTCACGTAATCAAGATGGGACTTCCACTTAGCATTGGCGTCAAAAATGACCCCTAGATATTTAAATTCGAGCACCTGAGAAATGCGCTCCTCTTTTATATGCCAAGAGTATAAAGATTTGGCTCTTCTCTGACCAACCACAAGAACCTTCGATTTCTGATAGTTGATATTCAGATTTTCCACTGAACAATAGTCCCCCAAAAGCCCCAGCTGCCTTCTAAAGCCAATCAGAGTTTGGGACACAAGGACGGTGTCGTCCGCATAGAGCATAATAGGCAGACGCCTCTCCCGCAGAAGGGGTGCATGAGTATCTCCGCCATTCATGTTGGGTGAGATCGTTCAAGTAAAGATTGAAGAGCACTGGGGCCAGCAGGCACCCCCGACTGACCCCCCGCTTCACTGGATCTGGTGCAGATAACTCCCCCAGGGGGCTAAGTTTAACCTGGAGTGTATTCCCAGAATGTAACTGGATAAGCAAATACAGCAAACGGGGTTCAATGGAGAGCCGACCTAACTTGACCCAAAGACGTTCTCTCGTGAAGGCCTTCTCCAAATCCATGAACCCTAAGAAAAGCTTCCCTTTATTTGCTGTATATTTGGTAATTAGGGCTGACAAGATCATCACATGGTCGATAGTGGCTCTGCCTACCATAAAGACCACCTGCTCAGGTGCAATGAGTTCAGTTTCTTTGATCCATACTTCCAGTTTTAACAAAAGGAAGCGAGTATATAATTTCCCAATTGTACTGAGCAGGCTGATTGGGTGGTAATTAGATGGAAGTCGAGGGTCCCCTCTTAAAAAAATAGGGATCAGCGTACTCTTAAGCCATAAAGCCGGGAACACTCCTGTTTCATTTATTTCCAAAAACAAGGGGGCCAGAATAGCAGCCCACCATTCTGGGTGTAATTTGAGAACATCAGGAGTTACCCGATCAGGACCTTTCAAACATAAATGAAAACAAAAAACAAAAATGTACCTCCCTGCACATCACTAGAAGATGCTATAACAAGGTGGGTTCATGGTTGATAGACCATTTCATTTTTGGTTTTGTTTACAAAAACCACTTCATTTTCTGGGATTTTTGTAAACAATCTACCGTTTTCGTTTCCCCCCTGTTATTTTTGTGTAAAAATGCACAAAATGGCCACTGGACCATTCTGTGCATGCACAGCCCCTTTTCTAAATGATGCCAACAGGAATTTTTAATTTTTAAAATGAATAAGAATGAAAACAAATTGTAGAAGGGCAGTTGCTCCCCTCCCTGCTTCTAGCCACTGCAGCAGCTGGGAACCCTATTGGGCTTGGTGGCACTGCAGGACAAGTTTCAGGGCAGCTGAGAGAGCTGACAGGTGGAAGAGCTGCTGCTTCGCCTGTGAAATAGACTAGCAGCCTTGAAACGTTAGAGTGACCGCCTAGGTAATGTGACTATAATTGCTATCAGGAGAGCTATGGGTGGGGTTGGAGCTGTGTCAGGATCTCCTTGATAGGGTGGAGCCTGGAGGGGCATCAGTATCTGGGCCCCACCGGATTGGTTGCCGTAATGAGGGCAGCTAGTTGCAAAGAGCTGCAGGTGTGAGCTGAGGAAGTACCAAAAGCCCAGGGTGTTGTATGACTGTGTAGGGTGTGCTGCATTGTAGAGTTAGCTTTCTGTTTAATAACACACAGTAGAAGTTTTTTCAAAACAGAATTTTACTAAGATCTCAGAAGACATGCTTCCATACTGTACAGACTGCATGGGACAAGATGGAGGACAGAGAGAGGAGAAGAGAAGAGACAAGGAGGGAAAAAAACCCTGTTTCATACCCCGATCCTCCCCCTACTGGACAAGCCCCATATTAAGCGTGCAGGGCTTGCAATGGGCTTTTACTTGTGAATGTTGCACAATCCAACATGCTGGCATGGACCCAAGAGATCCTGGACACCAGGAAGGATCTGCCAGTGTGGGACTGTGATTCCTGATCACTGGGAACAGATGAGAGAGCCTGTGAGTGCTGACGTGGACCCAAAGGATCCTGGACAACAGGAAGGATCTGCTGGTGTGGAACGGAGACTCCTGGACACTGGAGATTAAAGAGGTTATGAGTGGGAGCAGGAGCTGTCTGGACTCTAAGTAGCCCAGCAGGGGCTTTTATCATTATCTCTGTGGGCTGTTAAGCCGGGACTGAATCAGAGATCCCTTGAGAAAGAGACCAGCTAAGTTCCCAGTTGGGGCCAGGGAATTATGGGACTCTTTAGGGCATGATCAACCTGCAGTTCATTTGCAGCCCCGAGCCGCCTGAGAACTGTGAGTGGGGATGGAGGGATGCTGACAGCCGGGCCCGTGGTGAACAGAGGGACCCCCCCCGGACCACTTTCCCCCCCCCCGAAAGATCTGATGTGAGGGGGAATGGATAATTGCCCTCCGAACAAAAGCAGCAGCAGGTCCCCAGGGGTGTGTCGGGCAGCTTGGAACCAGCACAGCCATCGCCGCCACAACTACTACGCTAAATGAGGCGGCGTCCAAGCTGGCCGATAAAAGGCAGGGAATGGTTGGCGGCCATGCCGGCGGCTGTGCTGGTGGCACATGCCGAAGGGGTATGTCCAAAGGGGCGTGTCCTTCGGCTGGGCCCGAGGACTGGGACTGGGATGTAAGTTTACTATTATAGATTTGTGGTGGGAAGAAGAGCTGGCCTGCCGAGAAGTATGAAGTCTGAGAAGAATTGGAGACTTGGAGAAGGTTTCCCACTCTGGTGGTACCAGGGGGGGGGGAGAAGGAAGATGTGGATAGTAGGTTAATTTAAGTGCTGGGGGATTGGAAGGGGATTGTTTAAGTTATGTATCATAAATGAAGTTTGGATGGGTTAGAAGTAATTAATTATGTATTAAAACTGTATATAGATAGATGGCAAGTAATTAACAATATATATGATGTTTCTTATGTTGTATTATGGAAAGGACTTACTTCCTGGTGAGAGCAGGAAGGAATGAGGGGGGTGAGAAAGATTCCTTCCCTCGTGGCAGCAGGGAAGGAATGTGTGGGGGGGGTGGAGTGAATGGAGATTGAAGGTGGGTATTGTAGACATGAATTTGTTAAGTTTATTAGTTAAGAATGTGGGGTGTGTTTTCTTGTGGGTCCTGCGGACCATATTGTATTTTTTGTATTTTGTGTTAGGAGTTGTTTCATTTTGTTGTGAGCCGCCTCGAGTTGCCTGTGGCAAGAGAGTGCGGGGTACAAATACAAAATGAAATGAAAATAGAGCCCTGGACTGTGGGTGGGAAAACAAAGGTGCTAGTTGGTCCTTCCTTTAAGCCCCAGAGTGGGCAAGGCTCTGAGAGAACCAAGGCCTGCATACCTACCAAAGGGGTTGTAGAGCTGGGTGCCCTGGAGGTTACAAAAGCCCTGTGTAGGGCATGGGTGTAGGGCTGTATGCCCACGGGCTGTGTGCCCCATGTAAAGTGGTGTGTAAATAAAAAGGGAAAACGTGGTCTCTATAGCTTTCCAGGGCATGTGCATGCTCCCCAAAGAGGTCAGAGCTTGGGTTAGAAACCTAGAGGGACAGCTCCTGCTACACACATGATAATCATTTGCTTGTTTTTGTATTTTAATTACTGAAACAAAAAGGGCTTCATTTGTCTTAGTAATTAAAGAAACAAAAATGAACTGCACACCCCTGCAAATGACACAAAACTGGGAGGGGTAACTAACAACTTGAAAGATAGAATTAGGATTCAAAAAATATTGATAGCTTAGAAAACTGAGCTCAAATTTACAAACTGAAACTCAACAGAGATAAATGCAAAGTTCTGCATTCTGGGAAGAAAATCCAAGTGCAGAAGTATAAGATGGGGACACCTGGTTTAAGAGAGACAGTTGGAGATGTGAGAGTATGGGGACAGGGAGCCAGTGGGGATGGCAAGGTAGAGTTCAATGTCATCAACATACAGGTGGTATTGGAAGTCATGCTATTCAATTATTTTACCCAAGGACTGAGTGCAATGGGAGAAGAGGAAGGGCCCAGGACAGAGTTCTGGGCATCTCCAACTAAGATGGGAAGGGAGGCAGAGGAGATAGCATCAAAATAGACACTGAAGAAGTAATTTGAGACATAGGAAGAGAATCAGTTGAGAAGTTAACCCTGGAAAGGGAGAGAGTGAAGAGAGTAGAGGAGACTCTGGTCCACAATGTCAAAGGTAGCAGAGAGGTCAAGCAGGATGGGGATGGAAGCCCTAAAATATGTCTATGAGTATATCATTGATGATTTTGGAGAGAGCAATTTCAGTAGAGCGGAGAGAACAGAAGACAGATTATAGGGGTAGGGAGACAAGGAAAGAACTGAGAAGAGGAAGTTAAAACAGGAGCTGCAGTCAACTCATTCAAGGAATGTGGCAGTGAAGGGTTGGGGTGATATCAGGAGTGGACTTTTAAGTTAGGTAGACAGTGGTGTGCTTGAATGTAGAAACAGAAGAATATGAGGAGAGGGAGAGGTTGATGATATGCAGCAGAGAAGGGACAACAGTGGGGGTGATGTGAGTTAGGAGTCAAGAGTCAAAAGGGCAGATGGAGGGGTTGGATAAGGAAAGGAGGAAGGAAACTTCAGTGACGGAGGCTGGAGAAAAGGAGGTTAGGAGAGAAGTGGGAGGAAGAGTTGAAGTAACTTTGCAAGTATTAAGGTGATTTTCACAATCTGTGGGTGCAGCCACATGAGAGCGGAAGACTTATCTCACTCGAAACATCCTTACCACACAATGCAATGCATCATGCAGCTGACAGCTACCAAATGTTCCCCCCACCATGTGGTGGAGCTGGCTGCTGAGGACACAGCGCTTATCAGCCTTACTCAAAATGTTGTAAGTCTGCCCAAGGCAAGGCATGGTAGCTCGTTTGCCTGATCACTGTCTGCCCCACCACATGGCGAGGTCTGCTGCAGGGCTTTGAGTAAGGCCACTAGTTCCAGTCCCATGTGACCACAGCATGGGCAGGGGCCGGGATAGTGGTCAGGCCAGGGCAGGAAGGTGGGGCAGGACTGGGTGCCAGCTAGTCTGACCTGCACCTCAGCCTACCCCGCATCATGGTGGGAGGTCTGACAGCAGTCTGTCCACCCAGCTTCCTCATGGGGGGGGGAGGGGTCATGACTGTCTTCCCTGCTCTTCACATGGACCCTGCAGTGCGGTAGCTGTGCTTTACCACCATAGGGCTATGTGAGGCTCAGGTCCACCACAGCATAGGATGCAGCAACATGAGATGTTGTTCTACTTTGAGCAGTGTTATCCCACTTTGGGCAATGTTAACTTGATGCCGTGAATCCTATGGCCAATGGCCACCAGATGTTGACACCGCCCTGGGGTGGGGTGGGCAACCAGTTGCTGCACGATGCATCCACTGGAAAAAGCCAGGAATGCAGAACGTAGTAACATTGCCCACAGTGGATTAATGGGTCGCCTCCTGTATGGCCGGCCCCTGCAGCTCTGCCATGAGGTGGGGTATGAGGATCAGGCCAGGAGGAGCGCTCTGCCCACCTACCTAACAGCTGATCAGGGGGAGGGGGCCCGTGTGCACTCCTTACACCCGCCCAACAGCTGATTGGAGGGAGGGGACCTGGAGGAGTCTCCAAGTAGTGGTTCTTAAATGTTTAATGGCAGGGGGCTGGATGCACAAAGCCAGGCATGCATGCTTCTCCAGGCCCCAATCAGCTATTGGGCAGGTAGGAAGAGCACATGCTGCTGAAGCTCCCAGTTCCTCTCTCTGTGTAACCTATGAAACTGACCATATGCCCCTCTCCAAACACGCTGGCTGGCTCATCCACCC
Source organism: Sphenodon punctatus (assembly GCA_003113815.1). Taxonomy (NCBI): domain Eukaryota; kingdom Metazoa; phylum Chordata; class Lepidosauria; order Sphenodontia; family Sphenodontidae; genus Sphenodon; species Sphenodon punctatus. The sequence continues at coordinate 971,818 of QEPC01005125.1, forward strand.
TAAGATTGCCTTTTCCAGTGCTGCTTTGGGCATTCAGTCCCATGCCATTAACCATTTGAAAGCCACTGCCCAGTCAAGCCTCCTGGCCTTTCTCCCCTCAATCAGCTTTGGGCGGGTGTGAAAGCTTCTCTTGGACCGCCAGCAGCTATCTAGTGGCAGAGGACCTGATCCTGAAGTGCAGCAGGAGCCAAGGCATCCAGCTATGTGTGGCTGACTCCTCATCCTGCTCCAGGCGTGGTGGAGCTGGTGATGGCTATGACACAGCAGATCATGTGGCCTGCTCTCCCTGCTAGCCCAAAGGGAGTGGTTTCAGTTCTCATCCCTGGGTGTGCAGGGGATCAGGCCCACCCCATCTCGTGTGTCTGTCCCATATTGAAAAAAAATACCCCAACATCATTTAAAGCAATGTAAATGAGTTCAGGGTCATGCCAAGAGGCTTCAGAAGACGCTTTGGGTACTCAGAAATGCCAGACATCAGTTTGTTAAATCTATGTTTAAAAGGTTTGGTTTAGACTGAAAAAGTCAACATTTTCAAAAAGCCACAATAATAAAATTCTGATTCTCAAAAGATGGGTCCACTGCAGTTTCTGAAAATTAGGTTACTTTAATTTGCCCCAACTTGGCAAAACAGAGATTCTAAGAATCAGTGGCTACTTAGGAAAATTTGGGCCTTCACATTGCCTTTTCTCTGGATTTATTTTACCTTTATTTGTATTAAAGGTTTAAACAAAGAAGAAAAGATATTTGAGAGACTGGTTTTTCATAGACCACCATATCTTCTTCCTCAACAGTGGTGACAAAACCACAATTTTTATAAAATAGATTTATTTATTTTTTTAAGAACCATGTATAATTTTTTCTATAATTGTATAAGAAGAGCAGCTCTAGATTTGCTGCTACTGATGGTCTGGAATTTTTTTGACTCCCATATAGATGAGAAACATTTTGAGTATCAAATATAATGTTTGTGTTGGTGACCTTGTTAACTGTGATTTTCTCCACCTCTTCATGCAGTATCTGGCTATCTGGATAAACCATAGCACAAGATCATGATGCTCATCTCTCGGTTTATTCAGCTCAGTTAATTTAAAATAAAGAGATGAGCTGTGCAGGCTCTTTTTAAATCTTTATCGTTTATCAGAGATTCTTGAACACAGAAAATATATCAGTAGAAGGGATGGGGAAAGTACTTGTTGTGTACAGATCCTATGAAAGATTAAGGCTAGGATTTGAGATGTGTGTTGGAAACTGCATCAGGTTTAGGATTAGGATTTGGATCAACAGCGGCAAACCTTGTGAGAACTTCTCATGAGTTTTTGGCTCCGAATGATAGAAATCCCAGAAAGTCAAACCATTGCAATTGTAAAGGCTGAGTTAGGACGGTGGTCCTTTAACAAGTAACCCCTTCTACAGATGGCCACAGCTACAACAAATTATTTGAGAACTGCTGGGCTGTAGGAAGAAGAGATCACAGCTAAGGCAGTATGGGGAAGATCAGGGCTGTGTGCTAACAGAACAGATGAGAACTCAGAGTTAAGAACTCCCTGCAAAAGACAAATATTTGCTCATAACTATGTACCCAGAAAGGGTGCAGAATGTTTATGCAGACTCTTACAAAGCCACTCACAAAGGAGAGTGATACCCATCCCCTTACCCCTTCCTGCCTGTGTGGCCGTTTCAGTTATTGGGTACTAGTGTGGTTAGGAAGCATGATCTGTACTGATGCTACTCTTCCTCTCCAATAAGGAATTGGCCAAGTAAAGTGAGGCCTTCCACTCACCTCAGTGACATTATTCTCTTTGACTGTTTGTCTCTAATGCAACAACTTTTGCAAACCACATTCAGTCAATTCCAAAATCAAAGTGGATGTTCAGTATATGAATGAACAGAACCCTACTGATTTAAGTGAAAAACAGTTCGTGTAGTTCTAATCTGGAGCATATGCACTAAGAAGAGCTCATATTCCAGTAAACATAAGAGACGTAAGTATTCCAGTAAACATAAGAGGATTATTACGTGTTTATTTGTTAGTTCATTGGAAGTGTTTAGTTTGGAATTGTAACTACTTTTTTCATGAATTCAGAAACCTGGCATGGCAGAGCAGGTACAATGCACAAATACTACTACACTTTCAATCTGCACTATAAAATTGCAATTAACCTGTCATCCAATTATTGGATTGTCTTTCCAGAGCAAACAGTAATGACAATAGTTCATTGGGCACAAATTGCTAGTTAGTGTTATTTTACATCCATTTGTACATAGTTTATATACAAATGACTATTAGTATTTTGCCTCCCACATTTTATCAAAGAATCATAAGACCGTGTCTATCTGGTTTTCTGTAAAGCACCAGGTACATCGCTGGCACTATATAAATGCTAATAAATAATAATAATAATAATAATAATGATAATAATAATAATAATAATATAATAAATGTTAGTGTTGGAAGAGACCACAAGGGTCATCTAGCTCAGTCTACTGCTCCAAGGCAGGCAATCATACACATGTTTTTTAAAAGCCAAGATGAGTTTTAAAGATATCCAAGGAAGGAGATTCTACAACCTCCCTGGAAAACATATTCCATTACCCAATAGCCCAACAGGAAGCTTTTCTTAATATTTAACCAAAATTGACATTGCTGTATTTTAAGCCCATTCCCTCTTACCCTGCCTTCTCTGACAGTGGAGAACAAATGTTCACAATTATTTGTTTGAAATCCTTTTAGATATTTGAAAACTTCTATCATGTCCTTTCTTTATCTTCTTTCCTCTAGGCTGAATATTCCTAATTTTTTAGCCTTTCCTCATATGGAAAGGGGGTTGCTGTGTGTGTGTGACTGCTGAATCCCTCTCATCTGGAGTTTCTCCTTTGCCCCTCCTCCCTCCCCCCCCAGCTAACACCTATATAAGGGAGCTGCTGCCCAGAGGGCGGTGACCAAAGGGCGCTGCCAAAGGACAAAGTACTGTTGGTGAGCTGTTGGTGGGTCGTTGTGGATGCTGGAGCCTCTAAACCAGCAACTGGATCGTGAGAGATAATTTGTCCCCCACCAACTTATTTGAACTGTGCCCCCTCTGGACCTACCAAGATTCACCAGCTTGGTGGCTTGTGACCCAGCAGTGCTGCAGGCATGGCCATAGGCATCATGCCAGGCCCTTAGTGAGACCGTTGTGGGGTGGGGGTGATGGTGGTTTTAATTTATTCAGGGGAGACTGGTTAGGGGAGGTTATGCTTCTAGGGTAGGGGGGTAGTAGGAAAGCTGAGGATTTTCTCCAGCCTCGGTATGAGGGGGGCTAGAGAGGGAGTGGGTTTGGGAGGGGGAACTTTTCCCCCAGTGTGAGGGGGGGAATGGTTCGGGGGGGGAGATGTGAGATCCTGTCTGGTGTGAGCAGGTGGGATGGGGAAATTGGTGGGGAGGGGATACGGGAGGGGGAGAGTTCAGCCAGGTGTGTGTGTGGCCATTAGGGTTATGATGGGGTGGGGGAGATGTGGGAGGGGTGTGAGATCTGTGAGATGGGTCAGGTGTTTGTTGCCTGTCCCTCTCACTTCCCCTCAAGCAGGTGATGAAGTGTGTCATGATCAGAGGGTCCCTGGCCTGAGTCTGATGCTGCTGAAAGCAAGGTTGGTGGTTAATAAATCCACTACAGTCCAGGAGTTAATCCTGGACCACGACACCAACCTCGTGTGCATTACAGAGACCTGGATGTATGTTGGGTCAGGCCTATTTTGAGTGACCTTGTGCCAGTCGGGTACTCCATGCAGCATCAGCCTCAGTTGGAGGAACGGGAGCGTGGTGTAGCTATTATATTTAAGGATTCGTGGTCTGTCGGGAGGTATCTGGTGCAGACCATATTGGGGGTAGAATGGCCTCCATCTTGTCTTTGATTTGGGGGGGCACAGATTGGGGGGCACTGCTAGTATACCGTGCACCTACCTGTACTGCAGCATCCCTACTCACTCTGATGCAGCTGGTGTCAGATGTGGTGTTGCACTCCCCGAAGACATTCGTTTTGGGGGCCTTCAACATACATGCTGACACCAGTCTCGGTGGTGAAGAGCGTGCATTTATGGCCTTCATGGCAACCATGGGCCTGTCGCAAATTGTCAGCGGCTCAAAGCATGATGGGGGCATACCCTGGACCTGATTTTTTGCACTGACCTTGAGGCAGGGTATTCGTTGATAGGGGAGATGTTAGTAGAACCCTTGTCATGGATGGATAATTACCTCCTGCGAGCACATCTCCTGGCACATATCTGCCCCCCAGGGAGGTGGCGGGCATGTAGAACCGAATCAGATGGTTTGCCCCCGGAGACTAATGGATCCTGAGAGATTCTGGAAAGCTCTTGGGGAGTTATCCTCTGATCTTTATAACCATCCGCTTGATGAGCTTGTGCCTTTATGGAATACCTTACTGTTGGAGGCCATCGAACGGATGGTTCCAAGGTGTCTGCTCCCTTGGTGATGACTCCTTGGGCCTCCGTGATTTATGGATCGCCTGAGGCTGCTGTAGTGAGAGGGGAGGCAGTTGGAGTGATGGTGGTGCCGTGGTTTGTCTGCTGAAATGGAAAGATTGAAACACAGAGCCAGTTTACCTGCCTATGCTGTAGGTGTAAGGACAGCAAAAAAGGAGTTTTTTGCTGCCCATATAGCCTCTGCAAAATCTCGTCCAGTGGAGTTTTTCCAGGTGGTGAGGGGGCTGAATACCGACAAGAAGGAGGTGATGGTGATAGGAAGGGCAGTGGATGTGGCGACTCCCATCATTGATGGGAACTGCTCTCCGTTGGTATCCCTGGTCCGTAGTCTGGACGTGCTTCTCAATCCACGGCTCCGCCTGGATTTCCAAGTGGGGGCTGTGGCAAAGAATGTGTTTCACCAAGTACATCTTATGTGATTACTTCACTCATGTGTTTCAGATAGTGATTTGGCCACCTCATCCATGCTTTCATTACCTCGAGATTAGACTATTGCAACATGTTCTATGTGGGGCTATCTATGGTGACAGTTTGGAGACTGCAGCTAGTACAAAATGCAGTGGCCTATCTCCTTATGGGGATGGGTTGCCATGAGTACATTACACCAGTGCTCCGGGCTCTGCACTGACTGCCTATAATCTTCTGGGTCCAATTCAAGATATTGGTTTTGAACTATAAAGCCCTATACAGCCTTGGCCCAGCTTACCTGTGTGACCATCTCGCTCTCTGCACTTTGAAGCAGCCTCTGTGGTCAACTGGGAGTGCCCTTCTCGAGGTCCCCCGTGTGTCCTGGGGGATGACTAACGGAGAGGACATTCTTGGTGGTCGCACCTAGGATGTGGAACTCCCTCCCAGTGGAGGCCCGGATGGCCCTGGATTCCCCCCCCCCTTTCCGTTGTATGTGAAAAACCTGGCTGTTCCGCCTGGCTTTTGGCAAGTGAAATGGGGTGTAGGGTAGGCTGGGGGGCTGGGAGGGGGGGCTGAATCTGTGCCTTCCCTTTTTATTTTTATTTTTTTACTGTTTTAATGTGTTTTAACATTGTAAGTCACCCCGGGCTGCTTGGAGTAGGAGGGATGGGGTAACAATGACTTTGTAAATAAATAAATAAATACATTATTTATTTTTTTTTAAAATTATTTAATGATTTATACCCCACCCCATCCAGTCTCACAGCAGCTCGGGGCAACTTACAGAAGCTAAAGCAGGTAAAAATATATAAAAATATGTAAAGATATATAAAGTTTTTTTTTACAAAAACATTAAACACAATAAAGAGGTAAGACACATTGGCTAAAAAATCCCAACCCCTATCCCTTTACCCCCCTCCCCCAAAGGCCTGGATGAACAGCCAGGTCTTACAGGCCCAATGGAAGGCCAACAATCTGGGAGCCAGGTGAGACTCCTCTGGGAGGGAGTTGCTCACCTGTGGTGTGACCATTGAGAACGCCCACTCCACTGTGGCCCCCTGGTTTACATGGGTGACCTCCAAGAAGGCACCCCTGGTAGATCCCAGAGATCGCTCCAGGGCCCGGGGAGTGAGGTGGTCTCTCAGGTAGGAGGGACCCAGGCCATGTAGGGTCTTAAAGGTCAACACCAGCACCTTAAATCGCGCCTGGGACGTTATAGGCAGTCAGTGCAGAGCCTGGAGCACTGGTGTAATGTGCTCCCTACGGCCTGTCCCCATCAGGAGCTGGGCCAGAGCATTCTACACCAGCTGCAGCTTCCGAACCATCACCAAGGGCAGCCTCATGTAGAGCACGTTGTAGTAGTCCAACCTAGAGATGAACACATGGATGAGGGTGGCCAGGTCGGAGTTTGAGACATAAGGGTAGATCCTCCGCACAAGATGTAATTGGAGAAATGTTCCCTTTGCCACTGCCTCCACCTGACAATCCAGGCCAAGGCCAGAGTCCAGCAGGACCCCCAAACTCTGCACCTGCGGGGCCAGTGGGAGGCGAATCCCCTCCACAAGTGGGGCCATCGCCTCAGCTGCCCTATCCACCAACACCACCTCTGTCTTATCAGGGTTCAGCCTCAGTCTGCTCAGCCTCATCCAGTCACTCACTGCTGTCAAATATGACTTGCCTTCCAGCCTAGGGGTGAAACAAGACTTTTAAATTATTATTTCATAAGATATCTCACAAGATTTCATGCTGAGGACCACATTCTCACTGAGATCTCAACCCCAGTACAAAATCTCATGAAATATCTCCCAAAAAACTAACACCCCCCTCCCCCAAAAGGAACCAGCCGCTGGGGCCATTTTGTGCATGCACAGCCCTTTTCCAAAATGTTGTCAGCAACATCCCCACCATTTTGGGAAAGGGCAGCCGGTCTGTAACCACTGCATATGCACAGAACAGTTGCCCCATTCCAAAATGGTGGTGATGCTGCTGGTGCCAATTTGGAAAAGGGCTATGCATGTGGAAATGGTCCCAGCGGCTATCTGCGCATGCACAGTTCTTTTTCCCCACCCCTGTTCCAGCCCCTTAATCATCTTAGTTGCTATGCTCAGAATCTTCTCTAATTTAGCCAACTTCCTTCTTGAAGTGTAGTACCCAAAACTGAAAACAGTACTCCAGGTAAGGTCTCGCCAGAGATGAATAAAGCAGGAGCACTACCTCCCATGTCTTAGACATGACACATCTGTTAAAATAGCCCAAAATGTCACTTACCTTTTTTACAAAAGTGTCACATTGATTCATGTTCAGCTTATGATTCACCATAAGACCCAGATCCTTCTCTGCAGTCTATAGTTTATCTAGATAATTTTATATTCTAATCCTGTTCTCCAAATTGTTTGCAACCCCTTCCAGTTTTTGTGTCATATGAAAATTTGCTGAGTATACTCTCCACTTCTTCCTCCAAATCACTAATGAAAACACATAGAGGAAGACTGGGCCCAGAGCAGACCCAGGGGGGATGCTCCATCCCCTGGACCGTGGTGTGTGTTGACTTGGGGGTCACATTGGCACAAGTTTCGCCTTTGGCCCGTGCAACTGTGCTATGTGCATGGTATGCATACACAGCTCAGCGCACATGTTCAGAGCTTGTAGCATGTGTAGGGGTCAGCATACACAGCCCATAGGACTGGGCCCATTATGTCTTCTGAATTACCCTTGTCAACCAGCTTAGTCTAATAAGGAAAGTAGGTTTGACATGATTTGTTCTTAACAAATACATATTAGTTAGTAATCAGTCCTTTTTCTTCAACCTGTTCACAAATCAGTTGCCTTATAAGATTTTTGAAAATATTTTGGAAAATATTTCCAAATAGCGGAAGTAGCCTATAATTCTTTGTGCCTTCTTTTTTTCCCTTTCTTTTTTTTTAATGTATTTTTATTATTTTTCATAACTCTCGGTAACTCACATAACAAACCGACAATAATCGATATGGACCGAGGTAAAATGCCCTTACAGCAATGGTCCAACCCTACAAAAGTAAGTTACCCCTTTTTTAAACTAAATTTTTGTTAAACATAACAATACATTTTCTTTGTCCAGGTTCAACTGTTTTTGCAATAATTCCCATATGTTACTCCATACAGCGTAAAAGGATTCCAGTTCTTGATGGATTTCAGCATGAATACGTTCCAAGGTAAGTGTATACCAGATCCTGTGGATCCATTTCTTAAACGAAGGTCTTTTCTTTGATTTCCAGTTACAAATAACAGTATATATAGCTGCAATTCTTAGTTGTTGGCATGCTTGTTGCCGCTCCTTAATAACCTGTATCTCTGGAAAGATGCCCAACAAAGCAAAGGTAGGCTGGAATGGTATCTCCTGTTGAGCTAAATCATTCATGTGTGGCCAGATCTCCTTCCAGAACTCACTTATATATGGGCAAGACCACCAGCAGTGCATCCAAGTCCCTGGGGCTTCACACCCCTGCCAGCAATTACCAGGATAGGCTGTATTTATTTTATGCAATTTATATGGGGTATAATACATGCGGTATATAGTTTTTATTTGCGGTTCTCTAAGAGACAGCGATCTAGAGCCTTTATGCATGTTATCCCATATTTGTAACATCTCTTTTTTTTCTATTTTTATTTGCAGGTCTTCTTCCCACTGAGAGATGTACCCTGCATCTGGTAAGTTGTATAGATTACGTAGGACTTTATATAACCGAGATATTATGTGTGTTTGGGATGAATCTCCATATATTACTTTTTCCAGATCCGTGCTTTCTCTAATGTAGTGGGGTTTATTGTTTTTATTATTAAATTTACTTTTTATTTTTGTATAAGTGAAGGGGTCTGGCTCCCTACCCAATTTGTCTTTAATGGTATCTATGGTTAGTATTTCCTCCCCTACAAACAGATCTTTTGCTATTTTTAATCCTTTTGCTTCCCAGGTCTTGCTGATTGCCACCGGTATATCAACCCTCCTTGCCCAGCTTCCAAAAATTGGGGAGAAAGGGGATTTATTTTTTATCATCTCTGCTTTATTTGTGCACTGTTCCCAGGTATGGATAGCCATGCCAATGAACGGATGTTCCATATCAATTTGTTTTTTAATATCCATATCTTCCATGAGAAGGGTTTTAAGGTTCTCTGTCTCGCAGAGGCTTTTTTCCATCTGTATCCACTCAGGGATCTTGCTGCTGTGATACCAGTGTTTTATACCCCTGAGAACAGAAGCCCAGTGGTATAATTTGATATCTGGAGCGCTCATACCTCCCTTTTCTTTTGAGGTGTATAGGATTGTTCTTCTAACTCTAGGTTTTTTTCTGTTCCATATAATTCTGGCAATAATTTTATTTATGGTGGAAAAGTATTGCTTGGGGACATGTATCGGTAAGGCCAGAGAGGTATACAATAATTTAGGTAAAATTACCATCTTTATTAAATTAATTCTACCGGCCCAAGAAATTTGCAAATTTTTCCAATCTGCTTCCTTTCCATTAACTGTTTCCACTAGCGGGAGGAAGTTGAATTTATAAAGATCTTTAGGTTTTTTAGTAATGTTGATACCTAAATATTTTAGTGCATTACTTTGTACACTGAATGGTGTGGCTTTTTGTAATTCTACTCTAGAAAGCTTCTCCTCATTAAATATTAGCATTTGCGATTTTTCAACATTTATCTTATATCCTGAGACCGCCCCAAATTTTTCCACCATCTTTAACAAATTGGGCACTGTATTTGGAAGATCTGTGAGAAACAACATCATATCGTCTGCGTAAAGAGCTGTCTTATATTCTTCCTTTCCCATTTTTACCCCTTTAATATGCTGGGATTGTTTTATTGCTATAGCCAAGGGTTCTATTGCTATATCAAATAATAACTGTGACAGGGGACAACCCTGCCTAGTGCCTCAGGTCAAATTAAACTCTGGTGTTACTACCCCATCCAATATTATTTTTGCCCTGGGTTCTTTATAGATTAATTTTATCCATTCTGTAAAATTGCCCTTCATTCCCATTTTTTCCATAGTGTGTATCAAATATTTATGTTCCACCATGTCAAATGCTTTCGCAGCATCTAAGGAGACCACTGCGGCCGGGGACTTATTTTTACGAATTTGGTGGATAATATTAATTACTTTTCTTATATTATCAATCCCTAACCGGCCCGCTATAAATCCAGACTGTTCAGGTGCAATGATATTTGGTATAATTGTCCCCAATCTGTTGGCCAGTATTTTTGTAAAAATCTTGGCATCAGTATTGATTAGGGAGATAGGACGAAAGCCGCTACATAATTCCACATTTTTTCCCGGTTTTGGGCACAACATGATATGTGCCTCATTGAATGTTTTGGGCATTTCTTGTTTCTGTAAAAAAGTATTAAACATTCTGGTTAGTATTGGGCTAACTTGTTCTTCAAAAGTTTTGTAGAATTCTACGGGGTAACCGTCGGGGCCTGAAGCTTTGTTTTTTGGAAAAAAAATTATTACTGCTTTAACCTCCGTTAACTCTATAGCACTATTGAGGTATTCGTTCTGCTCCCTTGTAATTTTAGGTAACTTGATTGAGTTTAGAAAACTATCTATATCTTCTTTTTTAGGATTCCTTGTCCTGTAGATATCTTCATAGAATTCCATAAAACATCTTTCTTTTTCTTTTCCCATTAACAATATTGAGTCCTGTCTTTCTCTAATATATGGGATGCTAGTTTTTCTTTTTTTTTTTTTTACCAATCCAGCCAAAACTTTGTCTGCCTTATTAGCTTTGTCAAAATAATACGCCTTAGTGTATCTAATCCTAGATACCATCTGTTCTGTTTCTATTAAGTTTATTTGACTTTTTAATATAGCAATTTTTTCTGCATTAATTGCTGGTTGCTTAGCTAAATGTTTAATTTGTAATAGTAGCTCGTTTACCTGTTTATTTTTTAATTTTTTTAGGTATGCTTCTAAGGAAATGAACTGTCCCCTGATCACAGTCTTAGCCGCTTCCCACAATGTTATTGGCGATATCTCTGGCCCATCATTAAAGTGAAGATATTCTACTATTGCATTTTGTATCTGCTCTTTAATCCAGTTGTTGTTTAAATAAAGTTTCTTCATAGACCATCTATGTGCATTGGTGTTTTTTTGTGTTCCCTCTTTTATCTCTAGCTTGATAGCATTGTGGTCTGAGAAGGGAAGGATTTGGATATAAGCTTGCATTCCATCCTTGAACAAATTTTGGTTTATTAAAATATGATCTATTTTAGTGGACACTTTATGCGGATTAGAGTAAAAGGTGAATTCCTGTTTTTTTGGATGGAGAACTCTCCATATGTCTATCCACTTGTATTTTTCTATTAACTGCACAATTCTATTCTGTTGCTTATTTAATTTGTTTTTTGTAGATAGGTCCAAGGATGAAAGTGGGCAATTAAAGTCACCACACAACACTGCTTGTCCTATTATTTTTTGTTCTAAATTTGGTAACAGCTCTGCAAAGTAAGCTGCAGTGTTGTTGTTTGGTGCGTATATAGAGCATATAGTGTATTGTTCTTGCCCTATTGATCCTTTAATTAATATCATCCTGCCCTTCTCATCTCTTTCAATGCTCTGCGTCTGCCATTTTATTTTTGTTGATATCCCAATCGCAACTCCAGCTTTTTTTTTGTTTGCATTTGAAAAAAATACTTTATACCCCCTGTTAGCAAATCTATGATTGTCCTGCCTCAACAAATGAGTTTCTTGAATTGCGAAAATTTCTATCTGATCTTTATGCAGCAGCTGCCAGACCTTTTTTCTTTTTATAGGATTGTTCAATCCACATACATTAAAGGATAACAGTCTAACTCTATCCATCATCTCTCTTTAAGAGTTGTTTTTTCTTGTGTTGACTTCTCCTGTTATCTTCGTATTTTGTACCTTGCTTACTCTGCTTTTTTGACTGAATCCTAGCTGTTTCCCTTCTTTTATACCTGGATGAGCATATCAATAGTATATTCCCTCTATTTTTAAACCAACAAAAACCAATAAACTTTCCCCCCTTTCCCCCCCACCCTCCATAGCTTCTTGCTTCCAATTCCTTACACAGGACATTTAGATTTCCCCCCTATCTATAATTTCTATTTTAAACTTTTGTGGGGAGCTCCCTTCTAGGAGTGACGTGCCCAACAGGCTCTTTGCATCCCCCCAGACCCTTTGCCATTTCCCATAAACCTTTCTTATAAACATTCTTTTCTTTGTATCCGAGATAATTAAACATTTCATTTGCAGACCATTTACTGCATCCCTTCTTTTATCTAATCATCGTTAGCTTTGTGGAGCTTTCAAAGTTCAGTCAAGCACTTTACAGGCCCTCTCTCTTGCACTTTTTAAATTTCTCCCTTCAGTCTTTAAAGTTTTTTGCCATATAGTCCTGTAGCTCCGGTAACTGAGAAAAAAATCTTCTCCTTCCTTGATGGACAAACGTGAATCTTGCTGGGAAGAAAATCTGGGCTCTTATATTTTTTTTATGAAGGGTTTCAAGCATGGGTTTCCAGGCCTTTCTCTTCTGTATGGTTTCATATGCTAGGTCTGGATAAATAGAGATCCTTGCTCCTTGATAAGTCATTTCTGTTGCCCCTCTGGCTGCCTTCATCAAGGCTTCTTTATCTGCAAATCTAAGCAGTTTGACTATGATTGCTCTGGGGGGGGGGGATTGCTCTTTAGGTTTAGGTCTCAGTGACCTGTGAGCTCTTTCCAATTCAATATGGTGCAATTCCTCCTTGTCAGGGAAAATTGTTTTGAATACATGCAGCAACAACTTACATGTACCTTCCACTTCTAATCCCTCCGGCACCCCCATCACTCTCAAGTTGTTCCGCCTGGAGCGATTTTCCAGGTCTTCTATTTTTGCTTGCAGAGCAGACAGTTGTACCTCAGTTCTAGTAGTTCTCTGCTCTGAATTGTTTTCTCTATCCTCCATATCACTTATTCTTTGCTCTGCAGTGTCTATTCTCTTATTAACCCCCTCAATTTGGGTTCTCAAATCTCCTAATGCAGCAGTTATGGAGGAAATCCCCTCTTTATTTATGGCAAGATACTCTTTTATTGATTTAAATAACTCCAGTACTTGCGTTAAGTTGTCTGGGTCCCGGGCTTCTTCCCTGCGTGCTGCGTCAGCCATTTTGTTGCACACGGCCTCCCCTTTCCTTGTGCTTCGCCGAGGGAGGTAATATTTATCAATTGTAGAGTCTGCCTCTCTTTTTTTTTTCTAGGCTCATTCCTTTTTGCAGGTTTTCCCTTTACTTTAGGTTATTTTATTTTTCCTCAGTTGTGTTTTTTTTCCCTATTTTGGCATCGGGTCCAGGAGGAGCACAGCCATGTGCATCCTAATGCTCGCACATGCCCAGACAGACCCCCTTTTTTTCCCTTTCTTAAAAATAATATTTCTTAGGCACAATCCCATGAAACACAATCCATCCCCTACTCAGGGCTGCTTTTACACAAGTGACGGGATGCAGCGCATTGAAGAACACGATTCTTGAAAAGCCCCATGGAGTGCTTTTAGATGCACCAGAAGTAGTTGACCTTCATAGGAATCACAGCTTGTGCAGTCTTTTTGAATGCGCATTTGGGAAGCCTCAATATGCATCTTCAAAAAAACTGCGTGGCCCAGGTAACTTCTCTCTATATCTGGGTTAACTCCCCTGCATCGATTGAAGAATTTGTGGTAGTATGCGGCAATTCTGGCAAAGTTTGTGGTTGCTTCCCAGTTCCCTTTGGGGTAGTATATGGTAGCTTAGCTGTTTGAAGATGCATCACTGCCCTCCCACTCAAGTGTGACATTGGTTTGTGACAGGCTTGTGGTAATTAACACAAGGATAAACTTCTTTGTGCCGCTGCTCGGTTTGGGGGTTTATTCTCCTGGGGCAAATAACCACATTGTGTGCATTTTGAACATCCTCAGTCAGTGTTAGTGATTCCAGAATGGCTAACATGCTTGAGCCACTCTTCCGATTGGTGTTACAAATACTCAATTTAACCACACTTTAATCACCTTCACAAATTGGGAGGGGGGGGAGATGTGCAGATGACAAGGTGCCCCCCCCCCCGTCCTGCCCCACCCTGGAGAAAACAACTGCAGCAGCCACTCATTGGGTTAGCAATCAGCACAGAACAAATGTACATGTGACCCCTGGTGGCTGGAGAGCCTTCCCACTGTCCCAAGTCAAGGAACCAAGCCCATAGGCACCAGCCACACCCCGCTCCCAGCACCCCACCCACAGCCATGACATTCAGACATGGCAAATTGTGGTGTAAAGAAGCCACAGCAGCCACCTCTGCCTGCCTCCACAGTAGTCCAGGAGGACAGGGACAGAGGCTGGGGAAGTAGCTTCTGGCATCCATGCCAGACAACCACAGGGGGAACCAGTTGCCACGGAAAGCCAGTTTCAGAGAGCAAAGTGCACACTCCATGGGGGTCACAGGAATAAAAGGAAAAAGCAAAAGGAAGACATATATGAAAGCAGCCACAGGCAGTCCAAACAATCAGTCCCCCCTAAGCAGGCTGCCCATCCAGTCCCTTCCATATGTTGTAAACACACATGTCAAAGATCACTCACGCTGGTGGCCCATAGGGGGTCATTGCAGTTGAGGGGTGGGGAACACCGTTTCTCCCACAGATCACTCACACAACCAGTACATAGCAGAAACTAGGAGTATGTATCAGTGACCCATTTTTGGGTTTTTTTTGTTTTGTTATTAAAATTCTTGTTTTTCTGGGGGGTTTTATTGGAAACTTTCATTTTTGTAATTAAGTTTCATTTTTGTTTTCCATTGCTTTCAAAGGGAAATGTATTTCCAGCTGTAACTTCTTCAGTTTTAATCCAATTTTCATGAAATTTGGAACATATATACAACTACCAAGGGGATCCACCCTACCATAATCCATAAAGATGGCTAAAGGGTTCCAATTTGATAAGTAATTTTAATATCATGGTTTGCGCACACATTTCTAGCACTAAAATCTTTGTTTTCCAGCCACTTTGGATGGACTTTGGACTCTTCGTGCCCTCCATTCAAGGGATCATGCATACCAACTTTCAGAAAGATTAGATAAAGGGTCTTGATTTCATAAGCAATTTAATCATTTCATGGTTTGCACACACATCTCCAGCTGTAATGTCTTTGCTTTCCATCCAATTTGGATGCAAGTTGGACAGGGTGATCCCTCTCCAAAGGGATCATCCTGACAAATTTCAAAAAGATTGGTAAAGGGTCCAAATTTTATAAGCAATTAAATGTTTTGATTTAAACCAGAAGTTGCAAATTTCCTTAAATCAAGTGCAGGTGTTTCCTCTGTTTAAATTATAAAGTTTTTACTAGATTCAGTAGATTAAATTAGGAAGGTTTTACTAGATTTGCTTATGAGGGCATTTGTAGAGAGGGTGAAGAAGACAGGAGAAGGTGGGCAGAGCAGAGGCGGAGCAGGTGCCAGAGGCACTAGCACGGGCACAGGATACATTCAGTGGCACCCCAAACTCTGTGGGGGCATACATGGAGGAGAGTAGGTGCAGATAGAGTTCTGCTTTTATGAGCACTTGCAGTGAGGCTGGGGACTGCAGCATGCATAGTCACTTACAAAGATCACTGGGCCAGCCTATGAGCCGCACAAGATCTACCCATGATGTGTTTGTAATGCCAGTTGGCCAGCAGAAATGTCAATCATGCATCCTCATTCTGTGCTGTGTCCACCAAACTCCCCTGCTTGTTACTGGGAAGTTGGAAGCATCTGCTTAAGAAAGAGCCAATATGAGATTCTCTCATGTCCTCTGTCACAGTGCTGCAGGGCGTTTTTGGGATGCCAGTTGGCCAGTCTGGATATGTCAAATGTGTCTTTTGACTGCAGGGATGCTTCCCTTACCCTATGCCTTGCTTCCTGTAGTCCCAGTTATGTCCTGCAATTTTTGGTTTTGTCCCAAATCTTTTAGGACTTATATTTGCCTGTCTTCTGTTAAAATCACAAAAATTCAATTGTTCGTGACATTGGGACCTTTTATCCAATATTTCTGAAATTTGGCAGGGATGATCGCATTGGTGAGGGGTGTACAGTGAGTCCATATTTCATCCATATTGGATGGAAAACAAAGATGTTACCACTGGAAATGTGTGCACAAATGACAACCTGTAAATTACTTATAAAATTGGTACCCTTTATCCAATGTTTATGAAACACAGCAAAAATGATCCCCGATGTGAGGGGTACAATCTGCCCAAATGAAATTCACATTGGACAAGTAGAATAGATGTTACATCCAGAAATGCATCACAAATTATGAGGCTTATAAAATTGGGACCCTTTGTCCAATATTTGTGAAATTTGACACACATGCCCCCCCACCAGGTAAGGAGCACAGTACCGCCATATTTAATGAAATTCAGACAGGAAACAACAAAGTTAAAGTCTGATATTTAAGTCACAAAATTAAAAATTTTAATCTGAAATTTTGTTTTTAAATTTTTCATTTTTGTTTTTCTGGTTTAATAACGAAAAATACAATTCTGTTATTAATACCAGAAAAACAAAAATGAAATGCACATCCCTAGCAGAAATGTCTAATGGGGTCCCAGCAGCTGGGGAGAGGTTGGGAACTCTGCTTTCTCCACGTACATCCCCATTGATACATGTCCCTCCAGTAGCCTCTCACCAGCATATGTTGTGCCACAGTATAGTTGGGGTCTAAAGCATCCTTATGGGCCAGAATGACCTGGACCCCTGGCCATGTTTAGACCTCATACATGGAAGCAAGTTGGAGTCTAAAGTAATCCTATGAGCCATAATGACCTGGACCCCATGCCATGTTCAGACCTCGTACACAGAAGCAAGTTCAGCTGCAGTGAGTTCATTCTGCCAGTAGGAAGCCCTCCCTAGGACCACCAAGGAGGTTCAGCTCCAACCCCAGAGGAGCACGCACAGGACTGGAACAGGCACCTCCCCTTTGGGAACAGAAACAGTGTTGCTTTGGTGGAACAATGCCATCCAGCTACCTACAATCCTCCACCACCTCCAGCAACACTATGATACAACATTGCCAATAAGCTGCAATTGAGAAAGAAGCAAACAATTGGAACAGGATACCCCCACCCCCGGCTGGAGTCAGAATCAGACTTTCAGTTGTGCATAGATTCTGACAGGATCACAGGTAACTACCAGGATCAGCAACCAGGGAAGTACTATATCTTGCTTAGAAAGGAGTAATTGGCCCTTTAAGTGTTAGAACCAGCAGGATAGTTGCCAGTACTAGATGAGGCCCAGGTTCCTGAGTGGCAAAGGACAGTGCCTAGATGTCTCACACCTGGGTTTGTGTGTGTCTGGGTCAAGCAAAGCCCAAAATCACTGATCTCAGCTCAGTTAGGGAGAGGAGTGTTACTGGAGAGGAGCTCAGAGTGGAGCAGTTGGAAATAAGACTGAATGGAAGCCCTGCTTGCTTGCTTGCTTGCTTGCTTGCTTGCTTGCTTGAAGCAGCCAGTCGAGGTGTGCCTCAGAGACCCATATCGTTTTTCATTTTCAGTATTGAAATCTGTCGTTTTCATTTTCATAAATATCAAAATGTCGTTTTTGTTTTTGCTTTAGTTTTTTATTTCCATTGGTTTCAATGGAAAACACATTTTCAACCGTAACTTCCCCACCCAACCATTATATTTAGATTAATCCTGTGAGCATTTTACCCCAGATGGAAGGCATTAAGTGTATTGGATAAAGGAATCTGATTTTATAAGTAGTTGAATTGTGTTATTTTGAAAAAATCTGTGTATACATTTGTGGCTATAACATCTTTGTCTCTCATCTAATGTGGATGAAATGTGGCAATTTTATCCCACCTCTTATCATTATGCTAACTTTCAGAAGGATTGGATAAACTATTCCAGTGTTATAGTTTAATTAACTTATAAATGTATGTTTGACTGTAACATCTTTGTAGTTCAACCAGTTTATTGAAATTTGGCAGGTCTGTATCTCACACTTTCAGGATCATCTCTACCAAATATCAGAAAGATTTTATAAAGGGTTCCAATTTTATATGACATTGACTAAACAGCACATGAAGAGAATGAGCCTATGCCGGGGATACTCATACGTGTCACTTTGGTATAAGATCGGTTTGTGATGCCAATTGACCAGCAGAAATGTCATTCAAATATCCTCATTCTATGCTATAACCATCCCAACATCTCTCCCCCACTTGTTACTGGGAGGTTGGAAGCATCTGTTTAGGAAAAAGCCAATAGAGATTCTCTTATGTCCTCTGTCACAGTGCTGCAGGATGTGATTGTGATGATAACTGGCCAGCCTGGATGTGTAAAATATTTCTCCTGATTTCTGGGATGGAACCAAAACTGGGATGGAACCAAAACTGGGATGGAACCAAAGTTCCAGTTATGTCCCATCTATGCCTGCCTCAGGGCTGCCCTCTATGCCCACCTCGAAGCCACCACAGATTGGTCCTGTAAAGCTGGAAGCATGCAGTAATTGGCCAGTGAATGTATCTGTCAGTCTGTTGGGTTGCTCCACATCCTCCCTCATACTTCCTCCCTCCCCCTGCCATTCCACATGCCTGCTTCTGACTGGCACTATTTATCCGAATAATGGTCTTCAAGGGGACAGATTCAATTGCTTATAAAATTGGGTCCCTTTATCAAATTGTCCTGTAATTTGGCAGAGATGACAGGGAAGGTTTGTGATACATTCCTGCCAAATGTTCTGTAAACAGGATGGAATATATAAATGTTACACCAGAAATGCATTTTCAAGTTAATAGCTTATAACATCAGAACACTTTATCCAATGTTTCTGAAATTTGGCAGGAGTGTTAAACATGTGGATGCACATAGTATTCCCAGGATTCATGCAAATTAGATGAAAGATAAAGAGGTTGTGTCCAGGAATGTGTATGGATCTTTTAATAAAATCACAACATTCAATTGTTTCTAAAATTGGTCGCCTTTATCAAATCCTTTTGAAATTTGGGAGAATTAGGCCCTCTGTTGGGGGTAGCATCTACCCAAGTATCATCAGCATTAAATAAGAACAAAAATGTTATAGCCAGGAATACGTTTTCAGTGTTTTCCCATTGTTTCAAAAACAAAATGTCATTTTCTTTTTTTCCCATTATTATTATTTGTCATTTTCATTATTGCAATAAAAAAATGAAAATGACAATTTTCTTTATTATGACTGTAATAACGAGAATGACATGCACACCCCTACCAGTCACAACAACACAAGTCTAGAGACAGAGCCTGGATCTCAGGTGGGAGCAAACCAGGATACAGGACCAGGAAGTGGACTTCACTTGCATGATTTTATCTGGGAAGCACCACAATTGTGGGAGAAATCCAAGTCAGGTGGACTGGGCTGGTTATAGGAAGTTTGGAGGCCGGACTTGATAGTGCAGATGATCAAGCCTTGCTCATTAGAGGAGCTTTGACACTGTGGGGCAAACCCTTGTGGAAGCAGCAGAGGCTAGAGGTAAATTACCCAGAGCATGGTTTTGGGGACATCCTCCAGAAGGAATGTGCCCAGGATACTTCTACATGGACCATCCAGTCTTTGGGTAGGCACGTGGCCATGCAAGGCTGGTGCTTTCATGCATCACGTCAACACTTAAAGGCTCTGACAGCACCTCAGCCATCTGCTTGATAGCCATGGTGTGAGAACAGATAGCTTCCCTCCAACTCCTCCTCCTCAGCACTGATGAAGCATGAAATAGAGAGACCCAGGAAGTGCAAGCAATCTGCTCCATATGGCATGAGGCCATCATCCACTGCCTCTGGCACCTCGATAGGCTTCAGGCCAGTCCTGCTGCAGAGCAGGTGAACGTGGGGTGCCCACATGGCTGAACACCTGCAGCGAGCTGTGGATTACCTCTCCATGGGCATTGGTGTAGCAATCCTCACCCTTCACCAGACAATGGCCATCGGTCATTTCACCTGGGTCCTACCCAAGACAATGGAGTGGTGGGAGATAGTCCTGGACACATGGGGAGATGCAGAATGTGTGACCCATTTCCAGATGTCCCACCACCTGGACTTTATTCAATCCTTTTGAAATTTGGTGGGGATAGTAAACTTGGGGAGGGGTATAATTTTGCTTGGTTTCCTCCAAATAGGATGGGAGACAAAGACATTACAGCCTGTAAAGTGTATACAGATTTTCATAAAATAACAAATTTCAACTGCTTATAAAATTGTATAATTTTATCCAATCCATCTGTAATTTGATACATATAATGCCCTCCATTGGGGGCTTAGTACTGCCAAGTTTCATCTAAATTGGATAAAAAACGTTACAGCCAAAAATGTGTTTTCCATTGAAACCAATGGAAATAAAAAACAAAAGTAAAAACAAAAACAAAACAAAACCTAACAAACTATAGCAAAAATGAATGACATTTTAATAATGAAAATGAAAGTAATAATGAAAACAAAAGAGAGTTACTGCGCACATCCTTACCCACTACAGCTATTATTAAGGGTGGGAGGACCTGATAGGCACCCCCAACCTGCTTTAGACACCTTCAAAGAAAGAAGGGGAGGGAGCCCAGTCAAGATGTTCTGTGGAAGGCCCTACAGGCAGCATGTGGCCAGTAGAATGAGGTGAGGGGCCCATTGTCCCAAGCAGAGGTCAGTGTACACTATATGTCTTCTTGAGGGCAGAAGAGGGGCATAGGTGCTCCCAACCTGATTTGATGTAAACACCTGCAAAGAAAGAAGAGAAGGGAGCCCAGAAAATATGTTCTGGGGAAGGCCTTATGGATGTGTCCAGGAGAACGAGGTGAGGGCCTCCCATCCCTAAGAAGAGGTTCTACCCTCCAGTGCCCACTGCACCTCTTCTTGGGGGAGGGAGGTGGCCAATAGGCACCCCAAATCTGCTTTTGACAGATTCATACGATTGGATACATACAAGTTTGATATGATTGAAGCATACAAGTTCAATACTATTGATACATATGTGTTCGATATGTTCAACAGATTGACTTTACTTATTTAAATTATGTAGTCCCAAGAACTAAAAGGCCCTTGGAAGAATATCCAGAGGAAAATAAAATATTGCAGGCAACTGCTTAAGAGGGAACTTAAGAGGGAATGTCACTGGATTTCAGTAAAATGGGCTGAAGGGAATGGCCCCCTGAACTCTCCGGTTTGGTTGATTGAGAGCTGTTAAGTATGACCTCCACACACTCCTCTACAGCCATGATCCCAGACCTCCTTGCTCTCGGACTTCTCCAACCAAGTGCAGGTTTCCAAACAGTCACAGACTAGGCAAGCAGGTGGGGTGTAGCTGTTGACTTTAATCACAATGAAAATGAAAGTTTGATCTTGAACTATGCTCGGAAAGCTTGCCCTTGAACTCTGTTCTCAAGAGCAAGGGAGCTAGCATTCACAAGACCCATGACTGGGAAACAATTTTAGCGGTTGTGAGAGTGAGAGGTGAAGAAGAAAAAGCTGCAAGGCTAATGGAGAGATACCCCATTTTAGTCTAGAGAAGAGACAACTAAGAGTAGATATGATGCAGCAGTTCTCAAAGATAATATCAGAAGGGCTGTGACACAGAACATGGCAAAGACCTGTTCCTCTTAGGGATGTTCATTTGTTTTAGTTATCATTAATAACTAAAACAAAAACGTAATTTTAGTTTTAGTTATTACAATAACTAAAACAAATGGGTTAATTACTAAAAAAAATATACATTTTAGTATTAGTTATTAGCGCTGCTCTGACTGCTGCATGCAGGGATAGAGCACATGCCATGGCTCCAGCCTGTCTGCGCCTTGCTGTAAACAAGAGTTCAGAAGGGGGTCAGAAGGGAGGGGGAACCATGAGTGAAGCTTTCTGTACCAATCAGGGACTCAGAATGGCTTTGGGGAGAGGGCATGAGTGTTCTTCTCAACCTTCTGCCAAGCTGAGGAATTTTTCCAATGTTAGTTCAGTCTCAGACAGAACTCTTGCTGTGGTTTTTCTCTCAGGCCATTTTTACACGAGTGGCAGGATACAGCACATTGAAAAACACACTTCCTGAAAATGGGGTCCATTTAGATGTAACGGAAGTATTCAGCTGCCATAGGAATGGCAACTCACTTTTTGAAGTCACATTTTGGAAATTCTGATATCAAGACTTTGCAAGTGTGGCTTCAATAAGAGCACACGAGCTGCAATTCCTATGGTGATCAACTACTTCTGGTGCATTTAAATGCAACCCACCGGGCTTTTCAGAAAGTGCATTCTTCAACGTGCTGCATCCCGCTGCTCATGTAAAAGCGGCCTCCGTCTCCATGTGGTTGTAACTCAGTCTCACTTAGACAAATTGACAGTTATAAAAACAGATTTATTTCTCTGTCTCTTTGTGTCTCATCCCTTCCTTCCAGTTATTCCCACTGTTCATTGTCTTTGTCTGTAATCCTTGTCTGTCTCTCTGTCTGCATAATATTAAGCGTCTTCGTCCCTTCTCACTTGCTGTCCCCCATGCCTGGAACTCCCTCCCTGTCCACATCCGCCTTGCCCCCTCCCTTCATACCTTCAAATCTCTCCTTAAAATTTACTTCTTTTTCTCTGCTCTGTCTGACTCTTTATCCTGCTGAGCCACTATTCCTATACCTACGATTGGTTTACCCTTATCCTTGCAACATGGACCTGCCTGCTGTCATTCTCATCGTAAGCAAGCCAAGTACGTGCACTTGAGACCTCGCATCTTCATGAATGTTAGACCCCTTGTCTCTCCCTCTGTTCCCCTTCCTATGTCTCTCCCCCAGCTCCTGTCTCTCAGATTGTAAGCCCTAGGGGCAGGGACCCTGTCTATTTTATTACTTTGTAAAGTGTCAGGTACACTGCTGGCGCTATATAAATGTTTGTTAATAATAATAATAATAATTATCGTTGTTCCGTACTGTTTTTTGAAGTGTGTCAGTACTGTCTTGTGCACTACAGAACCCTTTATCCAATCTTTCTGAAATTTGGTAGGGATGATTCCCTGGGTAAAGGTACAATCCTTCCAAATATCATGAATACTGGATGACAAATGAAGATGTTGCAGCTGGAAATCCATTTCCCATTGAAACCAATGGGATGGGAATAACTAAAATAATACTAAGAAAACATAACTAACACTAATGTGATTTTAATAACTAAAATTAAAATAAAAATGAATACTATTTTTTTCTGCACACTCCTATTTCCTGTTGCCCCAGAGAGCAAGACTAAATGGACTCAAATCACAAAAAAGTGGAGGTCTCTTCTTCTTCTTCTTCTTCTTCTTCTTCTTATTATTATTATTATTATCATTATTATTAGAGACAAAGACACTGCTGTGCTACATTCCCTCTGGTTGCTTAATCTCAGCACCATCCAGTTAAGCTCACTCTGTCTTGCTTGGTTGGGAGCTGTTCAATTCTGGCCTAGTGGCCTCCACACACTCTCCTACAACCATAATCTCAGTCCTTCTTACTATGGGGCTTGTTCCACAAACTGTGACTTCCCAAACATTCCCCCAGACCAGTTGTGCCAAATGGGGTGTTCTGGGGAGCACTTGGGCAAGGAGGATCAACAACACACTGTGCATGGAGGGAACATAAACATCTGTGTTAAACAAAGACAGTGAGTGACACAGAATCTTCCACACAAAACTTTAACAAAAAATGTACACATCCCGTGCATCCTATTACTCCTACCTAGTAGGAATTTCCTACTAAGTTGATGAGGGAGAGGAGGGAAGTATGAATGTACTACCTGTCCCCTACTGGGTGTGACTGTTAGACTCTGATGCCACCTGCTGCAGTGCACATAGAGTGGAAGTGACTGTGGTCATTATGTGGTCCATTTGTCCCACAGAGACTGAGGTGGGTTTGTGGACCAGTTCTTCAGTCCCAGCGTCTGACAGACTCCCTTCCGCAGTCCCATCAGCCCTGATGGTGCTGCTGAATCTCTTTGTTGATGCATGGCTGTTCTCAACCCAGTCACTCATATCAGAAGTGGTGGTGCCAAGGGCTGTTTTTTCAGCAGAGTAACCCATCAATTCAAGAAAAATTCAAGAATTCAAAAATCCAAGAATTCAGTTCAAGAAAAATCAATGGGGACATCCTCAAGGAAGGCAAAAGGGGGCAGATTGGTCTTGAAGAAGGCCAGTTGCTCAATCCTCCTGTGTTCCATGTACAATCAGTGGGGACTCACAATGCTGAAGACACGCTCAGACAGCACTCTCATGGGAGGGCATAACACATAATGCAAAGAGACCCTTGCAAAAGGAGGTCCATATTATTGCACTAGTAAGCCATGGGGTCAGAGTTGGAATCACTTGCCAGCTCTTGGAGATAATGCATGACATAACTGTCAGCAATATCTGGGGACTCAAGAGCTGAGGAATCCTCCTCAGACTCTGCCACCAGGGCTTCCACTTCCTGGTACCATAGGGTCAAGGTGGCAGCCAACCACAACAGCCTCTGAAGGAGCCAAAGGTGTTGCTGGGGGTTCCTACTCCTAGGTTGCAGTAGTCCAAACTCTTACCTCCCATACAAGGGTACCTCTGATCTGAGTGAAGCGGGAAGCATCGTAAAAAAATGGTCCTCTTGACATGGGGTTCCAGAAGTGTGACATGGTTGTCCTCACAGTGGGAGTGCATTTCTTTTGTCAAATTCCTCACCAGCTGCACCATCAACCTATGCAGGTCTCCACAGGACAGGAACATTCAAGACATTTCCTCAGGCTCTTGAACAGCAGGATCACATGGCTGAGAGTGGCCTGCTCCATGCTCAAATTGTTTGTAGCCAGGTAGAATAGTTGCAGGACCTCCTTCATGTCTGTCCAGTTGTCCCAGGTCAGCTCTCCTCTGGTGTCCTCCAGCTAGGAGAGGTGGTGAAAAACATCTCTCTGCTCCAGTATGTGCCCCAGCATCAGAAATGCTGAGTTCCAATGGGTAGCAGCATCCTGTATCAGGTGGTGTTCTGGAGTGCCTGTCTACTCCTGCATTCTCCTTAACACTGTGGTATCTTGATGAACTGATGAAAGTGTCCAGCAATCCTCCACATCTTCTTGAGGAGCTCCGTCACTCCCTCAGTCACATTCAATCCATCCTTCACCATCAGCTTCAGGATGTGCGCACTTCTCTGAATATGCTAAAGGCCACCATCACACATGGCCTTCACAACATTTGTGACATTTTTGGTCACAAAGAAACCAACCTCGATGCATGAATATGGCCTGTGCACCCACTGGTCCAGCATGCTGTTCACAGCATTGAGAAGCATCCCCACCATGTGTCGGATGTCAAGCACCTGGGCACACAAGAGTGCCCATGAGTGCTTGTCAGCAGACACCAGTCCTGCACTGCTTCTGTCCACTGCACTGGAGTGGGGGAAATGATGGCCGCTGCCATCAGTGCACAGTCAGGGAGAGGTACACGTGTACTGCACTGGTGTTACTCCACAGGTCTGTGGCAAAATGAACCACAGAACCTTGGCCCTTGGGGAAGAAGAGGCTGGAGTGCACCATACTGTACAGGGACAGGACAACCTTTGCGATGAATATTTTCTGGGAGGAGACACTGTACCTGGGTTCAAGGTCATGAAGCATGTGCTTAAAACCAGTCCGCTCAACCAACACAAATGGCAGTTCCTCCAGGGCAATAAGCTCCACAATTACCCTGGTGATAGCATTAGCTTAAGGGTGAGTGGGCCTGAAGAGCCCTATCCGTTCTATGAACTCAGTTAGAATGGGCTGGGAGGGTGGTAGACAGTACTGCAAGAGTTGTGTGGCATGCTCCTTGAAGAAGAAGACTTCTTTCTGGGGACGGGGAGCAGGATTGGTGCCGGCATCAGACAGTCCTGGGGTAGCAGTTCCAGAGGGTTCCTCCTTCTCACTGTCTGCAACTCCATCTGCCCCATGCTTCTGCTTGGACCTGGGCTCACCAGCATCCAGGAGGTATCTGTGGTGCTGCTCCAAGTGAACCCTCAGGTTACAGGTGGTGAGATGCATTATGTCTCTCCCATGACTAACCAGGGAGGCAGTGCAAGCATACTGCAAGTGTGACATCCCCTTTGGTGACCTAGAAGTGCGACCACACATACAACATGATACACTCTGTGCTGCTCCCCAACATCAAAATTTCAGCTTTGGGGAATAGGAAGTCACAGTTGCAGTGGTGGCTGCAACACTTCAGGTGGAAGGAGTGGTGGTCAGAGCTGGCGTGGTAGGATACATCCTAGTGCAGGAAGGTGTGTGTTGCTGGAGAGTAGGCCTGCAATTGGTGTCTCAGAAATTGCAGTCCTCCCCACCCACACCCTTCAGGAGCCATAAACAGCTGAAGTCACCTGTAGGCAGCAGCATGTGACGGCAGCTCTTAGTGGGCTTGTTAGTGGGAAGTAGGGGGTGGAAATTAGTATTGTTTTAAAAATTGTTTTAAATTGTATTTAAGTGGTGAGATGTGTGTGTTGGGGGTATTGGCCATGGCAAGGTTGGGAGATGGTAGGGTGGTGAGATAGGGTGGGGTGTGAGGGAGGAATCATTAGTCAGGTGGGAAAGGGAGGGCCACGACTCCTCTGTGAGAGGGGGGTATGGGAATTGGGGAGAGGATGGGGGAAGTGCCATGGCTTGGGGGGGGGGGCTTAGTCACTTGAGATGGAGGTAGGAGGATGGTGCTGGCCTTGGACAGTCCTCCTAAGTCATTTGCCCCTTTGTGGCCCTAGGGGGGAGGGAGGAGCAGCTGTTGAGATTGTGTGGGGTATGAGAAGGTATGGTGGGGGAGGGAGGAGGTTGGCCACCAGGGATGTTGGGGGTGATATCTGGTGTCTGTTCCCATTTCCCATCCTCCCCACCATTTCAGGATATTTGGGGACTGAAGAGAGTAGTGCCCCAGCATCAGCTGATGCTGATGCTGCTTAATGCAATGTCGGTGGTTAATAAACCATCTAGCTCCTGGGTGACATGGTCGATCTTGTGTGGTATCACGGAAACCTGGCTGGAGAAAGCATCTGGGATCGTTTTGGCTCAGGTGGTGCAGGCCAGGTATTCTGTATTCTGTAAAGCATCAACATAGACCCGGCGGCTGGGGGGAGGGGGGAGGTCGTGGTTTTTAGGGATTCCTTGTCCTCCTGAAGGTATCAGTGCTTGACTCATCCAGCATGGAGTGTGTCCATCTTGTGTATGATTTGGCTGGGGATAGATTGGGGATTTTGCTAGTGGGGCATGGGGTTATGGGGGTTTTATGTTTTGTATTTATTGCTTTTTAAAATGTATTTTGTATTTTAATATTGTAAGCCACTTTGAGCTGCCTTTGGTGGGAAGGGCAAAGTAAGATAAATAAATAAATAAATAGTGGTGGATGGGATCTGAGAAGACATGCTGGGATGTGTGCCTCTGTGGAGCATGGGTGGCACTGAACTAATATGCATGGTGGTGTTAGGGGTTTGGGCTAGGGAAGCAGGCATGATGGGATGCGTGGGTGTGGGTGCAAGCACAACAAGACACTTGTGGGCAGCAGCAGCAGCATTGCAGGAAGAGCGATGGGCTGCTTACGCTGTACCAGAAGAAGAAGGCTCCTTCTTCTTGCCAACCCGACTGAATGAGGAGAAGGATGCCTCCTCTGCTAACAGTTTTTTCTTTGGCTTCACTGGGCATCCGAGGGGGTTTGCTTGGGTGGTACAGATGGAGTCAAAGGGGCAGAAGTGAAGGCCTCGGCCATGGGTGGCCTGGTCTCCAGGGACCCTCTCTCCAACTCCCCAGGCAGTGGCATCCCACTCCTTGAATCTCCACTCAGGGCCTTTCCAGTCTTCTTATTTCCACGGCCACTCATCATGGACGGTGCAATGAAAAGAAGGAGAAGAAAGTGAAAAGGGTGGAGCGCTGAAGGAAGTGAATGCAGTCCCCTGCCTGTGAGAGGGGCAAAAGAGAGGTGTACCCCTCCATGCCCCCTCCATGCGAGGGGGCATGGAGACACAGAGAGAGACAAAGAGAGAGGCCACTTTTAGACGTGCGCAGGAAACACGCTGCATAAAATCACGCTGCACATAAATATGCCACGTTTGGGATTTAGACGTGACATTTTGCATGTTAAAGTCAGTCGTGTATTTTTTTAAAGCCGTGAATACCTCGACATTGAGGTATTTAATTTGCGGCTTTAAAAGAATGTGCAACCAGCTTTAACGTGCAAAATGTCATGTCTAAATCCAACATGCAGCATATTTACATGCAGCGTGATTTTATGAAGCATGTTCGCCGCACATGTCTAAAAACGGCCAGAGACAGAGAGAGACAGAGACAGAGAGACAGAGAGAGAAGATCCTGGGCAAAGGGCAAAAGAGAGGCAGGTGGGACTGTGGGCATATGTGGGTGAGGAGGGGGCATGGGGCAACAGGGCGAGGAGGTCTGAACGTGCACATGGAGTGGCTGTCAAATCTTGTCCCAAGGGTAAGCGAAGCTGTGCTGCTGTCAGTGTTCAATTGTCTAAGTCTAGGTCCAATGCCAAGGTCCAACTACAGTCCAGTTGAAAATCCAACCTAGGCAAGAGAAAAAAAATAAAAAATAAAAAATAAATCCCTCTAGGTTCAGCAGTTCAACAAAAAATATATATCAATTTTAAACTGCAAGACACCCCCCACCCCCGCAGTAGCATACCAACTGTGGGGACGAGGGGAGTTAAAGGTAGCAGGGGTCATACCCCATTAAAGCAAATTAAAATTCAGCTGGAAAGGCAAGGGTCCCCCAAAAACCTCCTTTCTCCCATAAGATGCAACCCCACCCCAAAAACCTCAATTTTGTTTTTTTATTTGATATGCTGCAGCCCCACCTCAAAAGACAAAGGCAACAGCCCCAAAGTACCCAGAGCAGCACTGAGAGACTCAAGGAACCAGGGCAGACAAAGAAAAAAAATATCTCCAAAGCACACCATAAGCTGCAAGCCCAACCCTATTACCTCCCAAACCCCAAAAGGCAGGAGCTCAGCCAGCCACCCCAGAGCAGCAGTGAGGAGCACCCAGGAGAAGGGAGGAATGGAGAAGCAAAGGGCCAACCAACAACACCATCCAAACCCACCCCCGGGCCCACACACCCCCAACACAATTTTCTCCCTTTCAAAGTCACCCCAAAGTCATTTTTTAAAAACCTACCGTTGATGATTCTGTCCTGTGTCCAACGCCAGACCTGCACAGAATCCTCAAAGTCCTGGCAGAGCAAAGCAATGTGACGAGCACAGCAAAATGGCAGAGCAAGCAGCTCGGCAGCAATATGACACACAAACTCCCTCCTCCACTGCTAGTGTGCAACTGGAGAAGGGAGGGGAAAAAACATATTTTGCCTGAGCTTCTGAGCCTATCAGTGTGCCCTGCTGGCTGATTTCCAGTCTGTTCTGGCTGGCAATTAGGGTTGCCACCTATGCACATTTTTAAGGAACACTTATGAAAAATACATGTTGCAAGGTCTGCATTGGTGCCAGGTGCCAATGCAGGCTCTGCAATATAAGTTGGTTAACCTTAACTGTTTTCTTTTTTTTTTTTTGGTGAACAAAGAGGTCCTGGGGTAGAAATCTACCCCAATGCGTTTTTAGCATTTATACCCTGGCTTGGGGTAGAAAACTTCCCTAGCACATTTCATGTTAGTTTGCACATTCAAGCACTGTAGGACTGGGGTAGAAATCAACCATAAGACCTATGTAATGTCATGTTTTTCAACACAGAAGATGTGGGTTAAAGAAGACAAGCCAGCCAATGCAACTGAGATAAGAATTGAACTATGGATCACATCATGGATCAGTTCTTACCTCTGAATTGGATTAAAGTGAGGTGGTTCAGATTAAACCAATTCTGATTTTTCTATCCCTAAGAATTATACATTAGACATTGACAGTAATTATAAAAAACTGGGGTCTGATCCTGAGATATTGAGGTCAATGACAAAGCTTTCATTGACTTCAATAGTATTGGGTTTGGGTTCTTGCTTTGAACAAGAGCATTACTCAAAAGGAGGTGATAGTCAGCTAGGTTTTATTCAGTATTTATGTTAGAGAAAATGCAGTTTTGCAGTTCTAGTCTGCCTTGTGCTTGTGTCACACAATGTATTGATGTGCTTCCAAAGATAATAAAGCATGCAAAATGTGAAAGGAAGAACCCATCAGATGTAAATCATTGTAAGTACAAAGCCAATTTTGTATTGTGGAATGGTGTCCAGGAATATACTTAAAGTGAGGACAGAGATTTCTTTCTCTTAAAGCAAACTTGAATCTTAATTAGGCAACATTTAGTTGAAATGTGTTTTCTTTATTTTTCCTGCATGGTTTCATTTCCATTAAGCTGCAGCTCTAGTGTACATTAACAATGCTATGGACATCTTCTGATCTCTTGAAAAGACAAAATTTCATTGTAATATTTCTACCTTAAAAGCAAAAATTCTATACATTTATTTTTGCTTTCCTTATTCAAAAAATATCTGAGTTTTCATTCTTTGTCACCCAGGTTCAGTCATTAGAAACTGAAAATGAGTAGTGCCTTTTATATGGGCCTGGTTCTCCACCCTGCTACTCTGAGGTGGCCTTAATAACGGAGTATTGAAATACAAAGTTGCCAAACACCGTCATTCCAATTTGTTCAATTTTTTTACATAAAATTTTCACATAAGGTTTATTGTTGGTGGACTATCCTATCAAGGCTTTTGTATCTGATACTGAGATGCAGAATAGCTGGAACAGGGAGTCTGGCAATGCACAAGGAAATTTTTAGGGAGAGATTATTTTAGGAGGAATGAGGAAACTGATTCTAAGGTTTTGAAGCATTTCATTTCAAAACAAGAGAAGAATGATAGCACCACAGCATGCACCCTTGCAGAATCACTTTAATTTTATAAAGTATATGTTGTACAGGAAAAATGAACAATGCCTGGAATACTGGATTTTACCTTCCATGTGCTCTGCAGGGGATTTTGCAAAGCATAAAATAGAAAGAATCTCTTCATTTCTCAAAATTTAGGACCTGATCCTGCAATTTCAGCTCACATGAATAATTCTCATAAAGTCAAATGGATTATGGGAATAAAGAACATGGGGCAAACCTTTGAAGTACTTTGTTTGAAATATTCCGAGAGTTCACAAAACTTCACAATTTGGCTGTTGTTTTGTTCTGCTTCTTGTTAGTTGTACTGTTTTTATGTGAGCTTACTTCAAGAGGTTGGGCAGGTTAAATGATGTTTGATTATAATCACAGCATTCAAAAATGACTGTTTCCAAGTTTGACATTTTTGGCCTCTTCATCTGAGAATTTAGGAAGACACCTTTTGCTTCAGAAAGGCAGCCGTTTCTCGCCTATGGCTTAAAGAGAAACAAAAGGGGGAAAGCCACATTGTCTATGTTTTTTCTGGCAATAGGCCTGCCACTGTTTATCAAGCCAAGGCAAATCCAATTAGCCTGTGGCCTGCCTCCCAACCTTATTAACCTGCTCAGCTGTGAGAAACTCAACAGCCCCTGCCAATATCTCATTTCTCCTGCTGCTGATAAGATCAGTTCAAGATATTCAATGGGGTTTCCTTTCACTTCAGCTTCATCATAGTCACTGGCATCTTAACCATAGTGGCTGGATCTTATTTTCCTCTCATTTACTACATGAAATAGGATGGCAACTCCAAGGCCTATATAGCTTGTTGGAACAAACACTGATCAGGCCTTCACACTGTTTGACAGGATGGGCTGATTTTCCTTATCATGGCTTGCCCACAAAGGCCTAGGCCAGGCCTGGATTATTAGCATTCCTTGGTGAAATGCGTCAGGCCTATTTCTGTCACACAGACAGATTGAGCCTTTCACTCAGGCTCGCGAATGAGTGACACATGGCCTGACTGGGAGGACAACATTGTTATTTGAGTTAAGAAATCAATTTGTATCAAATGTACACTGTAATTTATTTGTTGGCTTTGAAGGGAACCTGGCTGAGATAAATGGGAATGGGCTTCTTTTTTTCCCCCTATGCTGAGCTGATAAAGTTCTTGTGAAGCTCCAGATAGCTCCAGTCAGAGTCAAAGTGACAAACATGTTTAAAGTTGCACAGTGATCTTTAAATCTCAAAAAGAACACCTTGTCGGACATGATAGAACATTTTTTACCTTTTCCCTCTATCTGTCAGAAAACTGCTGTGACACATTGCTTTAGTATTTTTGCTGACATTTTCTTTATCAAGCACATCTGTTTGTGGTCAAAAGATGCTTATTCCTATTTTCTTCAATCTGCAGCAGCCAAAGAACTGCCAAAAGGAAGCAAGAAAATAAGACATTTGTTCCAGGAATAATACTTGAATTTATTTTTTATATATAAATAAAAATATGTGAATATTTATTGTGGACAGCTTAATATTTAAAGAACTATTGCTGGGTATAGGCATGTGTGTGTGTGTGAGTGAATGTGTGTGTGTGTAAACTGACCTACATAAAGTTTGACTTATTGATTTTTCCCTTTACAGCTATCAAAATTATCCTAAGTGTCAGTTATATGCATAAGTATGTTTATGTTTGAAATTCTATGAATAACCAAAGTGGCATTTACAGTTTCAAGTACAAGCATAGCTACGACTGTATAATGAAGAAATTCCAGAAAACTGTAACCAAGAGAAGCATAGCTTGCTATCATTTCAGCACAATCTTTCTTTTTCTTTCTTTCTTTCTTTCTTTCTTTCTTTCTTTCTGTTTACTGACAGAATAAGTATCTTGTCCTAGCTTGAATTAGAAATTTAGAGTTTAAATACTGTTTGTTTTCTATATTTTTTGTACAATTATGAACACATATAAATATAAATAAATAATAAACACATATAAATATAAATATAAAGAAATAATGAGGTGAGTTCCATAATTTCATCTGTAGCTTGGTATAAATAGTTTAAACTGCATAACTATCATCAAGCCTCCATACTAACCTTCCATGTATGCTTCCAGACAGACTGGGAGGCAGCCTGCTCCCAGGGTGCATCCCTGCATCCACCTGCTTCCAGCCC
Organism: Sphenodon punctatus; assembly: GCA_003113815.1. Taxonomy (NCBI): domain Eukaryota; kingdom Metazoa; phylum Chordata; class Lepidosauria; order Sphenodontia; family Sphenodontidae; genus Sphenodon; species Sphenodon punctatus. Next base: position 1,004,680 of record QEPC01005125.1, read on the forward strand.
CGCCTAGATCCAAATTTAGACAGACCCGATGGGTTCCCCATCCTCCCCCTGCACCATAGTGTTGCAGGTAATCACCTGAAACTCTAAGCTGGCACCTACAACTTTATGGTGTTTTCCAGGACAACAGCTGTCCCAGAGTGGAGGTGCAGCATGGTTTGCCCATCAAACGGACAGCAGCTCAACTTTTTGCTCGTGCCCCGAGTTTGGCTGGGCCAGTCTGGAATTCTGGAATGGTCCGGAGGCACAGCCTGCACCGCTTGCACATCTGGGGTGGAGGAACCTTTAAACAAACTGGCCGACTAGGGGGTTAAGCGGGCCGGTGTGAACAGAACCAGAGCTGCTGTCTGTCTAAAAGCACTCAGGTCCAATGGGATTAGCAGAAAATTAAGGCCGCAGTTGACAAACCACTTACTCTGGAATAAGTGTTTTATGAATTGTGGCCTAAGTTTTAAAGTGATAATCATTAACGTTTTAAATGTATCCGGCAAATATTAAGGGGCTGATTGCACCAACTGTAATTCATGTCTATACTTGAGTCATAGAGGTACCTCAAGGACTGACAATTCATTAAAAGGAAAACCCTTTCTTTTGGCTATCCAGCTTTTCTTTGGAGCTGAAATCAATTTGTTACTTTATCTCTGCGAATCAAATTTAGGCATTAATTTACTGAAACAAATATCTAGATTTGAGTTAGCTGCTTCTATAAAATTCACTGAATTTGCAGTTTCAGCACTTTTCCTTTTTCTGGTCCTTCTGAAAACCAGACATTCTTCCTTTTTATTTTGTTCGATATCTTAAGGGTTTAGCATTTCAGTTCCCCTGGGGCACAGGTTAGTCAATCAGCAACTTATACATTTCAAAAAGAACTGCTGAACATCAAATAAACAAATGAACAACTAATAAATAAGGACTTTGCAATCCGTAAAAACTAATAAATGATTTTTTTTTATTCCAGACAATTTCTATTAGAAGCTGACTATATGAATTCTAGGGCACAGCCACACAAAACACCTACCATGGTTTTGGCAACCTTGGTCACCATTGCCATGTGATGCAGTGCATTGCTGCTAGATGTTTCCCCACCATGGGATGGGGCAGGCAGCTGACTCGGAAAAAGGTCATGGACACAGGCACTTAGTAGCCTTACCCAAAGGGGAGTAAGGTTACCCAATGTGTGGCAGTGTGCATAGGCCTGGTCCTTGTCTGCCCTGCCCGAGGTCTGTCACAGGAGTTTGAATGGTGGGTGCTGTCTTCATTTCTGCCTAGCCACACCATGGCTGTGGGAAGAATAGTGGGTGGGCCTGGGAAAGGTGGGTGACATGGGGGGTGGGGTGGGACAGGACTGGGTGCCCACCTTTGTATGGCTAGTGCCTCAGCCCACCGCATGGTGTGTCGGGACCTCCAAAAGAAACTCACCTGCCCAGCTTCCCTGAGGGGGTGGGGTGTTGGACCATCTGTCTTGCTTCCCACGCTGGTCCCACAGTGTGGTGGCTGCAATTGCCTACCATGGGCTGCATGGGGGATTGGTCCAACCCAGCTCATGCAGCTGAACCTCTATTCTGCTTCATCTGATTTATTATATTTGTTCAATTTGTTTCTATTTAGGATGTTATACAGTGCTTTTCTGTTTTCAGCTTACCCTTTGTAGTGTTTTGGGCCACTGGAATGCTCGGGGAAAGCAACCCCAGAACTCCTCTGTCTCCTGGCAGCCAATACAACTGTATGATTATTACCACTGTCCGTTGCACAGGAACCTGTTCTCTGCCATTCTCTTTGCACTGGGACCTGCTTCATGTACATTTTCCCTATATAAGCCTCACAATATTGTCCTGACTGAACCAATTTATTCCTAAAGTTGCTTATGTTGTGCTGCATTGCATTACAGGAAAGTTCTTCTTAATACCCAAGTTTTCATATGATGTTTCCAGATCAATCTTTTGAAAACAAGGTATATGGGGTGTTAAAAAATGTGACCTCACCTGATTCAACCTGCTCTGGCCCAGCTGGACTAGTGCTGAACCCACACATTTGTTCCGGGCCTACCAGTAGGACCAGTTCAGACCCCAGCAGGGTAGGTGGCTGGACTGGAAAAGTGGGCCCACGAGGAACTGGGACCATGGTCCAGACCCAGCTGCCCAGGCTGGTCAGAACAGGCCGAACCTGACGGACGTGTCTGTTTTCATGCCCATCCTGCTCAGCATGGGGGGATGCGATGGCAACCAGCCATGACTCCTGTTATTGGCAGTCATGGCTGTCTGTCATGGCTGGGGACAGGGCACCAGCTGCAGCACAGGGGCTGAGACAAACATCTGTGCATTGCTCCCTGCCCCCTTCCACTGCTGGGTCAAGATGTGGGAACCCGTGTTTCATTCCCCCTCTCCAGGACATGCAGGGTGGCTCATAAAAAAATATTAAAATTAATACATAAACCACCCTAAAAGAAATCCAAAACACCACCACCACCAAACTCAGTCAATACCACCTCCCCATTCCCCACACCCAACCCCTCTCACACACCTACCCCCCAAACATCCCTCCCTTATCCCTGCCAGCCTTTTCAAAGAAAAAAAATTGTACACTGCCTTCGGAAAACACTCAGGACTGGGCTCAAATGAACTTTAGGGGAAGGGCATCCATAACACAGGGACAGCAACCTTGCCTTCCTGCAAGCCCCTGTCATATGAACAATGCTAATAGGCAGTACCCGCAGGGATGCACTCCCAGCCAATCGCAGGGGTTGCAGTGGGGCATGGACAGACAGGTGGTCTTTCAGATATGGGGGTCCAGACTGTTTAGGGCTTTAAAGGTCAAAGTCAGCACCTTGAGTTGTGTCTGGAAAGCTATAAGGAGTCAGTGCATATTTCGGAGCACTGGTTTAACATGCTCCGGGTGCCCCATTCCTGAAAGGATATGAGCCTCTGCATTCTGCACCAGCTGCAGCTTCTGAACAGTCATCAAGTGCAGCCTCTGAGATTATGCATAGATGCTATATGCATTTAGTTTCTTTGACCACCCAAGTCATCAGAGTGGTGCATAAATAAGAGTTCAGAACTTCAGGACTTTGCTGCACAGCAAAGGTTTCAGCAAAACACAGCAAAATCTGTGAAGGTTTCACAAAAACACTAGGTTTCAACATGCCTGACTTCTTTGCCTCTAACTTCACCGAGGAAGGATGAGATTCCTGTTTCTATTATCTCATGAGAACTAGCCCATTCTCCTGAGATAGTGATTAAATATAATCTCTCTAGATAAAATAAGTTTTAGGAGCTAAATTTCATCTCTTATTTCATGTAAACCTTAGAACAAATCATTCAGTGCTTTGCTGGATTGTATCTTGTTTACTTCCAATGTATGCTTTTGATTTCTTATGGGGGGAAAGGTAAGACCTGGGTGGACCTAAGAACCTTTTGATTTGGGAATTTTTCACCGTTATGGGAATTTCTAACCTTGGGTGAATGAACATTCGAACATTTGACAAGCCAGCCAGGAGCTGAAACTAAAACTTACTTAGTTACATACCACCTCAGACTGCTTGCTGATGCTTCTTCTACTGTACTATCACTCAGGCTCCCCGTCTCACTTTCCCCTTCATGTCCAGCCTAGATTGTAAGCTCCTCAGGGCAGGGACATGTCTAATTCATGTTTATTCAGTCTCAGGCATATTGCTGGTGTAGTTAATAAAGAATAATAATAATTAATAATTAATAATAAATGTCATCATATCACTTCTACTTGTGTAAATTATTGACTGTATAACTATTACAGCTTTATATTTACAGAAACCTTTCTGCTTTTGCTCTCAGTGCAGTAATTTGGAAATCCCAATAAGGCTTATTAAAGTTTGTCTTTAAAATCATGAAAGTTTTTTTTTTTTTTTTTTAAAGGAGGATTTTTTCCTTTTCATGTCTGAGCCTTTAGAGAACATTGAAGTCTAATTTTCAAGTATTTCCCCACAAGCAATGGGAGCTAGAAACTTAATTTTTCCTTAAGTGATAGCCATGATTCTCACAGCCTCAGCAGCAGGGACTTTGAGGAAATACCTGCAATCATATGAGTGGTTATACTCATGTTTCCACATCAAAAGTTCCTTTTTCTTCATGGCTCTCTCTCTTTCTCCTTGCCCTGAAAGTGAACCTGTACAACCCTTGAAATGATGGGCCTAGGAACTAAAACTCATAACTCTATTGTATATCACATACAATTGATTAAATCTTCACAAGCTGATGCGTGTGTGTGTGTGTGTGTGTGTGTGTGTGTGTAATGGTCACCTTGTCCTCTTCACCTACCTTGTTTTTAAATGCTTTGATATGTGAACTGTCTCTTCCCCTTGAAAATCTTTCCTACAGCTATCTCCCTGTGTTAAGCATTGTTCATTTGCTGTGCTTACCTTACCTGCATTTATAGTATCATAGAGTTGAAAGGGATCTTGAGAGTCATCTAGTCCAAGCCCTAGTGCTTAGATGCAGGATCACTACAGCTACAACATTCCTGGCAGATGGCTGGTCAACACCTTTTTGAAAGCCTCCAGTGACAGAAGCCTGGACAATTTCCTTAGGCCCATTTCCAGCCCCAGCTGGGTTCACAACAGATTATTCCAGGTCGTGGTCTGTCTATGCAGAACCCACCCCCCAACCCACACACAAACCATAGAGTTGTGGGCATTTGCCTGACACTCTAGGCTTGTGCCTGCAACTCCATAGTGCTGAATGGGGCAAGCTATGGCTAGGCATGGAGCTGCAGTGTAGGTCCTCCCAACAGATGGACAGCAGCTCCATGTTTGGCCATTGCCCTGGGTTTGGCTGGCACATTCCATGTGATGCACTCTGGGATGTTCTGGAGTGCCATTGGTGGGGCTGCCATGGAGCAGCCTCAGCCTGCTCCACTTGCATATCTGGCAGGCATATCTGGCATGGACTGCCCAACCTGGGGGCCTCAAGCAGACTGGCATGGGCAGAAGTGGCGTTGCTATCCATCAGTTTACACCCTTTGTCACTGTAACCAGGGAGGAGTAAGGAAGACTCGCACAGGCACTCACATGTACCCAAGGCCAACCCCGTTCCATGCAACACTAGCTGGGAAGAAAAGCCCATCAGGATAGAATAGTGGTCTTACCTCCACTTAAAGAGAACAGACCTCTTTCATCATAGGGCACACAGAAACAGGGAGACCAAGGCAGCCCCAAGGTCCACTCACCCACACAGTCAAGGTCCAATGGGGGAAGGGTATGCCGCGTGAGGGAAGGACGTGAAAGGGTCTGGAGAAGGGCCCTAACACAGCGGGTAAAAGGGATAATCACACTGGAAAGGAGGGACCCAGGTAGGGAGGGGGGAAGGAAACGCACACGCACAGTCACTCTCGTTAACACTTATCAACTCACACTAGGTATTCCATGGACAACTCAAAGGGAAGGTTCAGGCTCATGGGGCTAACTGTTTGCTCGTTCACCCAGTCGCTCCAGGGTTCTCTCACAAATGTTCGCTCTGCTCAGGGGGTGAGGGGTGTCTCTCTGAATCACCAGCGCTGCTGTTTGTGCGGTGCTGGGCTTTATTCTCCATGCCCTGTGCATGCTTGCAAGCGCTCTGAGCACTGCAGCAGGGGTGGGGGAATCCCCACGCTGTGTGACAGCAAGGGGGGCATGGCTAGGGGCCAGCGCTCTGTCGGAGACACCTGCAAGGGCAGTGCGAGGCATGATGTAGCTGGGGGCGGGGCCGTGCTGTGTCGGGGGTTCTGTGGCTGCTGCTGTGGGGTGAATCGGCAGGGCATGGGCTGCAGACACCACAAGGGGGTGACAGTCACCCTCCTCTGAGTCTGCTCCAATTCTCAATGTCCTTCTTAAAATTAGCTGTTCAAAACTAGACACAATACTCCAGGTGAGGTCTGGCCAGTGCCAGATAATGTGGAATTATTACTTTTGCTGTCGTGGAAACAGTGCTTCTGTTAGTGCAGCCTAAAATTGCATTAGCCTTTTTTGCAGCCACATAATATTTGTTTATAATTTTATTTTTCATTTCCCTTCATTGGGCCCAATCCTATAGCCCATGTACACTGACCCCTATGTGCACCGCAAGCTCTGAACACCTGTGCTCAGACGTGCATGTGTGGCATGTGCACAGCACATCCATGCAGGGCAAAGGCGCAACCCAGGCCGATGTGACCCCCAAGCCCACACACCCTGCAGAGCCTGGGGGAGGGAGCAGGAGCCGTGCCTGCTCCCTCCCCTGGGCCACAGACTGTGTGGGCTCAGGGTCACATTGGTCCAGGTTGGGCCTCTGCCCTGAACAGCTGTGTTGCATGCGAGGCACGCGTTCATGGATGATGGGAGCATTCTAGCTTATGCACTGCACCTCCGGCTGGATTACACAGGCCATAGGATTTGGCCCATTGTATTTAAATGTTTCATGAGTCAGTCATTTTTTTTCTCCCAAACAGCACTCCCCCATAATTGTTTTCATACATCGATACCTGTCTTCCATCTGCTTATTCTGTAGTTCTGATTTCTTGCATGCCTCAGGAAGGACCCTTTGTGGCCCGAAAGCTTCCACACTTTCACCAACCGAGGTTGGTCCAATAAAAGTGTTCGTATGAATTTCATTGTCTCCATATAGAAGTTTTTACAACTCCACATCTCCAAGCCTGAGATAGTTTGCGGTGCCCACTGTTTTCAATGGTGCCCGACTCACTTCCAGTAACGGGCAGGAACGTCTAAACCCCCCAGCATGAGTTTGTTTCTCCACGAATTTAGAAATAAGAAACAAGCCTCATGAAAAAAAGCCTGAGAAGCTAAATAGTTCATTGATGGCAGCTGAAAGACAGTGTCTTCTAAACGCTGCCTTTTAAACAGTTCTGGATTCTTCTCTTCCTTACAAACTGCTGCTTCCTAAGCCAGCCAAAAATAGTGAATGAAGACATTAATTATTCTCTTTAGGCAGAATGGCTAGTATATCACCTATTCAATTATATCAACTGCTTCTCAAGCAATACATTCTTATTGTTGATTATTACTGGAGTATTGCCTGGGAGAACTGCTGTACTTAAGCAACAACTCCTGCACAGACCAATTTAAGACTGACTTTGTTCAAAGTAATTTCTTTTTGCTTACTGCTTATAATGCCTTTCAGGGTAATACACTACACATTTTAAAGTTTCTCTCTGCAGGCCTGAAGGCCAGAAACTGTGTTATTTGATGACAGTGTAAGAGATTATCATGTAATCATTTGATTCCAGTACCTGGGACATGAAAACTTATAGACTCACAGAGCTGGAAAGGAACAGAAGGGCCATCAAATCCAGCCCCCTACTTGGTCCAGGGTTTGCCATACCTAAATTATACAAGAGCTATATGCTCATCCAGCCTCTTCTTAAAAACCTCCAATGATGAAGAATCCGCAACTTCCATGGTTAGCCTTTTAAACTAGCTGTAAGGTCTGCTGCTAGACTTATGATGGGAAATTGCTTGGCTGGGCATAGCAGGCTTTGAGGCCTAGAGAGAGAGAGCATACATTGGTTCACTTGACATTACTAGTTACGGCTCAAGGAAGAACATCAAAAGTGAGCACTTTGTTACTGGCATAGGTCAATTAGAGGACAAATTACAGACCCCAGAACTTGTTAGAACTGGCTTAGAAGTTCTTCTTTTCCCTTTCTTGCAAACTCCACCTAGAAGAGTTGCATAGAATTGTATGTGTTTCTTTCATTTCTATATTAGGAAAAATGGATTTTGTTTATTGATAAGGCCATAATAAAAAAATAATTATAAATAATTACTTAGGCACAAGCTTTCACTATGGCCGGATGCAAAAAAAGCTTCCAGTAAAACATTTACAATAAAAACAGACCACAGCAATTAATTATATGTACGCCTGATGATTTGGGCTTTATAAGCAAATGCAGCCAACCTGGATAAGGCCATAAATATCAGCCTCTCTTGCAGCTTGGTGTGTCTTCACCTTCTCAGGCACCCATCTGCAGATACCATAAGTATGGTACCTACTCGAACTTAGTTTGGGTAAGCCATGTACTAATTGCTTGTCCAGAAATTAGTACACCATTAGCAGTTAAGATTCTTTTTTTAAGTTTCTTTTATGTTAAGTCCTCATTACTCTATAACCAATATTTAGATTTCCATCTGTATTCCTTCTCTTGTTTGTTTGTCATTTATAATCAATCATAATGTATTTTTTGTTCATTCAGTTATGGTATCCTCTTTTAAATTCAAGTAAAACTTTAAAACTCGGTTATTTGGGGGACAGGTCCTGGTAAAACCTTTGTTCCTAGATTTGATCCCAGATCCATTCCAGGATTCCTACAGCCTCCATAGCAAGACGGGCAGGTATAGAGCTGAAATTACTATCTGCTATTATCAGGTGTCAAACTGGATACCAAATGACATCCCGTTAGCGTGTGCTGGATTTTCACTTAACTGGGTTACCATTTACTGCATACCGTTTATGACATTCATACCATTACAACATTATTGTTTGCCCATTCCATTTATTTAATTTTTTTTACTCCCTCCCTCCAGACCTGGTTCATGTATAAGATAATGCAGTAAATAGTATGTGGTAAATGATAAACAGTAATTCGGTAAACAGTAATGTGGTAATCCATAATATCCGGTATTCTGGTTTGACGAGTAACCACCATGCCAACTGCCGGTTAGTTACAAAATAAGTGCCAAACTAACCAGAATTAGGTCAGAAATGACAAATCATGGCAAATTCTGTTTCCATTGGAAACAGGTAATTCACCTTCATTCGCACAACACAGAAACTTACCAGCTTTTCTGCAGTTTTTACCATTTGTTGTTAGTTTTCACGAGTTGAACAGAGCTTCTACAGACTCAGTCCTAAGACCCATGTGCACCCCACGCATAGCCCTGGGGGCTGTGGGGATACAAAGGTGCCAGCTAAGTGCTGGGGAAGTGTTTGAAATTGTTGTAAAAGTGCTGTAAAACTGTTATAAAAGTCTTGGAAAGGGAGGAAAAGGGAGGAAGATTATTAAAAAGATGAAAACTGCTGGGAAAATGCCAGAAAGTGATGAAAACATTATGAAAAATGAAAGTGACAAAATTGACAAGAAATGATGAAAAATCATAGGTGGCAATATCAACAATGTCAGAAGCACAGAATCACCTGGGACTGATGAAGTACTGATGAACCCTCACAAGTGCTCCCAAAAGGTCAGTATTTCCCTGTGGAATGGGAACACTTGCTCTAGTCTTAGACCTAAACAGGATACCTGATACTAACTCTGGTTAATACATTTGATATCCATTTCAGCACTAGACAGTAGGGGCGGGACACCGGGCCCATTACCGGGTACCGGATTTACCGGTTACCGGTTTCACAAAAACCGGTTTCCCGGATTAAATCCGGTATACCGGTNCCTGGGGGCTGTGGGGATACAAAGGTGCCAGCTAAGTGCTGGGGAAGTGTTTGAAATTGTTGTAAAAGTGCTGTAAAACTGTTATAAAAGTCTTGGAAAGGGAGGAAAAGGGAGGAAGATTATTAAAAAGATGAAAACTGCTGGGAAAATGCCAGAAAGTGATGAAAACATTATGAAAAATGAAAGTGACAAAATTGACAAGAAATGATGAAAAATCATAGGTGGCAATATCAACAATGTCAGAAGCACAGAATCACCTGGGACTGATGAAGTACTGATGAACCCTCACAAGTGCTCCCAAAAGGTCAGTATTTCCCTGTGGAATGGGAACACTTGCTCTAGTCTTAGACCTAAACAGGATACCTGATACTAACTCTGGTTAATACATTTGATATCCATTTCAGCACTAGACAGGATAGGAGTAAAACCCTCCTCCTTCCCTCCTTACCCACCAAGTATTTCAAAGAAACAGAATCCTGTGGGTTGGGAATGTTGCAGTTTTGAAATACTACATTGAAAACCATTTCAAGTTATCTTCCCTCCCAATCCTTCCTCTTTCCTGTGAATTACCATTGATGGGGTCTCCATCCTCCCTGTCCCCCAAGCCTACAGCTTGGGCTTCATCTTCGACTCACACCTTACCTTCAAACCTTATATTGACTCCGTGGCCAAATCCTGCCGCTTCTCCCTCCACAACATTGCCAAGATCCACCCTTTTCTGTCTGTCTCCTCTGCCCAAATTCTCATCCATGCCCTAGTCATCTCACGCCTTGACTATTGTAACCTCCTCCTCGCTGGCCTTCCCCGCACTCACCTTTCTTCCCATAACTCTGTTCAAAACTCTGCTGCCAGGATAATCCACCTAGCCCGTCACTTTGACCACATGCAGACTCTCCTTTCCTCTCTCCACTGGCTCCCTCTTCCTGAGAGCATTCTGCACAAGCACCTTGTATTCACCTACAAAGCCCTCACAACCTCGCTCCCCCTCCCTCTCTGCCCTGATCTCCCTCCGAACCCCTGTTCGAGCACTCTGCTCCTCTTCCATGCCTTCCCTCACCCTCCCATGCCTCCTCTGCTCCCACAACTGCCTTTGTCCCTTCTCCCTCACTGCCCCACAAGCCTGGAACTCCCTCCCTGCCCTCATTCATCTGACTCCCACCCTCCACACCTTCAAATCCCTCCTCAAAGCCCACCTCTTCCGCTTCACCCTTCCTAACTCCTGCTAACCATTCCCACCCAGGATTATCCCCCACCTGCTATCTGTAAACTCTCAACTTACTGCAACCAAGCAAAGAACGTGTACCTGAACTTTTGCATCCTTATGAATGTCGCATCCCTTGTCTCTTACTCTGTTCCCCTTCCCTGTCTCCCCTCCCCCTGACTTTAGATTGTAAGACCCCAGGCGAGGACCGTGTCTATCTTATTCTTTGTAAAGCACCAGGTACATTGCTTTCACTATATAAATGCTAATGCTAATGCTAATGCTAATGCTAATGCTAATGCTAATGCTAATAATAATAATAATAATAATAATAATAATAATAATAATAATAATAATTTATTTCTATAGCATACCCTGCCAAATGGCACTCGGAGCACTTTACAACATGGAACACATAAAGGGGAACCAGCAGTGGATCCTAGAACAGTCTGAATAACTAAAAAGGATTTTTTTATATGAGATGCTACAACGCAGGGTGACCCAGTGGACACATGTGGTAGTGCCTGTGTAAAAGTGGGGGTGGGGATGTACTCCCATGCACCCTAACCTATCCCCACCCATCTCCCCACACAGAGAAACCTGGAAAATCCCAGGTTGCACCGTGTGTGAGCATGGGTGGCTGGTGTGTAGACGGGCATGCACACTAAGTGCACACCCATCCACTGCCATCTAAACCTTCCCCCAGCCCACCAGAAGTGCATGTGCACTCCACCAGATGCACATTGACCCGCCCCCTGCCCCTCCTGCTCATTTGAAAATGCTTAAGTCTTCATTTGCTTTTTAAAGGTGAGGAGGGAGGAACCGAGATGGAGATCTGGAGTGAGTGAGTTCCGCAATGAGATGCCTGCCACAGCAAAAGATCTATCATCTGAGAACTTAAGGTGTGATTGCAGACTATCTTCAAACAGCGGGTGGTTTCGGAGCACATATAACCATCAGAACACAGCTCCATGAGCAGGTCTCAGGTAAAGCCTGGGCCTAGACTGTTCAGAGCCCTAAAATCCAGAATCACATCTATTCCATGGTCTACAGATAGCCAAGGCAGAGAATACAGGGCAGATGTAATATGATCATAGCTACCTAAAACAGTAAGTAGCCATGCTGCTGCATAATGTAGAGTTAGCTTTTTGTTGAATAACACACAGCAGAAGTTTCTTCAAAACAGAACTTTACTAAAAAAATAAAAAAATGTTTCATCCCCTGATCCTCCCTCTACTGGACAAGCTCCCATTGCCACCAACATGGAGGCGACGGGTTATTGTCGGGGCCCCCCCTGGATAGGAGAAGAGGTGCGGAGGCCGATTGAGAGAGAAGCCTGGTAGCAGGCTCTCTCTCTGTGTTGATTGGGGTTGCCATGGCAACCCGCCTGACAAGCAGGTGCATTGCATGGCGTGGGGTTTGGGGCCCCTCCCTTTTAGAGGGGAGGATCCCCTGGAGCCACGTGGAGCGGCAGAGCCAGTGATAGAGCTGAAGAAGCAGCTCGCTACTGCCAGAGAAGTGGAATGGGCCAGGCGAAGAAGAAGGAGAAGGGAGCAAGAAAGGGAAGCCTGGAAGTAACAACCCTGCCAGCAGGGAGGACACAGACCAGGGCAGGAGGCAAGTGCATGCAGCATGTGCCCCACTCCCTCAGAAATTATTAGGGATGGGCGAACGCGGTTCGGTAGTTCGGTGTTCGGCCCGAACTCGGCCTGTTCGGACAACCGAACACGAACACGAACACGAA
>QEPC01005125.1:1025277-1042640 GCA_003113815.1 Sphenodon punctatus
CTTTGGACTTTTGGGTTTGAGTTTCCACTTGGGAACTTTGAGTGTTTGCAGTTTTCAGCTCCTTTTTCCTGAATGGTTTCTTGGTTCTCCCTGTTATATATTTGCATTGATACATAAATGTACTCTTAGTTTTAACTCCCTTGAAGTATTTGCTTTTGTGATGTATGTTATTTACTGGCCTCTGTTTGGAATGGTAATTATTCATTATTAGTGGTTATTCTTTACTACTCCTGTAATACCTGGTTGTTTGAGCACATTGCGTTGTCCTGCATGGACGTTACTTCTTCTGCTGCTGCTTTTACCCATTTTTCTGCTTCCCCTTCTGACATCTGTGAGATGTCTCCCAGGATGCTGGTTCTGACAATTTACTGGTGCTAACTTTGTAGGACAGATGAGTGGGTGGAATTCCTTTGTCAGACCTTGTCAACTGCCTTCGCTCAGCATCAGCAGCCGGCTATGTATGTCCCTGCACTTCTCTTACATTTGTGCCGATTTCAACTGTTTGTTCAGATAATTGTTCCCTTTCAGTGGTTTCATCCATGGTTGATTATTCTCCTTTGCCTGGATCTTGGAGAGAGATCACACTGTCGCTTGAGTTTTCCGCAAAGGTTACACTGTTACTAATGGTTATTCTGTTTGTGCGTGGAGCCAGGATCCTGTAGCCTTTGGAATGCTCACTGTATGCTACGAGGATGCCTTCCACTGCTCTGTTTTTCAGCTTGGTACATTTCTCCTCTGGGATATATACGTAAGTCTTACTTCCAAGTACTCTGATGTGGCCCACACTACGTTTTTGACCATGTCACAGTTTGTATGGGGTTTTCCTCACTGTTCTAGAGTACAGCTGATTTTGTAGGTAGGTAGCAGCAACTGCTGATTTGCCCTATTATCTTTCTGGTAGTCCAGAGTCTGTTAACATTTTTTAACTTTATTTATACATTTCTATCCCGCCCCTCCTGCCATGCAGCTTGGGGCGGCTCATGGCTTTAAAACATACAATAAACATGTATCTAACCATTTTGGTTAGTGTTCTGTTTTTTCTTTCAGCTGTTCCGTTCTGCTCGGGTGTATATGGCACTGTCTTTTGGTGCTCAATTCCATGGAGTCTCAGGAAGTCCTCTACTTCCTTTGCTGTGAACTCACCTCCATTGTCAGTGTGCAGTGTCCTTGGTCTGCGCTGGAACTTGTTTCTCGTCATGGTCACATAGTCCTGAAGGTTGTTGAATACTTCATCTATACTCTCCATGATGTACGTGATCGTGTACCTTGAATAGTTGTCAATGAAAGTTACCATATACCAGTTGCCTCCTGGCATTGTCTCCTGACGTGGGAACCTTCATTGGGCTACAGACGTTGCTGTGTATAAATCAAGCGGTTTCATGGCTCTAGTCTGACTCTTCTTAGGAAGCATAGTCCTCGTGGCTTTGACTTTGATGCAAGAGTCGCATTGCATGATCACAGGACATGTTGATACCTTAAGGTCTTTGGTCAACTGCTGTCTGTGCATTTCCTTGATGCTGTCTGGGTGTTTATGCCCCATGCATCTATGCTACAGGTGGATGCAATCATCATGTGGCTTGTGTGCAGTGAGCATTGCCTGTTCTTTCACTGTGCTCAGATGGTACAGGTGTTCATCTGCAGTGGCTCTGGCCAGTACTTTTGTCCCACTTTGAATTGTGCATTCATCTCCCTGGAAAGGGATAGTGAGCCCCCTCGCTGCCAGGTGCCTTACGGACAGGAGTCCCCCTTCTAATTTGGGCACACAGAGTACATCTTTCATGGGTATGGTCAGTGTGCCTCCCTTTGACTGGTTGCAGTACAGGAATCCTTGTCCAATTCCTTCCGCCTTGATGCTTCTCCCATCTGCAAGGTAGATCCTTTATTTACTACTCATATCCAGCCCTGTGAAGAATCCTTTATTGATAGTCATGTGGCTCGTTGCAAAGACACAAAATGGGAAATGAAACAGTATCCTACATGCAGCCAATAGATATAACAATAATAATGATATGAGAATACTGATAAACCATTTGAATAGAAATATGGCAAAATATGGCAAAAGCCAATAAATTCCTTTAAAAATTAAAAAGACACCAACTGCAATGTCCAAATTAAATTAGCGAACTTCTTGTAGTTTATTCCATGTGAATTCTTCTTACAAAACTTCAAAGGTGTGTTGCTCTTGAATCACCAACATGTTTCGACCACAAAGTCTTCCTCAGGGATTATTTGCAACCACAACTTGATACCACTATTGAGAGTCCTTCCAATGACAAACTGAAAAATCAACATGACAACCATTTCAAAAAATGGCTTACTACCAGATTTTAATTTAATCATAGCCATAAAAAGTCCAGCTTCAGTTCAGCCTCTGGCCTTGTCTCCAGGGCAATTATGAGGGCACTGTAAGATTCATGCAGGCTGCAGAGGAGTGGGGTTACCACATGACTGTCCTGTGTTCTTTATATCTTCTGCAATGCCGTGCAGCTGTGCCACTACTTCCAACATGGCATTTATATGCTCCTGCATTTCATTTTCTTTGCAAAGGCTCATTTTGTATAGTTTCCTCAGTAGAAACAGTTTGCTATTCAGGCTAGTTCTCTCATGCAAGTTTTGCAATACAATCCACATGCCTCTTGCTGTGGTCTCAATTCTTATATGGATTAACTGGTCATCTTCTACCAATAAACTTATTGTAGCCTTTGCTAAACTGTCCTTTTTATCCCAGTCCTCGTGATTTGTCGCTGGTCTGTTCATGGTAATCACCTCCAATAGATCATCTTTAGACAGCAGCATTTCCACTTTAAACTTCCACAATTGGTAGTTTACATTGTTTAGCTTTCCTACTGAAAGTCTGAGCTCTGACCTGCTTGCCATACTTGCTTCCCTCCCTTTTCCCTTCTGGGATTTAGGCCTTCTTACTCACAGTCACTAGGCCTCTCTGTCTGGAAGTTTTCTTTCACAGTCTGCATTCCTTCTTGGCTGCTTCTAGTCTTCAAAATTGCCTTGAAGATGTCCTGGGCCCATAACCTATTGTAGATTTCACTTTCTGTTGAATAACACGCAGCAGATGTTTCTTCAAAACAGAACTTTACTAAGAACTCAGAAGACATGCTTCCATACTGTAAAGACTGCATGGGACAAGATGGAGGACAGAGAGGAGAAGAGAGGAGACAAGGAGAGAGAAAAAAACAGTTTCATCCCCAGACCCTCTCCCTACTGGACAAGCCCCATATTAAGCTTGCAGGACTTGCAATGGGCTTTTACTTGTGACTGTTGCACAATCCAACACTGCATTCTGAACAGACTGCAAGTACCAGAAAAGCATGGTTGGAAGTCCATATTTTGGTTTCTTTTGTCTGGAACATTATCTTAAAGAATTGATTACATCTAGTAACAGGCTATATCACCTTAAAATTATTTGTTTCAGAGTGTCTAAATGGCTTTGGGAATGATGGTGAGAAATATTTAAAGTGTATTTGACTTTTTATTCAAATTTATTGTCGGCACTGGCTCTCGCTTTGGCCCAAAAAAACAATAACAAGAAAATAATACTACAGACATAAAATAAAACACTCTAAAAGAATATGAACGTTTAAAATATAAGGGAATATAATACAAAAAAGGTAAGATAAATAATTACCACATACTAGTGTCAATACTAAGTCAACAATATAAACACTCTCACCGTGACTCAGTCTTGGTCTTTGGGACAGCATTCCCAAATGCCTCCTAGGGTCCTCGGATACAATCTTTTTACTCTTTCAACAAGAAAGAGAAGGGGGGGGGGAAGCCACATTCGCTAATAGTAGGCAATGCTGTAAAATGAGAGTCATCAACATGGTAATAGAGCCAAAGAATGAAGAGCAGAAAAGGCAAATAAAAGAGGAAAATTACTTTGAAATTGTGTACTGATTAAGATGCCAATGAAGCTTCCACTGGTTGTTACAAAAAAGTTAATTAAAGAGTTTACATTTTATCATGCACAGTAAGGAACTCCTGGCAGGCATTGTTATAATATTAAATGCTTCAGTTTCCAGTAGACTTTAATTTAGAGCAACAACAAAGATGGAAAAAGGGGAAATAAAACAATTGAAATGTTGCGAGCAGACTGGCTTAGGCTCAGGGGATGTCTTTCAGAGAATTTTTTGGTGGAAGCGATGCAAGTTGATCTCTTGTCCTGGGAATAATATTTTTTCTTGATTTCCCCCACCCCCCACCCCCCAGGTTGAAGTGTTTCTAGATGGTAGTGTATAGTCTCAGTGTCAGTAACTGACTAGTCCTGGGGAGCTAAAACATCTCATCAAAGACTAATCAAGCTGATTATGGATAAATACCGAGGTACACTAGGGCAACCTGGTCACCAATGAACTGGTGATTTTTTGCATCTTGGCTGATTGAATCAACAAATATCTGTAAACACTGTCACTACTGCCTCTTGTCACTACTGCTCCTTATTGTACATTTTTCTAAAAAATACCTGCAAGGAATTCCACATATATTATACAGAATGAAATCATGCTGTAACTCTCAAGTGTGTGCAAAATCTTCCTTCCAATCTATTTTTTTCTGACTGAGAGCAAAATTGAGACTATAGTGAGTGCATTGTTTCATCACCTATTAATGGATAATGATGATGTGGATCATGTGGATTATTTTAGATTTTTTTACCAGACCTTGTTTACTTTAACCATGATGCTTTGTTCTGGTATCAGTTTTCTCAGAGTTGGGTCAAATCAGGGACTTTGTTGAGACAGTTCTCAGGTGCAAGAACAGGGAGAGGGTTAAGTGATGGCTATGCGGCGGCAACCAGGAAAGCCTCAGCAGACACAGTCCAGGCTGGGTCGATCACAGACCAAACATGACTGAGGCTGAGGCCTGGGAGGGTGAGGAGAACCAATAACATGTGGCCAGCCGGCCCTGTTCCCATGACAGGCAGCTTTTGCCAGGCTTGCTAATTACTCATTCAGAAGGCTTATTATTTCATTTAATTTCCTTGCTATTGTGTACTGTTTACGTGGCAATCTGATTGTGTTCTGTTTGTGCAAACTGTGTGTGTGTGTACTAGTAGCTAACCTCCCTATGTGGATGTACCTCCTTATACCCTTTTTGACTGGCCAGGCTGATTCCAGGGGTTATGACACACATCCACCCTCCTCCCCCCCTCCCCCCACACTATTTGTGATCCTGGGAATGCTAGCAAGGGAAGACAGCACCTTCTAGCTGCTTCCTTTAGGCTGGGTTCAAAATCCTCACTATGTAACCCTTATGTGCCCCTGGGGCCCTGGCTCAGTGCCCCATGGCCAAATGCCACTCTGTTAATCCACAGGGATCACAGCACTTTCCAGCTGTTACCCTTTATAGCTTCAGTTCCATGTAGAACACATGCACACACACATGGCTATCCCCTCTTCAGGCAATCCCCTCCCTTGGGCAGAAGGCTGATTACGTAGTCCTTTTGAATGAGTATTTTAAGTAAGCTGCAACCTGAAGGATCTTTGTCTTAGGTAATGGAGCTTTGCTACAAAGAAAATTGAGGAGAAGCGTAGAAGGTAAAAGAGCAGAGCAGTCAGGAGTTATTCTGATACTAAGATATTTATTTAAGAGGCACACTGTAAAAACAATACAATTATGGGTTACAAGTCAATAACTCATAACCACTTATGTCAATGTAGCTTGTGCTAAATCTAGTAAGGGATTAGATATAAAAGAAATAGAGAGAGAGAGAAAGATGGGATCTCACCCTTCCCCAGCGTGAGGCCAAACCAAAAACTGCTCTGTATCCTCCAAAAATCACTTAGCAAAATAATTCCAGAAAAGTGAAGCATAGAGTCATGGTCAGAAGAGAGATAGGTGGAAACATGGCAGCAGCCATTTATACTATGTGCTGAACTTGACCTCTCTCTCCACCAAGAGACTTAGTGGGGGTTTTATAGAACCGGGAATACAGGCGGGGACATGCCTGAGTCAAATACTGTGTTTCCAAGTTTCATTAACTACAACAATGGGGGATACAAGTAGAGTTTGCCAATGCACCGAAGGAGACAGGAGTCAAGGGTGGATTTTAATGGCCGCACTCTTTATTCAAATTGAATTACAATCAAACAAACAGGTGGGGGCATATCCCCTAGTGCGATGCGGGTCCAGTACATGAACTGGCCTTATATCAGTAAGGCAACAACAAAACACAGGGGCGGTTTCGATGTACCCTCGAATTACCACCCCAGCACGTGAACATCACGTTTCCCTCTCATTGGCCCCAGCCAGAGGCGAGGGGGAACCCAATC
The DNA here is from genome assembly GCA_003113815.1 of Sphenodon punctatus. NCBI lineage: Eukaryota > Metazoa > Chordata > Lepidosauria > Sphenodontia > Sphenodontidae > Sphenodon > Sphenodon punctatus. The sequence goes on from QEPC01005125.1 coordinate 1,031,565, forward strand.
CTTTCATGCGAGTAAGGATAAAGGTGCCTACAGGCTGGGGACCATATTTGTCCCTACCGCCCTCGCTCGACACCCCTCCCAGGGAGGCTGCCCCGCCGCTTGCCATACCCTGCTTTCCAGCGGGTGGGCCTCCCCATCTCTTAAGGAGATGACTCTTACTTATGCTAACTCTAACCTATTCTAACTTCTGTACTGGACCCCTGCAAGAGTGCGACAATATTGAGCATGCACAACAACACCCTCTTCCTAGGGATCATTCAATTAGCCTAAATACCAACACTGCGAGGAAGGCAAAAAACGAGGCCCATGTTGGTCAGATTAGGGCATCTCGCAAAAATTCCTTCCTGGCCCCGAATGGCGACCGGTAAGACCTGCAGTGCAGGGGGAGGACTGGGTGGGTGCTGCTTGGTGAAGCTCCAGCCGCAAATGGGGCTGGAGCACAAACTTTGCCGGCTCGTGAGTCCCGCCTTCCGGGCGAAGCCCACGTGGCCGGCCACCTACCTATCAGCTAACGGCCAGGGTTGCCTAGCAACCCTGGCCGGGTTCCCAGAGTGCACTGCCGCTGTCTATTTCCCACGCGCGGGGCTTTGATGCAGCCCGCCGCAGGAATCCCTCAGCAAGTCCCATCCCCTCCCTAAGTCCGGGCGCGGCAAAAGGCCTCGCACCCGCCATCGGGGGTGGTGGTGGTGTCGAGCTGAGGCAATATGCAGGGTCAAATGTTTGTTTACAGCTTTTCATAGGACAGAGAATTCATGAAGTGGGGGATGTTCCCAGTGTTGATTGTCTGATTGCACTTAGACGGGTGTTCAACTTTGGGTGGGTCAAACTGTCATTGATTTCCTCAACTGTGACTGGTAGGATTTCATTAACATTTGAGGCATAGACATCCCAGGATGCTTCAGTAATTGCTTAATCAGTTCCATAATTCATGAGTCCTGGATTTTCCCCATCTGGTTGACTCCCCTTCCTCTCTGCCTTTCCTGCTTTTGGCTTTGTTTCTTCTACGCAGATGGGGGTGCACCTTTTAGCCAGATGATAAAGTGAGGTATTAGGGCAGGGATCAAGGTGTGTTTAGAGACCCTTCAGCTTGGTGACTCCCCACTGGGATGAATCACTGTCTTAGTCCTGCAGGCTGTGAAGCAGCAAAAATCTGCTTGCATCACTGCACTTGAAGTTCCTCTGTGGCTGCTGTAGAGTTTTGGTGAGAACTAAGCATGGGCCCAACATAGCCATGGTGGCCAGCTTAATGACCACCATGGAGGACCTGACCTGAGCCGTATCTGCTGGCCTGAACAGACATGATAGCTCTCTGTCATCTGTTTTGGCTTGGTCTGGCGGGCCTTAGTCCCGGCTATGACTTCGGAGGTTTCCCAATGGCAGAGGCCAGGCTAGCCGTCGACACAGCCTGTGGTAATTGCCAACATCTGGCAGTGTTGTACAATGTTCCAGGAGTTGCCCAGTTGCCCCATGGGGGTGTGTACAGATCACATGGCCTTCTTATCCCACCAGCACAAAGTGTGGCAGCTGTTTTGCTCTCCCCATGGCTGGCGGGGTATCGGGCCTGCCTTGGCACATGTGGGTTCACCCTATGATTCTATGATTGTTTGGTCCTATGAAATCATGCAAATCATTGCCACTGGGTACTACTTAAGACAAGAGTTTGGAATTAGAGAACCATAGTGTAACAGAGTAGCTGGCTATAGTCAGCAAACATGCTGTAGGGTGTTTTCAAATGTGACGGTACCATGGATTTCTACGCTTTGACCCATGTGGAGATCCATTACATCTAAAACCAGCTGCTACGTGTTGGCTCAATCCAGAACCTGTGTTTCCAAGGGTTGTGGTGGTACTTAACCTGGTCTTTCCCCTGGACCATCCCTGAGGATCATCCCAGGTTAAGCGCTGCCTCAGTCCGTGCAAAGGATTCCAGAGACCAGGATAATGTGGGCCATAATGTGAGTTGGCCTGCTTGGACTTACCCAAATCTGGATCTATGGTGGTCCTCATAGGCCACTGTTGCCACTGGTCAGGGAGGAGGGTGGGCTGGTCCTGGCAGTACCGGGTTAGGGTTGTGTGCATACACATCTGTACATCACCCCACCTTCTTCCCACCCCTCCTTGGCTCAATCCAGCTTGCTGTCACGTTTGTTCGGCGGCCGGGCCAATTGTGCCCATAGTGAGAACCCTCATCCGGGGCAGGATTGAAGTGTGGCAGTGCTCAGCACCATCACATCTATAAACACCCATAGCTAGTGAGTTGCAGACCAGAAGGGATCACACTTGTGCCATTAAGCAGGCAGTTAGCCTCCTTAGTCAATTAGCTGCCAGAACAGGTGAAGCGGGGCTAAGTGTAGAGGTTTGCTTCCTCTAGCCAATCCTGTGAGTAGGAGGAGCATAATAGGTCATCCCTGTCAGTTGGATTTTGGGAGTTACCAGGAGACGTTGAAGAGGAAGATTGCCTCAGAGCCTGTGAGAGGCAAGAGGGTAGGGACTAGGGTGAAACTCGATTCTTGTGTCTCTCGTGTTTCTTGATGAGAATCACAATTCTTGTCTCATTTTTGCAAATGAAAACAAGATAAGAATTAGCTGGATTCTTTCCAAGAAAAGTGAGACTCTCAAAAAACAGAATAATGAGTACTGATGCAGGGGAGGGAAGAATGGCAGGAGGAGGAAATCACACTGTTCCCTGCCCAGCTTTCTTACTTTGTCTGGGGCTGGCAGCTGTCTCGGTGGGGGTAGCTTTCTGATGGCAAATTTTCAGAAATGGAACGGGGAAGATCAGGAAAGAGAGCTCTTTCCTTCAGCTCACTCCCATCCCCTTCTCATTTGGAAGGCCTTTCCAAATGGGAAGGGGAGAGCAGGATGGAGGGGGAATATCTTGAACATTCTATTGGCTATCAGGAGTCTGCGCACCCAACAGAATGCAGGAAAGCTGTGCTGAACCTGCCTCTTCCGTTCAGCTCCCCCTCCCATCTATTTCCAGCCCCAGACAAGGTAATCACATGGGCAAACATCTGCAAATCAACTACAGTACTTGACCCAATTTCCAGATGCCAGGGGGGGATCTGAGAGGAAGAGGTGGGCTCTGCACAGCCTTTCTGAATTCCACTGGGTGTTAAGACCCCTCTAGCCAATAGAATGCTCAAGATCTTCTCCCTCCATCCTGCTCTCCCTCTCCCATCTGGAAAGGACTTTCAGATGGGAGGGTGGGGGCTGACTCCTGCTAGCCAATAGAATGCTATGATATCAGCTGAGTCTGCCCCCTCACTCCTCTCTTCCCTCGCACTCCTGAAAATTTGCCTTTTGAAAGCTTCCCCCACCAAGACAGCTGCCAGCCCCAGACAAAGAAAGCAAGCTGGGCAGGGAACAACGTAGCTTCCTCCCTCTCCCCCCTCCTTAAATTTCTCAGGCCTGTGAAACCAGCCTCAGTTGGGGAGGGGGGGGAGGAAAGAGGAGAGCAAGAAATCTAACAAGAGATCTCAACCCTGATTCTTGATTCTCACAAGATATTTGCAAGAATAAAATCTATTCTCGTTTCAGACCTACTTAGGGCTGAACTGTTGACTGCTAGTGTGGCCGCTAATCTATCTAGCTCCCTGAACTCAGAGACAGTTATGCTTGCTGACACCAAGCCCACAACCACAGAAAAGAGTAGACAGCTGACCCAGCTGAGGACAGACAGCATGGGATTCAGAGGTGAATCTGCTCCAGCACTAAAGGCTCACAAGGTGCCAGAGACATAGGTCATTTTACATTCACCTGATTTTACTGGCATGGGGGGAGTTTAGATGCTCCCCCTCCATCCCAGATGTTGGTCAGGCAGTTTTGTAAACAGCAGCATCCGGCAACTTCTGCAAGTTTCATGACCTAGACTTGTAAGTCCACTGTTACCAGGGGCTTACAAGACTGGGTCACAAAACATGTTTAAGTTAACAGTGGTGAAACCAGGAGGAACCCAGATCCCTGGCCTGTAGGGATGGGCGAACAGATCGCGGTTCGTGTTTGGGTGTTTGGGTGTTCAGTTCGGTTCGGTTCAGTCCGGTCCGGTTCATTCAGGTTCAGTTCGGTCATTAAGTTCATTCGCCGAGTTCAGGTTCAGCCGGTCAGTTAGATCATGTTCAGTTAGGTTCAAGAGCACTTGATCATGCTGGAAACCGGAAATTCAAGTGTGTGTGGAGCTGTGTGGTGAGAGTGTGTTTGTGGCTGGCTCTTCGGTTTCGTGTGTTTTGGCTGTTTGTGTTTGGTTTGACTGTGTTGTTTTGGTTGGTGAGTGTTGGTGGGTGACTGTGTGTTGTTGTCTGTGTGTGAGTGAGCTTTTTTGGAAGAAAAAAAAATGAAGAAGACTGTTGTCTTGATTCCCCGACTGGGGGCCGACTTGGTGCTCCTGGAGCTGGTGTTGGTGGAGGAGGAGGAGGAGCAGGAGGAGGAGGAAGTGGTCGCTGGGCCAGCCCCTGGACCATCGGTGGTGGTGACCAGCTCCTCGGATGAGGAGAAAGTGGCGGGCACAGGAGGTGCTGCCAGGTTTGTAAACTTTTTTTTACTTTGAGGACAAGAAAGGCTCTATTCATTTGAGTGAGCTCACTGGCATGCGGGTGGGTGCGTGGGTGGTGGATATCAGTCAGGCACAAAGAGTGGGCTTCAGTGGGTAGCAGCAGATGTCTGCCACAAAAAGAGAGGGAGTACTGTAGTGTGGAGGGGGGTCTTCCAGAAGTCAGGCACAAACAGCACCCCCACCCAAACATGTGCCAGGCTAGCAAGTGTCTCCACTCTCCAGTTGCCATCCCATTCCCTACGCACCCCCAAATAAGGGCAGGATTTGCACGTGTCAGCCAGGGCCTTTCTAGTTGCAATCCCTAGCATCCCCTAGTGCCCCAAGGAGGGCAGGATTTGCACGTGCCAGCCAGGGTACTTCAAGTTGCCATCGCTACTAGCACCCCAAGGAGGGCAAGATTTGCATGTGCCAGCCAGGTCCTTTCTAGTTGCAATCCCTAGCATCCCCTAGCACCCCAAGGAGGGCAGAATTTGCACGTGCCAGCAAGGGTACTTCAAGTTGCCATCGCTACTAGCACCCAAAGAAGGGCAGGATTTGCATGTGCCAGCAAGGGTCTCATCCCTCCCCAGCACCCAAAGAAGGTCAGGATTTGCACATGCCAGCCAGGGTCTCTCCATTTTCCATCCCATTCCCTAGCATCCCCTAACACCCCAATAAGGGCAGGATTTGCACATCCTAGCCAAGGTCACATCTCCCATTGCCATCCCTAGCACCTCAAGGAGGGAGGACTAGAGGCATCATCATAAATGCATGATATTACTTTGGTGTTCTTAATGTATTCCCATTTCAGAGAGGAATTGGATGCCTGCCCCAGCACTGGTGCCAGGCCAAGGAAGACCCCTAGGTGGAGGTCGCCAATGACACCCCCAGACATTCGGCAGAGAAGGTCAGATGTCTGAAGGTTTTATAAGATGGGTGACTGAATTGCCATATGTAAGGTAAGGCACGGGGACTGGAACAACAGGGAATGGATTGCCCTATGACCTGTTAGGAACAGAAGTCCCCGGCAGAGAGAGATTGGCCACCCAGTCCACCCACTTGTGGAGACAGAATCAGGCAGGGCTTGACAGACCATTGGTCTGACACAGTATGGCACTTCTTATGTTCCTATCTTTAGCTCTTTAGTCCTGTGGCAAAAGAATCAGGAGGCAGAAAGAGGGGACCACATCGGGGCTCATTGCCCATATTGAAAAGCTCCACGGCCTGAAGGTGAGGCGGCAGGAGGACTCTGGCATGACTGTGGAGCCTCAGCCTCAGCGCCAGAAGAAGGGGGGGAAGGCAACCCAGAAGTTCCAGCATGCAAGCCCTTCCCCCTCCTCCAGCCCCGATGTGGAGTCCCCCGGGCCCCGGGAGTCTGCTGCAGTCAAGGCCTTTCGGGCCGAACTTGAGAGGTCTGGTTGCCAAATGATGAAGGGGGTATGCTGCCTGGAGAACCACCTGATGGAACAGTTCCAGGTGCTCGAGGTGGAGAAAAAGAAGGTGGAGTCGTATGCCCAGTATGTCTCCGCTGAGATAGAACGCCTGGAACTGTACCACCAGGCGGTCTCCAGGTGGCATCGGGATGTGGAAGGGGCCATGGAGTTTGCCATCTCCCATGGCTACAAGATGGAAGAGGACCGGGTGGTTGCCCCTCAGTCCTGTGCTGTACCCCAATGCCTTCTGCCTTTCCCCCAAGTCCCAGGGGACAGGTCCAGAGACTAATAGTTTTTCCTTTATAAGTTTCCTTTAAATTTTTGGTTTTGGTTTCATAATGTTGTTGTTGTTGTTGTTGTTGTTGTTGTTTAAATAGTTTTAATAAAAGTTGTTGTTTGTTGTTACGAGCTTCATTTCACCTGTCCAATCTTTTATCCCTATGTGCTGAAGTTCTGGAAGGCAGGTGACAGAATCTCATACAGCTTGTCTATTCCTACCAGCAGCATTTGGCTGACTCCACATGTAGTGTAGTTAAGGTATTAACACAAAGATGTGCGAGGCAGCTGCAGGGTCTTAACTTGCAGACAGCCCACCAGGAGGAGCAGGGCTTGTGTCTCTGTGGGTGTGCCAGAGAGAAAGAGAGACAGGCTCCTTGGCAGTGGGTGGTGGAAGCTGGTGGTTTGACAGTGGATTGCTGGATGCCAGGGTACAGAACCCTTTGCACAGACAGCATTTTTATGGGCGGGGTGGGTGGGGGCCTTTGGCAGCAGCAGGTTTTCAGGGTACAGAATCTTTTGAACAGACAGCATATAGGCCTGGGGGGTGGGGGCCTTTTGCAGCAGCAAACATGGGTTCCCAGGGCAGGCCGGCAACGTGGCATGAATGGCATTCAGGCAGGATTTGAGCTTGACAGACTGAGTGGGCAGGCAGGCAGGCAGTCATGGCAGCTTGGCATGAGAGGCGGGCTGAGGCAAGCTTTGAGCTGGCAATGGCAACTTGGGTAGGCAGGCAGGCAGGAGGCAGGTAGGCAGCGTGGCATTAGCGGCAATCAGACAGGCTTTGAACTTGGCAGTCTGGGAGGGCAGACAGACTGCATGGCATGAGCAGCAGCAGCCATCAAGTTTCCCGGGTACAGACCCCTTGGCTGGCTCAGACAACACATAGGCCTGTGGGTCATTGGCACCAGCAGCAGCAGACAGTGGGTTTCCAGGGTAAAGAACCCTTGGCACAGACAGCATATAGGCCTGGTGGCCATTGGCAGCAGAAGACAGTGGGTTGCCAGGGTACTGAACCCTTGGCACAGACGGCATATAGGCCTGGGGACCATTGGCAGCAGCAGCAGACATTGGTTGTCAGGGTACAGAACCCTTGGCACAGACAGCATATAGGACTGTCCTAGGGGCCATTGGCACCAGCAGACATTGGTTGCCAGGGTACAGAACCCTTGAAACAGATGACATATAGGCCTGGCCTGGGGGCCATTGGCACCAGCAGCAGGCATTGGTTGCTAGGGTACAGAACCCTTTGCACAGATGGCATATAGGCCTGGTATGGGGGCCATTGGCACCAGCAGACATTGGTTGCCAGGGTATAGAACCCTTGGCACAGACAGCTTATAGACCTGGGGGCAATTAGCACAAGCAGCAGCAGCAGACACTGGTTGCCAGGGCAGGCATTCAGGTGGTGTGGCATGAGCAGCAGTCAGGCATACTAAGGCAGGGTTTGAGTTTTGCAACCTGGGCAGGCAGGCAGACAGCGTGGCATGAGAGGCAGTTGGGCAGGCGGACTTGGGCAGGCTTTGAGCTAGGCAACCTGGGTGGGCAGACAGGCACCTTTTCATGGGAGGTAGGAAGGTGGACTGAGGCATGCTTTGAGCATGGCGGCAAGCTGGGCAGGCAGACAGGCAGCATGGCATGAGGGCAGGCAGGCTGGGACATTGGCAGCAGGGCACTCAGATAGGCTAGCAAAGACTGTGCAGAGAGAGAGAGACAGTCAGTGTTACATAGGCAGGCCGAGATTGTGTAGCCATAGGCCAGCTTGCAGGCTTACAGTTTGTTTCCCAATGCCACCCTGCATCATGAGGTCAGTCAGATAAGGCGGCTGAGGCCATCTAGTATGAGAGAGAGAGGGAGAGAGAGAGAGGCAGGACGGTTGTCAGGCATTGGGAGGGAGGGACAGCACCTCAGCAGCATAGGAGCAGTATCCCTAGCCCAGGAGGAGGAGGACCAACCCCGTCCTGACTGCCCTCATATATATATAATATTAGATAAAAACATTAAATTAAAAAAATATTTTTTAAAAAACAAAATAAGCAGGTGTGGTCAGATGATCCCAGAGAGGTGCAGTGCACTGTGTGCAAAAAGGTGGTAAAGCCTGGGCAGGTGCTCAGCAACCTGGGGATAACGGCAATGGCAAGGTACCTAAAGTGCCACAGTGCTCTGCTGCTCAGCGGGAAGGCAGGGGAAGTGGATGCAAGCTGGTTCCCAACTGCAGTGGCCAGGCACCTGGCTCTTTCAGCAGGCAAGGGTCCTGAACCAGCACCAACTCCTGCCTCTAGCAGCAGGAGCAGTATTCCTCCTGCTAGGGGGGGAAGAACAGCAGCAGGAGCCTCCCCAGCAGCGCCGTCAGTCCAGGGCACCATGGCACTGGCTTCCAAGAGAAAGTGAAGCACATATTGGCAGAAATGTTTGCCCTCAATGGTCAGCCCTTCTCAATTGTGGAGGACAAGGGCTTCCAGCGGCTGATTGGGTTCCTGGGCCCCAACTTTAAGATGCCCTCCCGCTCCACCCTGAGTCAGACTGGTGCCACAGCTCTACAGGGCTTTGAAGGAGCGGGTGAGGGAGCAGCTGGCAGGGGCTGGGTGGTACGGTCCACTTCACCACTGACCTGTGGTTCTCCAGGAACGCCCAGCATGCCTACCTGGCAGTGACTGCACACTGGTGGCAGGACCCAGAGGAAGCACTTGGCAGTGGCAGGAGGGGTCCTGAAGCAGGGTATAGGTGGGCCCTGCTTTAGGCACATGTAATGGACAGCTCCCACACCTCAAGGAACCTTGAGGCAGCCCTCGCCACCATGGTGAGGGAGTGGGTCACGCCAGGTGTGGCCTTCAAACAAGGGGTGTGTGGTAATGGACAACGCAGCCAATATAATATACTGAAGGCAGTCCGTGACGGGGGCTTAACAAGCACCCATGGCATCGCACACACCCTCCATCTTGTGGTGAAGGACGCTCTGAGCCTGGGGAAAAGGGGATTGGGCCAGGCACCCTTAGCTCCCTGGTCGAGCGGGGGAGGAAGCTGGCGGGGTTCTTTAACTGGAGCATGAAGGGCAACAAGTTCCTTTGGGAGAAGCAGGCCAAGCAAGGGTCCCCGGTGTACCATCTCATCCAGGATATCTCCACCAGGTGGAATTCCACCATCCTGATGCTTGATCGGCTTCTTAAGCAGAAAGCCGCCCTGCATCAGGTGGAACTGGAAAAAGACACTGAGGCACCTCCAGGGTACAACAGGGAGGAATGGGAGATTCTTGCTCACACGGTGTTCGTCCTCAGATGGTTCCTGTCTGTGAATGAGACTATGAGCAGCTCCACGGCCACCCTCAGCCAGGTGACCCCGCTGGTCCATAGTCTCCAGAGGAGCCTGGACAAGATTCTCGGGGGGCAGAATTGTGGCCCTCCGGGCAGGAAGATCTCAAATGAGGCGCTTCACCTGGCATGGAAGCTGAAGGCGGGGCTGAGTGCGTGCTTTGATGAGCTCCTGTGCTGGGAGGACTATGTCCTGGAAACCATGCTGGACCCCAGGATCAAGGGCAGCATAGCATGTGAAACAGAGGTCTATGGCCTCTAGAAGGGTGCACTGGTGCAGAAGGTCCAGAAGACAGAGCGGGCCATGCAGCAGGATGCCCCTGGGGATGGTGGGAGTGGGAGCAGCAACCCCTTCCAGACATCTGGGTCTATCCCTTCCCCCAGCCCTAGTGGTAGCAGCAGCACCAGCAGCAGGATGAGCAGCAGCAGCAGGACCTCTACTAGTGCCAGCAGCTCCTCCTGTGTGCAGTCCACTCTGGGGAGCATGGGGCCCAGCACAAAAGGCTGTTTGCCCAGGCCTTTGGGAGGGAGGGGGTGTGTGTGATTTTTAATCCCCCACCTATATATTTATTTATGATCATATGTTGCCCTGTTTTATTGATATGTTTTATATTTGTATTTTAAATGTTTTAAACTGTTTTTATTGTTGTTAACCACCCCGAGCTGCATTGCAGGATGGGACGGTATAAAAATCTATTAAATAAAAATAAATAAATAAAAGGGCAAGCAGCATGGCTGAGAGCAGTGGGGCAGGTGGTGCCCAGCCAGAGCTACCAGTGGGAGTATAATTACGCCTCAGCAGCAGTGGAGACCTATCTGGAGGAGGAGCCATGCATTGATCCCAGCAGCGATCCCTTGGCCTATTGGGGTGGCAAGGCCAACGTGTGGTCGGCCCTGTCGAAAGTGGCCAATGGTATCCTGTCCTACCCACCAACCAGTGTCCCCAGCAAGCTGGTGTTCTCTGTGGCAGGGGACATTTGCTCCCCACACTGCCTGAGACTGGGGCCAAGTTGGTGGAGCAGTTGTTGTTCCTAAAGGTGAACCTTCTGCTGCTGGGATTCACCGAGCTGCCCCTGGACAAGGAGTGATGGTGCAGTGGCACACACCTTCCCATACCAGGGCCAGTCGGGATGGGGTTCGTCCTCCTCCTCCTCAATCTGGGCTAGGGCTACTGCTTCTATGCTGCTGAGGTGCTGTCCCTCCCTCCTGTCACGGGGGAGGGGTTTACAGGGGACGGACTCAGGAATATGGGACCACGCGTTCTCCCCCAGGCGCCCTTCCTTGAGGAACCAACCTAGCTCCAGGTACGAGGCAAGGAAACGAGGTGTAGAAAGCCCGTCAGGATAGTGTGTTGGCCCTTGGGATCCACTAGGGATCAGGCCACTATCATCATTGGGCGCCAGGTAACCTGTGCAGGACTTGTTCCCCTGCTCTACCACCCCCCACACACTCACTCTCCGATCGCTCACGGGGAGGGAGGCAGGGGAAACACGTGCCCGGTGTGAGGATGGAGGGTTAGGGTCCCAGG
>QEPC01005125.1:1045175-1086400 GCA_003113815.1 Sphenodon punctatus
CTCCTCCTCCAGGGGCCAGTCTAAGATCACCGGCGCTGTGTGTTTCCCAGCGCCGGCTTTTATATCCCTGCCACGCCCCCCTGACGTGCCTGAAGCCTCGCTGAGCGGCGAAGCGTTCCTGGCCCCGCCCCCGCGTTCCTTCCAGCGCGTGGGGCGGGCCGTTCTTCCGTCTGTTGCGGTTGTGGTTGCGGGGCCTTGGCGGCGTCTGTTTCCGGTATGCGAGGTGGGGGGGGCGGCAACCCTGCCGCTGGGGTTTGTGTGGCCGTCGGGCCCTTCTTCCTCAGAACCACGGGAGGCGGGGGTCGCCTCCTGACACCTCCCAATGCCTGACACCCATCCTGCCTCTCTCTCTCTCCCTCTCTCTCTCATATTAGATGGCCTCAGCCGCCTTATCTGACTGACCTTGATATATATATCAACACTCAGTCTAACTGCTATAACTATTTTAAATGCTATCAACTAAATGGATTATCTATCTAATAAGCCCAAAGGCCTACTCCTACAAACACTAAAACTAAATGCTGTATCTCTATCACTAAGCTAACTCCTTCAACTCTCTCTCTATCTATCTATCTATCTATCTATCTATCTATCTATCTATCTATCTATCTATCTATCTATCTATCTATGGAATGGGGGGGATCACAAACAAAAAAAGGATGGGTACAAAACTGAAATGAAACCTAAATCAATCTAATAATCCTACTTTAAATGAATAAAAAAATAGGGGAAGGGAATCAGGGATGGAATATAGAGAGAGAGGGAGAGGGAAAGGATTCAATGGAGGGGGAGGGAGGAAGGAAGATTGAACACAGGGAGCAGTAAAAACAAAAAATAACACCTAAAACTATTTAATATAATCTAAATAAATTATAATATGGAGGTAAATGGGTTGGATGGCTGAAATAGGAGGAGGATGGCAAAGGATTAGGAATAGGAAGGAACAAAAACTGCTGGGAGAGGGAACCTTATGAAATGCCTACTTTCAGGAACAGTGACTAGCTCAGAAGGTGTTGGGAAGGAGGGAAACAATCAATTTTGTTTTTTGATGTGTCTGCCTCACCGCAAGCCCCATTGGTTCTGTGCAGCCTAGACCGTGGCCAATCGCAGACTGCAAAGCCAGTGATCTGAGGCAAAAAGGGATGGTGATTGGGCAGGCTAGCTGCTACTCCAAGCCTTTCCACCCCTGTTGCCTGGAAGTCTGCTCCTCAGCTGACTCCCCCTCCCTGTCATGTTTTGCCTTCCAGTGACACGTTTTTGCCACCCGAACTCACCCGAACGCTATGCGAACTGACCAAACAGTTCGGTCATTTCAACGTTTGGAATTGAGTTCGGTTCAGTCACTTCAGGTTCGGGTTCAGTCATCCGAACAGGCTGAGTTAGGGCCGAACTCCGAACTTCCAAACTGTGTTCGCCCATCTCTACTGGCCTGGTAAAGACTGTGTTTATTATCCAGAGGCTCTGAAAGGATAACACGTACTCTCAGGAGAGATTACTTCTATGTTGAGGTGTTTGTGTTTTGGGGACCCACTTTATTAGGGAGAAACCCCAGTCAGAGGTTCAGTGGTGGGCTATAAGAGGAATTGGAGGAGGACCGATTTGAATTATATCACCTCAGGGGATTAATGCTGGCCCTACAGGGGCACTATTGAGTTTTGGGTGTGGTATGGGAGAGCTAATTCCCAGACAAGTCACTGCTACAGAGAAGAGACAAACCCGTCCACACACAGGATGTTTTTAAAAGAGACCTGGCTTCTCCCAGACTTCAGAGTCTGTGAGAAACAAACTAGATGGGGGATTTTAGATCCCCCCCATCGCTAGAAGACAGCCAGCACCATAGGAATCAGCAGTCACTGGCAAACCCATGCATGGATGAAGATCCAGACTTGTGAAACCACAATATTGAGGTTTTACAAGTCCTGATCTCCATCCATGGACACAACCCTTGCTGTTTCCTATGGTGCCAGCCAACTTCCAGTAGCAGGGAGAATGTCTCTCCCCACCCCCTCCCATTAATTTGTTTCTCCTGGACTCTGAAGTACAGAAGAAGTCGCCTCTCATCTAAAAACCCCCATAGTTTCTTAGAAATCTCAGAGCACATTCACACATACATTAAATCAGTGCTTCTTTCTTTCCCCCGCATACTAGAATGATGTGGGGAAAACTGCATGCGCTTATTTAGCAGTTCTTCCGTACCATCAGTACCAGGAAAATTGGTAAAGGCGATAGCAAATAATAACATTAGGTATATCGCCAAATATGAAATGATGGGGAAGATCCAACATAGCTTTGGTAAAGGGAATCCATGCCCCACAAGTCTATTAAAATCTTTTAGGGTGTCAGCAGGCATGTGGATAGAGGTATTTCAAATGGTATAATGTATCTGAATTTTCAGAAAGTCTATGATAAGATTCCTTGCAAAATAATCCTGGTGATATCTTTTTTTAAATCAACTGCTGTTAGAGAAAGTATGCAAGTTTTCAGGCCTCATGGGATCCTTCCTCAGGCATGTAATGAGTCAAAATTATAGCCTGAGCAAATATAGGATGAACATATGCAGGAAATCGATTGGTAGAGGCCACAGAAAAATCTTTACCTTTACAAAGTAAGAGCATTCCATCAGGGAAGTGGACCATGGACTTCCTAACTGGCTTAAGAGAACCTGCTAGAATACAGAAAGAATAAACCTTCCAACTGCAATCCTCTAGTCATTACCTACCACCCCACAAAGGAACCCATATGTGACATCACCTAACAATTACAACCCTTACTCGATGTGGACCAGGACCTGAGAGAAATGTATCCTGAACTCCCACTTCTGGTCTCCAAACAAGCAGGAACAAGAAGACTGCGCCAAAACAGTAGGTAATAAAACTTGTCAAACAAATCTCCACCACAGACGTTATCTATCAACACCCTACAGAGAATACCATTCAAGATGTCAACAAAGAAACAACAAATGTTGTATAATTCATTCAGTGAATAAAATAACCCCCAAGGAAACAATGCTAGTAAAACATATTGTTGCTCGCCCCACTTCCTCGAGTGATGGGAAGTGGGAAAGCTTTCAGTCCCAGGGGCAGCCTTTCTGGGTTGGTGGCCCTTCAGCTGGAGACAGAAACTGGAGACATACGGTGTGGTGTAAGAGTCCATTGATTTACAAATGTACAAGTTGAGAGAACTGGCTGGGACCAGCTACCAGCTTCTCAAGCCAGGTCCTGCTGTACCTACTAAGCCCAGCACCCAAGAGGTTGCCCCTCTGCAGCTTTCTGCCCACAAACGAGCATGCAGCCTCCTGCCAAGCTGTGCTCTGCACTCTCTGACACAGACTGAAAATTTGTCTCACCCAGTACTCAACATTGGTCAGCAAGTCGCTGGCAGGTGAGCTCAGGTGTGGCTGATGGCCCTATACAGTGACTTACATTTTAGGGGGATGGATCCTAACAGGGAGTTGAATTCATCTCCTGATGAAGTCCGTTGTCCAGCATGCCTTCTCCCAGGGTAAAGCACCTCTTACTAGGTGAAGGAAAGGAACATCTAATAATAATAATAATAATAATAATAATAATTTTTAAAAAAATACACATGAGAAGAGAAGGGTGGTTAGGTCACTGTTTACATATTTACAAAAGGTGCCCCTTTCACCATACAAAGTATTCCAGCCCTTTGTCAATCAAATTAACAGACTCCCCAAACTAATTATCCAAACAATTGAGCATCTCCAGGGCTCTCTAATTATCAAAAGTTTCGTCACCACCCCAGCCTCTCTGGGGCTTTTCTTTGCCGGAGGCTTTAAGAACCTGGAGTTATTCAGGGTTGGTCCAATCCAACCTGCTTAAATGAACACCAGCACTACCATCCCAACCCCCAACCTCACTACCCAAGTTTCCATGCATATATCCTGGGGATTACCAAAAATAATTTATCCCCCTACTACACCCTTAGACAGTCTCTACAAATAAACCTTGATTTATCTTCAGGACCCTGCTGGATCTGTACAGATCAACAATAATCAGCACAGTTTCTGAACAACAATCAATGGGCATTTTTACACACACATTAAAGTTCCATACTTTTCAATCTTCTGGGTTTACAAGCCCACAAGTAAGTTCCGGATGCATTTTTCACACACACACTGCCCTGAGGCAGTTTCTGGATGCATTCTTCACACAAACACTGTCCTGAGGCAGTTTCTGGATGCATTCTTCACACAAACACTGTCCTGAGGCAACCTAAAGTAGCCACAGTTGTAGACGTGACAGGCTGTCATGGAAACCAAGTGACCACAGCTGCCTGGAACAAAGCATTTGCTACCTGGAACAAAGCAAAGCTGCCTGGAACAAAGCACCAGGAGGACATTTTACACACAAAAGTTCTGGGAGAAGTTTCAAGCAGAAGTTCAAAGATCCAGATGTTTAAGATCTGGATGAGTGATTTAGACACACAGAAATTTCAGGATGTTACAGCAAATATCCAGGAGAAATATGTGTCTAAAAACACCCATTATCCCCATATGGTAAATTATTCCCAAACTGCAAGCACTTGTCTCAGTGTCCAATATGAATGGGGTCTCAATATATAGACCAGAGAACCCACAAGTATCCTTTTAAATTTGTCAACACCAGGCAACATTGTGACCTCCCAAACCCCTCCTAAAAGCCCAGAGGCAATCTTCACAGTCTGCAGTAGCATCTTGGAACTTCTCAGCACACAGTTTCCACTCCAAAGTCCAAGTTCTGTTCTTCATCAATGAATGTTTTTTTTGTTTTTTTGGAAGGATCTCCTGCACTTCTTCGCTGGCATCAGGATCAGTGAGTCACATCAGCCTGCTCAGGTCCTTAATGGCTCACTCTGTGTAGCACACTACTCCAAACTGCAAACCCGTGACTTTCACCAAGTCTGCACAACACTGTCTCTAATCAGGGGGTACACTTTGCAGCAACAACTGGGCTGATCCATACAAGCGAGTGGACAGGAATGTCCCTTTCTTTTCACTTCCCCAGTAATTTACATGGAAGTTTCCAAGGTGGGCCAAGCCAGCTTCCCAGGCAACCTTTTCCTTAAACACAGTGGACCTTAGGATTAGTCCAGCTAGGGGGTGCCTGATCCCTCCCAGAGTCCTAGAAATGCCTCTACCAGCTGTATTCAAGCTAAAGGGGGCTCTTAAAGGATCTCTCTTACCCATAGTCCCGGACTGATTCTGGTCTCCCTCCAGGACACTTCTTTCCAGTTCAGGTGTCTACTCCTGCGAACCTTTTTTCCATGCTTCAGACTCCTTGAAATCACCCTGACGTTCCTACTGCTCTCCACTGCTAGAGAGCTGTGAGTCAGCCATAGCCTCCTTTGTTTCAGCTGCTGGTTGAAATGCCTCAGTTTCTAAGGCAGGTGGGTGGCTGTTTACCTCCTCCTCTAGTTCCAACTGGATGATCTGTGGCTGGGGTTCCACTTTAATGGCTCTTATTTCCTCAGGAAAATCCTCCATGCTCTCTCTCAGCTGCTGATATGATGCCTCTATAATATCCTTGAGCTCCTGAGTTGTCTGCTGCTGAGATGCCTCCATGCTCTCCTTGAGCTGCTGCTGTGACACCTCCATGCTCTCGAGCTACTGGGTTGTCTGCCACTAAGAACCATGCTCTCGAGCTACTCTGTTGATTGCCACTGAGACGTCTCCATGCTCTCCTTGAGCTGCTGGGTTGTCTGCCACTGAGACACCTCCATACTCTCCTTGAGCTGCTGCTGAGACGCCTCCATGCTCTCCTTGATCTCTACAATTAGTGCCGCTATCCCCGCCATCCTGGTTCAACTGGAACATAGGCTCACAGTTTTCTCTCTGAGGGACACATGATCCCACCCCTGACACCAGTGTTTCTCGCCACACTTCCCCGAACAGTGGGAAGTTCAAGGGGAAGCCTTGCTGGGTCGTTGTCCCTTCAGTAGGAGAGGGAAACTGGAGACGTACTGTGTGATATAAGAGTCCATTTATTTACAAATGTACAAGTTGAGAGGAATGGCTGGCACCAGATGCCAGCTCCTCCAGCCAGGTCCCACTGAACCCTCTAGGCCCAGCACCAAAGGGGTTCCCCAGATGGGCGTCCCTCTTCAGCCTTCTCCCCCTATACTGGCATGCAGCCTCCTGCTAGGCTGTGCTCTGCACTCTCTGACACAGATTGAAAAGCTATCCCACCCCAGTACTCAACATTACCCAGCCAGTACTTGGCCCTACCTGGCCAGAACCTTCTAATTATAAGACAAGAGGCTGGCAGGTGAGCTAAGATGTGGCTGATGACCCTATTCAATGAGTTACATTCCCAGGGAGCTGGAGCATACCAGATCCATAACAATATTAATATTAATCCTTACACAAAATAATGAAATGTAAAAGAAAAATGTTAAGGAGAAAAGCACTCATTTTACTGTGGGTGTTCAGTTCTCCCAGAAAGATCACACAATTTTGGATCTTTCTATCCTTGTTCTGAAGGGGAAGCTGTACAACCAGGACTGACCTTAGGCAGGGGCAATGGGAGCAGTTGCCCTGTGTCCTGCACATTTTGGGGGCCCCACAGGAATCATTCCCCCTGGTGTTCTATCACTGCCAATCCTGAGGGGCCCCAGAGTCCCAAGAACTCTGCTGCCATTCTTGTGGGCTCTGCCACCAGTCCTGAGTCTATGGGTGTTTTCAAATGTGATGCTACCATGGGTGGCCATGCTTACCCTGGTGTGGCCATTCATGATGGTGTCATGTTTGTTCCCACCCACCAGATGTTTGCTATGGATGGGAACAAACATAACCCAGACCATGGCAGAATTAACTGAAGGTTGTGTGCTGGAATCCCTGTCAGCGTACATCTCATAGTTAGCTCTGCCACAATCTGGGAAAGCCATGGACCATGGTAGAGTGGACCATCATCTCTGATGGTCCGATCTACCTAGTAAGTTAGTAAGTAAGTAAGTAAACTTTATTAGGAGTTTGGCTATCGCTGTACTCCAAACCACAATAAGCAAAAAACAACAAACAACATAATACAATATCCATAATAGGAACGTCGATCCTAATGATAAATTTAAAAACAGTACAACATAAGAGCATTGTAGAAAAAAATAAATAACTATGTAAACACAGCCTCACAATATTGATAACAATACTGCATGTGACAGCCTGGTCCAACAATGGTCCAACACACTTCCCAGGTGTGTTGGTGACAACCTGGTCCAACACACTTCCTAGCATACCCATACTCATACCCATAATTAGAGAGCGATTAATACATGCAATCATAAAGCCCCCTAAAACGGGGTGCAGAAAAGCTGAAAAAACTCCAGAAGCATAAGCCCATACAATCCACTCATGATTGGACAGAACCACCCACCTTCAGTCTTTCCACTATTAGCTTCCTTCGCTTGCCTGCCAAGCAAGCAAAGGTTGCCAAAAGCAATATTTCCTCCTGACTTTTTAGGGACGTGAGGTGCAGATAACTAGCCTCTGAATGGAGCAAGGATCCCAGCCAAGTTAGCCTTAGCCGGTGATAATAGGGACAACGTAATAAAAAGTGTCCTACTGATTCCACCTCCCGCAAACTGCAGGGGCACAGTCTCTGTTGAAGCGGTAACTGCTTAAATCTACCTTCCACTACCGCCGATGGTACAAGTTGGAAACGAAGTAATGTGTACCATCGGCAGAGTTTAGGGCAGATAAGTAAGTCAAGATAAGGCTCGAATTCGACTGATTTTTTAATAGTTGCCAGCATAGGGGCCACTTTCCAATGGGCCACAATTGACATGTCTTCCTGTTGGGCCATGTCCCTAGCCCTTAAAAGAATTTCAGCCCTTCTAGCAGTAAGACTATGTCCAATGAAGTACTCCATTGAAAAGCCCTAATCATTAACCAATTTGCCCAAATATAACAACCATGGGTAACCTCTTACCCCTGTCTCACATAGTTCCTCCCTTAGACACTGAAGGGCAACGATCTACCTAACTCCAGCCGGTGGCCAGAGCTTTTCCAGGCGGGCACGGAAGCATCATAGGCCACTGTACCCGCCCATCAGAGAGGGGGCCAGGCCACACTGAGTAGCGCAGGGGGCAGGGCAGTGTGGACCATGTTCCCACACCCCCTCCCCAGCCCCATCCACCATCAAGTTTGTTTGGTGGCAGGGCCAGATCCTGCCCTGGGTGAGGTCTCTCATCCTGGGCAGGATCAAAGCGTGGTAGTGCTCAGCATTGTTACATATGAAATACTCTATGATCTATGACACAATCCACCCCCTCAAAAGGACTTATTTAATGTAGTAGCATCAGTCTATCAGTTTTAAAGGAGTGTGGCTATGGATCAGTTTTGGATTATTCATTATGGTGCTGGCCTTTGCCATGGCTGGAAAATATCAATTTAAAATTTTACAATAAAAATATAACTACCACAGTGCATCACATAAAATATATGATAAGGCCACAAATACAAAGTTCTTAGATCATCATACAATGAACATTCTATGGCATAATGAACAATATCTTCAACAACACCAGAACAACAAGGTCATAGTCTTAAATCTCTAGGTATATGTAATTTCCTTCTCACTGTAATAGAGGACATACAGGGAAGGCTCTCTTGAAAGCGGACATTGGATTGCCGGGGCACAGAACCCATGGCACAGCAGAGGCAGCAGAAGTGGATATTGACACAGCAGAGGTAGCAGAAGCAGCAGCAGACAGGCAGCGTGGCATGAGCAGCGGAAGGCAGGCTGAGGAAGGGTGCGAGGTTGGAAACCAGGGCGGGCAGACAGGCAGCATGGCATGAGAGGCAGTAGGGAAGGAAGGCTGTGACCGTGACAGGGCACTCAGATAGGCTGGCCGACATCATCTAGCCAGACGCCAGCTGGCAGACTTACAGCTTCCCAAAGCCACCCTGTGTCATGATGTCAGTCAGATAGGCCAGCCGAGGCCGTCTAGTGAGTGGGGGGAGGGAGGGCAGGGCGGGCGCCGGCACTGGGAGTAAGGGGCAGCACCTCAGCAGCAGCCCAGATTGAGAAGGAGCCCTGTCCCAAGACTGCCCCTGGTATGGGATGGTGTGTGCCTCTGCACCATCAATCTATGTCCAGGTGAAACTTGGGGAATCCCAGCAGTAGAAGGTTTACCTTGATGAAAAACAACTGCTCCACCAATGTGACCCCCAGTATCAGGCGATGCAAAGAGAAAATGTCCCCTGCCATAGAGAACACCCACCTGCTGGTGACACTGGTTGGTGGGCAGGACAACAGACCCGTGGCCACTTTGGACAGGGCTGGCCACACGTCCCTGCGAAAACTGTGTCACCACCATGTTCTGCCTCTCCCATTAGCACTGTCAGTGATGCAGCAGCAGCAGCAGCAGGCAGTTGAGGCCCAGAAGTGTCAGTGCATCATGGAGGAGCTGGGGTGGGGGCAGCTGCCAAGTCCATCGGCAGCTGCAGAACGTGGAGGGTGATGTGGCTTTCAACTGAAAGCCATGCACATGTTGGGGGAAATGATATTGCTGGATGGGCAGCTCTTCTCGGTGGTCGGGGACATGGGGTTTAGGTGCCTGATTGGCTTCCTGGCCCTCCAGTTTAAGCTGCCCTCAAGCACCACCCTGAGTTAGCATTTGGTGCCAGCCTTGTACTGGGCTTTAAAGGAGCGAGTGATTGAGCAGCTGGAAGGGTCTGGGGGTGCCGCCATGCCATCCACTTCACAACCAACCTGTGGTTGAGCAGAAACGCACAGCATGCCTACCTGGCAGTGATGGCACTGGTGGCAGGACCCAGAGGTTCTGAAGCAGGGTATAGGTGGACCTTGATTCAGATGGAAGTCATGGATGGCCCCCACACTGCTCGGAATGTCAAGGCAGCCCTGACCGCCATGGTGAGGGATTGGGTCACTCCAGGTGCGCCCTTCACCAAGGGTTGCGTGGTGATCGACAACACAGCCAACATATTGAAGGCAGTCCATGAGGGGGGCTTCACCAGCATCCCTTGTGCCGCACACACCCTTCACATGGTGGTCAGGGAGGATGTTCTGGGCGAAGCAGGCCGAGCAAGGTTCCCCAGTGCACCAGCTGGTTCAGGATGTGTCCACCAGGTGGAATTCAACGTTCCTGATGCTCGAGCAGCTTCTAGAGTAGAAAGCCGCATTGCATCAGGTGCAACTGGTGATGGACAGTGGCGCACCTCCAGGGTACAATGGGGCAGAATGGGAGATCCTGGCTCACACGGTCTTCATGTTCAGACCATTTCTGGCCGTGATGGAGACCATCAGCTCCTCCATGGCCGCAATCAATGAGGTGACCCCTCTGGTCCAGAGGCTCCTCGGGAGGCTGGATGAGATTCTCCAAGGGCAGGATTTTGGCCCTGAGGGCAGGAAGCTGGCGGCTGAGGCAGTTGCCCTGGTGCGGCAGCTGAAGACAGGGCTGAAGGTGCAGTTTGATGAGCTCCTGCAGCAGGAGGAATATGTGTTGGCAGGCAACCATGCTGGACCCTAGGGTCAAGGGCAGTGTGGCATGCCAGACACTGCTCTAAGAGCACTGGAAGGGTGAGCTGGTGGAGAAGGTCCGGCAGGCAGAGCGGGCTCTGGAGAGTGCGTGGCAGCAACAGCAGGATGCCCCTGGGGATGGTGGGAATGGGAGAAGCCAAATCTTTCAGCTGGTAGGGTCTATCCCTGCTGACAGCCCTAGCAGTAGTAGTGACAGCAGCAGGCTGAGCAGCAGCAGCACCCCTATTGCTTCTGGATGATGTGGATGGACAGCCCTCCCTGCCTGTAACGTAGGTCCCAGAACATTGACGTTGGGTCCTAGTAGAGATGTGTGAACATGGTTTGGAAGTTACAGAAGGCTCCCTGACTCCCAGCAGTTTTCTTCCCTCATCCATTCCCAATCCTCCTACTATTTCACCCATTCAACAGATTTACCTCCCTATTATCATTTAGTTAGATTATATTACATAGATTTAGCTGTTATTCTTATTTTTTACCCCTCCCTGTCTTCTCTCTTCCTACCCTCCATTGAATCCATTCCTTTCCCTCTCCCTCCATATTCCATCCCTCATTCCCTTCCCCTGCTTTTTGATTTATTAGAGTAGGATTAGATTGATTTAGATTTTATTTCAGTTTCTGTACCCCTCCCTCTGTTGTTGTGAGCTGTCTGTGTTCCCCCCCCCCTGTGTAATATTGTATATCTATATCTATATATATATACCATCTCTGTGTAATATTGTGTGTATATATATATATATATATAGAGAGAGAGAGAGAGAGAGAGAGAGAGAGAGAGAGAGATATTATAGTAGTTGTTAGGTAGGATTATAGTTAACTAGCCTATTACAGTTAAGTTAGCTTAGTTTATAGAGATACAGTGATCTAGTTTTAGAGTGTGTTTTTTATATTCCATTATTTAGTTCCATTGGTTTCATAATAGTTATTAGATAGTTAAATAGCAGTTAGATTTAGTGTAGTATAGATAGATAGATATAATATTTGATAAAAATTGTGTATATATATATTTATTTATTTAATATACTTGCGTTGGTTTGGAGAAATGGAGAAGGAGGTATGAGAGGGCGAGGCTGCTCTGCTGCCCGTAAGGCACGTAGCAGGGGCCGTGCCATCAGAGTGCCAGCAGTGGGCAGAAACAGCAGCCCAATAGGTATGGGTGAATAGAACCGAGTTCAGAAATTCAGTTCGGTTCTGTTCAAAAATTGAGTTCGGTTCAGAGGTTCGTTCGGTTCAGTCAACCAAACTATTCGAGTTTGGTCCGAACTCTGAACTTCCGAACCGAGTTCGGAAATTCAAACCCCATTGAACTAAATGGAATATTATCTTATAGGGATGGGTGAACAGAACCGAATTCGGAAATTTGGTTTGGTTTGGTTCGAAAATCGAGTTCGGTTTGGAAGTTCGGTTCTGTCGACTGAACTGGTTGAGTTCCGCCTGAACTCCGAACTTCAGAACTGTGTTTGGCCATCCCTACAGCCCAAGCACATCATCACGTCACAGTGCTCCCAGTGGCACTAAGGACCAGGGGGTTGGGCGTTGCCTCCTGGCAGTGGAAGAGGCTGTGGGAATGAAGTGTACCAGGGGCCAGCATTTTCCCCGACTCCCCCATTGTACAGATCGATATCAGCCAGGCTGCTAGAGGCAGGGACTGATCCCCAGGCACCAGAAACAGGGAGCATAGTAGCAGAAGCAACAGAAGCTATAGTGGGCAGGGGGAGAGTGCTTGGTCAGAGTGACAGCAGCATGGTGAGTCCAGCAGCCTCCATCAGTTTGTCTGGGGATGGGGATAGTGAGGAGGTCCGTGGAGGAGGTGTCAGTAGTATGTGGTGCTGATGAGGTGGTGCAAATCCTGCCACCATGTCTGACTCCTGCCCCTCCAAGCAGTGTGTTACTTGGTACAGGCCAGAAGGCAGCGGGGGGCAGAAAATCATGGGTCTGGGACCATTTTTAAGGTGGTGCGGGTGGATGATCCCTGGGAGGTGCGGTGCACTTGTGTAACAAGGTTGTGAAGCATGGGCAGGTGCTCACCAACCTAGGGACATCCACCATGTCCAGGCACCTTTAAACATGTCACAGTGCTGCTCTGCTAAGCAGGCAGGCTGTGTCAGTGGACGTCAGTGGGTTTCCGATCCAAGAGGCCACTTGTCCTCCTTCATCAGGCAACCGTCCCACTCCAGCAGCTGTCGCTAGCAACAGGAGCAGTATTTCTGCTAGGGGGAAGCAGCAGGAGCAGCAGCAGAAGTAGCAGTGTCAGCGTCATCAGAAAGTCATGCACCTGTTGGGCGAGTTGATCGCTGTTGATGACCAGCCATTCTCCATTGTCGGGGACACTGGGTTTAAGCGACTGATGGGGTTCCTGGCCCCCCAATTTAAGATGCCGTGCCGCACCACCCTCAGCCATACGGTGATGCCAGGCCTGTACAGGGCTTGGAAGGAGAGCATGAAGGAGCAGCTGGCACTGGCAGGGACTGGGGATGTCACTGCCCATTTCACAACTGACCTGTGGTCCAGCCGGAATGCCCGACACACGTACCTGACTGTGACGGCACACTGGTGGCAGGACTCAGAGTTGGCACTGGACAGTGGCAGGAGGGGTCCTGAAGTAGGTGGGACCTGCTTCAGGCACAAGTAATGGACATCCCACGTACCTCAAGGAACCTCAAGGCAACCCTGAACACCGTGGTGGGGGAGTGGGTAACGCCTGGTGCACCGTTCAGTCCAGGGTGTGTGGTGACAGATAATGCAGCTAGTATAGTGAGGGCTGTCCATGATGTGGAGTTTACCAGCATCCCTTGTGCAGCACACAGCCTCCATTTGGTGGTCACGGACGCTCTTAGATTGGGGGAGAAGTGGATTGGGGAAAGCATCCTTAGCTCCCTGATAGAGTGGGGGAGGAAGCTGGCGGGGTTCTTTAACCACAGTGGTAAGGGCAGCGAACTCCTCAGGGTCAAGCAGACTGAGCAAGGGCCCCCAGGGTACCTGCTAGTGCAGGACGTGTCCACGAGGTGGAATTCCACCTTCCTGATACTTGAGTGACTTGTGGAGCAGAAAGCCACCTTGCATCAGGTGGAA
Organism: Sphenodon punctatus; assembly: GCA_003113815.1. NCBI lineage: Eukaryota > Metazoa > Chordata > Lepidosauria > Sphenodontia > Sphenodontidae > Sphenodon > Sphenodon punctatus. The sequence goes on from QEPC01005125.1 coordinate 1,058,741, forward strand.
TTGGACACAGACAGCGGGGCACCTCCAGGCTTCAATGGGCCAGAATGGGAGATCCTGGCACAGACGGTCCTAGTTCTCAGACCGTTCCATGAAGTGACAGAGACCATCAGCTCCTCCATGGTCACCATAAGCCAGGTGAACCCTCTGGTCCAGAGTATCCACAGGAGTCTGGAGGAGATCATGCTGCAGGGGCAGGATTGTGGTCCTAGGGACAAGAAGCTGGGGACTGAGGCAGTTGGGTTGGTGCAGAAGCTCAAGACAAGCCTGACAGCGAGGTTCAACAAACTTCTGCAGCGGTAAGAATATGTTGTGGGAACAATGCTGGACCCCAGGGTCAAAGGCAGCCTGGCACACAAGTCATTCCACTATGCCATATGGGGAGGGTCCGGAAGGCAGAGTGGGCTCTAGAGAGTTTGCGGTGCCAGCAGCAGGACTCCCCGGGTGATGGTGGAAGTGCGAGCAACCGCCCCTCTCATCCAGAGGGGTCTATCCCTGCCCCCATACCGAGCAGTAGCAGCAGCACCAGCAGGATGAGCAGCAGCAGCACCCCTACTACCAGCAGCTCCTCCTCTGTGCAGCCCACTCTGGGGAGAATGGGGCCCAGCACAAAAGGACAGGGACTGACAGTGTGGCTGAGGGAAATGGGGGCAGTGGTGCCCAGGGACAGCTATGAGAGGGAGTACGATGGTGCCTCAGTAACAGTTGATACCTACCTGGATGAGGAGCAGTGCATCGATCCCAGCAACTATCCCTTGGACTACTGGGCCAGCAAGACCAACATGTGGCTGGCTCTGTCCAAAGTGGCATGGGGATTCTTGTCATATCCACCAACCAGTGTCTCCAGTGAGTGGGTGTTCTCTGTGGTGGTGGATATTTGCTCCCAAAACCACCTGAGACTGGGGGCCAAATTGGTGGATCAGTTGCTCTTCTTGAAGGTAAACTTCTGCTGCTGGGATTCCCTGAGCTGCCCCTGGACAAGAAGTGATGGTGGAGTGGCACACACACCATCCCATGCCAGGGGCAGTCTTGGGAAGGGGCTCCTCATCAATAAGGGCTGCTGCTGCTGAGCTGAGGTGCTGTTCCTCCCTCCCACTGCTTCAGTGGCACCCCCCCTGCTGTTCTTCCCTCCCACTGCTTAAGTGGCACCCTCCCTGCTCCCCCCCCCTCTCTCTCTCTCTCTCTCTTTCTCTCTCTCATACTACACGACCTCAGCCAACCTATCTAAGTGACTGCATGCTGCAGGGTGGCATTGAGAAACTGTAAGCCTGCCAGCTGGCACCTGGCTAGACCATCTCAGCCCGCCTATCTGATTGGCTCTCTCTCATGCTAGAGTCTCCGCCAGCCTATCCGTGAGTGCCCTGTCAAGGTCCCAGCCTGCCTTCCCTAATGCCTCTCATACCACGCTGTCTGCCCACCCGCCCACGTTGCTGCCACGAAGCTCAAAACCTGCCCCAGCCTGCCTGGCCGCCTCTCATACCACGCTGTCTGCCCACCAGCCCAGGTTGCTGCCACCAAGCTCAAAGCCTGCCCCAGCCCACCTGCCTGCCTGTCATGCCATGCGACCTGTCTGCCTGTCCAGGTTGGCTAGCTCAAAGCCTGCCCCATCCCACCTGCCTGCCTCTCATGCCACGCTGCCTGTCTGCCTGCCCAGGTTGCCTAGCTCAAAGCCTGACCTAGCCCACCTGCCTGCCTCTCATGTCACACTGCCTGTCTGCCCACCCAGGTTGCCTAGCTCAAAGCCTTCCCCAGCCTGCCTCCCTGCCTCTATTGCCATGCTGCCTGCCTGCCTACCCTGGCAACCAATGTCTGCTGATGCCAATGTCACCCACCTATGCCTAAGCTGTGTCTGTGCCAAGGGTTCTGTACCCTGGTGGCAACCAATGTCTACTGCTTCTGCTAGTGCCACTGGCCCCCAAGCCTATAAGCTGTGTCTGTGCCAAGGGTTCTGTACCCTGGCAACCCACTGTCTGCTGCTGTCAATGGCCCCCGGGCCTATATGCCGTCTGTGCCAAGGGTTCTGTACCCTGGCAACCAATGTTTGCTGGTGCCAATGCCCCCCAGGCCTATATGCTGTCTGGGCCAAGGGTTCTGTACCCTGGCAACCAATGTCTAGTGATGCTGGTGCCAATGCCCCTAGGCCAGGCCTATATGCTGTCGCTACATGTGGTGCTAGGTGCTGCTGGTAGGGATCGACAAGCTGTATGTGATTCTGCCACCTGCCAGCCAGAACTTCAGCACAGAGTGATAAAAGATTGGTCACTTCAAACAAAGCTCGTAACAACAAATATAAGTTTTATTAAAACATTTTAAAAAACAACAACAACAACAACAACAACAACAACACACAACTTTATAAAACCAAAACCAAACATTCATATATATAAAAAATAAAGGAAACTTAACTTAGTTGTACGTGGGCCTGTCCCCCGGAACATTGGAGAAATGCAAAATGGGTTCATGGGCCCTAGGGGTGGGCACGTCCTGTGGCATTTGGTAGCCATTGTCTTTTACAAATTCCACGGCCCCTGACACGGCCTCCTGTCACTTTGAGACGGACTGCCAGTGGAGGTCCACACTTTTGATCACCATCTGGAGGTACTGGGAATATGCCTTTGCCTGGTGTTCCCATACCTCCAGCTCCTTAAAGTGTTTCACCAGTTGGTCATCCATATTTTTATGCTGTCCATGCAGTCCCTGGTGGGCGTCCCCACTTGGGCCCAAAAAGCCCTTACTGTGGCAGACTCCTCCTCGATGGACTCCTCAGCAGAGATGGAGGAGGGGGAAGGAGAAGGCCTTTGACACTGTCTCATCTGGCGTGGCTGATGTTCCACCTGGACAACTCTCGAGTCAGGCTTCTGCCTCATTCTCCTGCCATGCCGTTTCTCCACATGGGCAATGAGCCCCGATGTGGTCCCCTCACGCTGCAGCCTGAACTGTTTGTGGCAGGTCTAAAGAGCATAACAAGATAGAAACATAAGAAGTGCCATACTGTGTCAGACCAATGGTCTGTCATGCCTTGTCTGCATTCTGTCTCCACAAGTGGAGACTGGGTGGCCAATTTCTCTCTCTGCAGGGGACTTCCGTTCCTAACAGGCCATATGGCAATCCATTCACTGTTGTTCCAGCCCTCATGCCTTACCTTGTAGATGGCGATTCCGTCACACCTCTCATAAAACTGCCAGACATCGGACCTTGTCCACTGACTGTCTGGGGGTGGCACTGGTGACTTCCACCTGGGGGTCCTGCATTGCATGGCACCAGCACTGGCATTGATTCCTCTCTGAAACAGGAACACATAAACAACACCTAAGTAATATGCATTTATGATGATGCCTCTAGTCCTCCCTCCTTGGGGTGCTAGGGATGGCAACGGGAGATAGTGACCTTGGCTGGCATGTGCAAATCCTTCCCTCCTTGGGGTGCTTCTAGGGATGGATAGCAATGGAGAGACCCCGGCTGGCACGTGCAAATCTTGCCCTTCTTTGGGTTCCAGGGATCGCAATTGAGAGACCCTGGTTGGCACATGCAAATTCTGCCCTCCCTGGGCACTAGGGATGGCAACTGGAAAGATCGTGGCTGGCACATGCAAATCCTACCCTTATTTGGGGGTGCGTAGGGATGGTAACTGGAGAGTGGAGACCCTTGCTAGGGATGGCTGGCAGGCACATGTTTGGGTGGGGGTGCTGATCGTGCTCATGCCTGGCTGCTGGAAGAGCCCCCCACACTACAATACCCTCTCTCTCTGTGGCAGACATCTTCTGCTACCCGCTGATGCGCACTGTTTGTGCCTGACTGATGCCCAGCAACCACGCACACATCCAAACACTAGTGAACTTGCTGTAACAGATAGAGCCTTTCTTGTCCTCAAAGAAAAAATAAAGTTTACAAACCTGGCAGCACCTCCTGTGCCCACCGCTTGCTCCTCATCAGAGGAGGCGGACACCACCATTGAAGGTCAAGGGGCTGGGGTAGCGACTTCTTCCTCTTCCTCCTCTGAGTGCACCACGTTGGCCCCCAGCCATTGAATTAAGACAGCAGTCTTCTTCCTTTTTTTTAAAACACACACTCCAACAGACCAACAACAGTCACCCACCAACACTCACCAACCATCCAAAACAACCTGGCCAAACCAAACACAAAAAGCCAAAACACACAAACCAAACAGCCAGCCAGCCAAACACACGCTCTTTAGCCACACAGCTCTGCACGCACTCAAATTTCTGGTTTCCGACGTGATCACAGGATATCGTGATACCTTTTTCTGAATGCCCAAACATGACCAAACTGAACGGATGAACCTGAACTTGGTGAATGACCTGAATGCCTGAACCAAATGCCCGAACCAAGCTGAGTCGAAATGAATGTCTGAACCGCAATCTGTTCACACATCCCTAGGTCCTGGGGCTGGAGTGGATGACTGTTTCTTGTTGCAGTGGAATAACAGCTCCCTGTGACTGTAACGTGGGCCTCAGAACCCTGATAGTGGGTCCTGGGACAGGAGTGGCAGCTTCTGGATGAAGTGGATGGACAGCCCTCCCTGCCTGAAACGTAGGCCCCAGAACCCTGATGGTGGGTCCTGGAACTAGAGTGGCAGCTTCCGGATAATGTGGATGGACAGCCCCCCATGCCTGGAACGTAGGGCCCTGAACCATGATGGTGGGTTCTGGGGTTGGGGTGGCTACTTCTTGATGTGGTGGAATGACAGCTTCCTGTGAGTGGAATTGTGGCCCCAGAACCCTGATGGTGGATCCTGGGACAGGAGTGGCAGCTTCTGGATGACGTGGATGGACAGACCTCCCTGCCTATAATGTCGGCCCCAGAACCCTGATGGTGAGTCCTGGGGCTGGAGTGGCTGGCTGTTTCCTGATGCAGTGGAAGGACAGCTCCCTGTGAATGGAATTACGGTTCCAGAACCCTGACAGTGGGTCCTGGGACTAGAGTGGCAGTTTCTGGATGAAGTGGAACGACAGTCCCCCCTGCCTGTTATGTAGGCCCCAGAACCCTGATGGTGGGTCCTGGGATTGGAGTGGCTGCTTCTTGATGCGATGGAATGACAGCTCCCCGTGAGCAGAATGATGACCCCAGAACCCTGATGGTGGGTCCTGGGACTAGAGTTGCAGCTTCTGGATGAAGTGGAACAACAGCCCTCCATGCCTGTAATGTAGGTCCCAGAACTAGGGATGTGCTGTTCAGCCATTCATCCCCAAAACATATTTCTGGTTCATGGGTTTGGTCCTGTGGAGTTCAGACCCCCCCCAAAATGTTCTGAAAGTTAGCCACCTGGAGACTTGGGGTACTCCAGAGGTGCCCGTGGAGGCATGGCAGGGTGTTGGAGACATAGCAGCAGCAGCAGCAGCAGCAGCCAGGAAGACTTGGGACTTGGCACCCTGGGTTGCCCAGGCAGGCAGGCTCCACGCTTGGTCCCTGGGGGTGTCCTTGGGGGCATGGCTGGCCATCTGAGACCCAGCAGCAGCAGCAGCAGCAGCAGCAGCAGCATCAGATGCCAGGAAGGTTTGGAGCTTGATGACTGGCCTGACACTTCTACTAGACCAGGCATTGCAGGCTACCAGACATTGGCATAGCAGCAGCAGAGGCCTGGCCAGGGCTTGGTTGCTGGCACCCCTACTTAGCTGGGCACTGCAGCCTTGCATCCTACTCACCGCATCTTAACAAGCTCCTCTGAAAATTGGTCAAGCTTTGCCCGGCCACCCAGTAGAAAACATTGGATTTCCAGGGCACAGTATTCATGACACAGCAGAGGCTGCAGAAGCAGCAGAAGAAGACATTGGATTGCTGTGGCACAGTACCTGTGGCACAGCAGAGGCAGCATTGGCAGAAGCAGCAGACATTTGATTGCCAGGACACAGTATCTGTGGCACAACAGAGGCTGCATTAGCAGCAGCAGACATTGGATTGCCTGGGCACAGTACCCATGGCACAGCAGAGGTGGCATTGGCAGCAGTAGCAGACATTTGATTGCCAGGGCACAGTACCCGTGGCACAGCAGAGGCAGCAATGGCAGCAGCAGAAGACATTGGATTGCCAGGGCACATTACCTGTGGCAGAGCAGAGGCTGCATCGGCAGCAGAAGGATACATTAGATTGCCCAGTAGCAGAACCCATGGCACAGCAGAGGCAGCATCGGCAACAGCAGTGGACATTGGATTGCCAGGGCACAGAACCCATGGAACATCAGAGGCAGCAGAAGTACAGCAGTGAACATTCGATTGCCAAGGCACAGAACCCATGGAACATCAGAGGCAGCAGAAGTGCAGCAGCAAACATTTGATTGCCGGGACACATTATCCATGACACAGCAGAGGTGATATTCAGCGGCAGCAGCAGACATTGGATTGCCGGGGCACAGATCCCATGACACAGCAGAGGCAGCAGTGGCAGCAGCAGTAGCAGACATTCGACTGCCCGGGCACAGAACCCATGGAACAGCAGAGGCAGCATTGGCAGCAGCAGTGGACTTTGGATGTCCAGGGCACAGTAGCAGTCATTGGATTGCATTTCATCCAATTGATCCTATATAATTTTTCTTAAAGAAGGTGAAGATTTCTAATGCATTCAAGCTACGGGATCATTGTGGCCAGTCTCTGTGTAACATGTGGTTAAGCAGGTCTTTCCGACTTATCATTAAAATGGCTTCCTGTTTTAATTAATTCTCATTTTTCTGATCTCTGCACACTTCCCAATTCAGCTTGAATGTTAATTCTCTAGCTGTTCAAGGAAACAATTCTGATCTGAGATTCTAATCTGCGATTGCCATGGCACAGCAGAGGCATCATTCAGCGGCGGCAGACATTGGCTGGCCAGGGCTTGGTGGGGCACCTCAACTTGGCTGGGTGTTGCAGGCTGGCATCATTCTCGACCAATATCAAGAATCTCTACTGCAAATTGGTCGAACCTTGCCCAGTTGTAAATCTCGTGGACACCAAGCCCCTGTGCACTCATCTGAGCTATTCCTATCTACAAGAGTGAGGAGCAAATGGCTGACATGCAGTACCAGCAGTACCAGCAGACATTGGATTGTCAGGGCACAGTAACTGCGGCTGGCACCCCTGCTTGGCTGGGCATTGCAGACTGGCTGGCATTGGTGGAACAGTGGCAGAGGCCCGGCCAGGGCATTGTGACTGGCACCCCTGCTTGGCTGGTCATTGCAGACTGGCTGGTATTGGTACAGCAGTGGCAGAGGCCCGGTCAGGGCATGGTGGCTGGCACCCCTACTTGTCCGGGCATTGCAGGCTTGCATCCTACTCACCGGATCTCAACAAGCTCTACTGCAAATTGGTCAAGCCTTGCCCGGTGGTGAATCACGTGGCCACCCAGTAGCAGACATTGGATTAACAGGACACAGTACCCATGGCACAACAGAAGCAGCAGAAGTAGCAGCAGCGGAGATTCAATTGCCGGGACACAGAACTCATGGCACAGCAGAGGCAGCATTATAAGCAGTGGCAGACATTGGATTGCCCGGGCACAGTAACCATGGAAGCAGCAGCTGACATTGGATTGCCCAATAACAGAACCCATGGCACAGCAGAAGTGGCATTGGCAGCAGCAGCAGACATTGGATTGCCCAATAACAGAACCCATGGCACAGCAGAAATGGCATTGGCAGCAGCAACAGACATTGGATTGCCAGGGCATAGAACCCATGGAACAGCAGAGATGGCAGCAGGAGGATTTGCCTGTGCACAACACCCACGAAGCCAGGATGGTAGGGTTTTCCAGGAAGAGCTCCCATACAGCAGCAGACAACAGCAGCAGGATTGCGTGGGCACATTTGGATTTACCAGGACAGAGCACCCATAGACCAGCAGACAGCAGTAGCAGAATTACCAGGCCAGTGGGGCACATCACCCATAGTTTCCAGGGCAGGCAGACATGCTGTGTGGCATGAGCGTTGAAAGCAGACTGAGGCAGGGTTTGCGGTTAGCAACCTGGGTGGGCAGACAGGCACTTTGGCATGAGCATCGGAAGGCAGACTGAGGCAGGGTTTGAGGTTAGCAACCTGGGCAGTCAGACAGGCAGTGTGGCATGACCATCGGAAGGCAGACTGAGGCAGGCTTTGATCTTGGCAATCTGGGTGGGCAGACAGGGAGCATGGCATGTGCATTGGAAGGTAGGCGGAGGCAGGCTTTCATCTTGGCAACCAGGGAGGGCAGAAAGATAGCATGGCATGAGAGGCAGTACTGGGGAAGGAAGCCTGGGACCTTGGCAGGGCACTAAGATAGTCTAGCAAAGACTGTGCAGTGCGGAGAGAGCTAGTCAGATACGCCAGCCGAAATTGTCTACCTAGAGGCCGGCTGGCAGGCTTACAGTTTCCTAATGCCACCCAGCATCATGAGGTCAGTCAGATAGGCAAGGCAGTCGAGGCAATCTAGTGAGAGAAAGAAAGAGAGGTAGAGGCAGGGCAGGCGCCAGGAGGGAGGGACAGCACCTCAGCAGCAGCAGTCCAGATTGAGGAGAAGCCCCATCCCAAGACTGCCCCTGACATGGGATGGTGTGTGCCACTGCACCACCAATACATGTCCAGAGGCAGCTTGGGGAATCCCAATGGCGGAAGGTTCACCTTGATGAAAAGCAACTGCTGCACCAACTTGGCCCCCAGTCTCAGGTGGTTCAGCGAGCAAATGTCTGCCGCCATCAGGAACACCCACTCACTGGGGAAACTCATTGGTGGGCAGGACAACAAACCCTTGGCCCCTTTGGACAGGGACGGGCACAGGCACAGCGGTCCAGTAGGCAAATGGGTCGCTGCTGGGATAGATGCACGGCTCCTCCTCCAGGTAACACTCCACTGCTTCTGAGGCGCAGTCATACACCCTCACATAGCTCTGCTTGGGCACCACCTCCACCACTGCCCTCATCCATTCTGCCTGTCCTGCTGTGCATGGGCCCATGCTTGCCAGAGAGGCCTGCACATATGAGCTGCTGCTGTTGGCAACAGGGGTGCTACTGCTGGTCAGCCTGCTACTGGTGCTGCTACTGCTAGGGCTGGGGGCACGGATAGACCCCACCAGCTAAAAGGGGTGGTTGCTCCAACTCTCACCATCTCCGGGGGCGTCCTGCTGCTGCTCCTGCGCACTCTCAAGAGCCCGCTCTGCCTGCCGGACCCTCTCCACCAACTCACCCTTCCAGTGGCCATAGAGCCATGTCTGGTGTGCCACACTGCCCTTGATTCTGGGATCCAGCATGGTTGCCTGCCAACACATATTCCTCCCGCTGCAGGAGTCATTCAAACCGCGCCTTCTGCCCTGCCTTCAGCGGCCACACCAGGGCACCATACAACAGCTTCTTGCCCTGAGGGGCACAATCCACCCCTGGAGAATTTCCTCCAGCCTCCTGAGGAGACTCAGGACCAGAGGGGTCACCTGGCTGATGGTGGCCATGGAGGATCTGATGGTTTCCGTCACAGCCAGGAATGGTCTCAGCACAAAGATGGTGTGAGCTAGGATCTCCCATTCTGCCCCATTGTAACCTGGAGGTGCCCCGCTGTCTGTCACAAGCTGAAACTGATGCAAGGCGGCTTTCTGCTTGAGAAGATGTTCGAGCATCAGGAATGTTGATTTCCACCTTTTGGACACATCCTGCACCAGCTGGTGCACAGGGGAGCCTTGCTCAGCCTGCTTCACCCGGAGGAGGTCGCTACCCTACACACTCCAGTTAAAGAAACTGGTCAGCTTCCTCCCCCGCTAATCAGGGAGCTAAGGGTGCCTGCCCCAAGCCCCTTNGTCTGTGCCAAGGGTTCTGTACCCTGGCAACCAATGTTTGCTGGTGCCAATGCCCCCCAGGCCTATATGCTGTCTGGGCCAAGGGTTCTGTACCCTGGCAACCAATGTCTAGTGATGCTGGTGCCAATGCCCCTAGGCCAGGCCTATATGCTGTCGCTACATGTGGTGCTAGGTGCTGCTGGTAGGGATCGACAAGCTGTATGTGATTCTGCCACCTGCCAGCCAGAACTTCAGCACAGAGTGATAAAAGATTGGTCACTTCAAACAAAGCTCGTAACAACAAATATAAGTTTTATTAAAACATTTTAAAAAACAACAACAACAACAACAACAACAACAACACACAACTTTATAAAACCAAAACCAAACATTCATATATATAAAAAATAAAGGAAACTTAACTTAGTTGTACGTGGGCCTGTCCCCCGGAACATTGGAGAAATGCAAAATGGGTTCATGGGCCCTAGGGGTGGGCACGTCCTGTGGCATTTGGTAGCCATTGTCTTTTACAAATTCCACGGCCCCTGACACGGCCTCCTGTCACTTTGAGACGGACTGCCAGTGGAGGTCCACACTTTTGATCACCATCTGGAGGTACTGGGAATATGCCTTTGCCTGGTGTTCCCATACCTCCAGCTCCTTAAAGTGTTTCACCAGTTGGTCATCCATATTTTTATGCTGTCCATGCAGTCCCTGGTGGGCGTCCCCACTTGGGCCCAAAAAGCCCTTACTGTGGCAGACTCCTCCTCGATGGACTCCTCAGCAGAGATGGAGGAGGGGGAAGGAGAAGGCCTTTGACACTGTCTCATCTGGCGTGGCTGATGTTCCACCTGGACAACTCTCGAGTCAGGCTTCTGCCTCATTCTCCTGCCATGCCGTTTCTCCACATGGGCAATGAGCCCCGATGTGGTCCCCTCACGCTGCAGCCTGAACTGTTTGTGGCAGGTCTAAAGAGCATAACAAGATAGAAACATAAGAAGTGCCATACTGTGTCAGACCAATGGTCTGTCATGCCTTGTCTGCATTCTGTCTCCACAAGTGGAGACTGGGTGGCCAATTTCTCTCTCTGCAGGGGACTTCCGTTCCTAACAGGCCATATGGCAATCCATTCACTGTTGTTCCAGCCCTCATGCCTTACCTTGTAGATGGCGATTCCGTCACACCTCTCATAAAACTGCCAGACATCGGACCTTGTCCACTGACTGTCTGGGGGTGGCACTGGTGACTTCCACCTGGGGGTCCTGCATTGCATGGCACCAGCACTGGCATTGATTCCTCTCTGAAACAGGAACACATAAACAACACCTAAGTAATATGCATTTATGATGATGCCTCTAGTCCTCCCTCCTTGGGGTGCTAGGGATGGCAACGGGAGATAGTGACCTTGGCTGGCATGTGCAAATCCTTCCCTCCTTGGGGTGCTTCTAGGGATGGATAGCAATGGAGAGACCCCGGCTGGCACGTGCAAATCTTGCCCTTCTTTGGGTTCCAGGGATCGCAATTGAGAGACCCTGGTTGGCACATGCAAATTCTGCCCTCCCTGGGCACTAGGGATGGCAACTGGAAAGATCGTGGCTGGCACATGCAAATCCTACCCTTATTTGGGGGTGCGTAGGGATGGTAACTGGAGAGTGGAGACCCTTGCTAGGGATGGCTGGCAGGCACATGTTTGGGTGGGGGTGCTGATCGTGCTCATGCCTGGCTGCTGGAAGAGCCCCCCACACTACAATACCCTCTCTCTCTGTGGCAGACATCTTCTGCTACCCGCTGATGCGCACTGTTTGTGCCTGACTGATGCCCAGCAACCACGCACACATCCAAACACTAGTGAACTTGCTGTAACAGATAGAGCCTTTCTTGTCCTCAAAGAAAAAATAAAGTTTACAAACCTGGCAGCACCTCCTGTGCCCACCGCTTGCTCCTCATCAGAGGAGGCGGACACCACCATTGAAGGTCAAGGGGCTGGGGTAGCGACTTCTTCCTCTTCCTCCTCTGAGTGCACCACGTTGGCCCCCAGCCATTGAATTAAGACAGCAGTCTTCTTCCTTTTTTTTAAAACACACACTCCAACAGACCAACAACAGTCACCCACCAACACTCACCAACCATCCAAAACAACCTGGCCAAACCAAACACAAAAAGCCAAAACACACAAACCAAACAGCCAGCCAGCCAAACACACGCTCTTTAGCCACACAGCTCTGCACGCACTCAAATTTCTGGTTTCCGACGTGATCACAGGATATCGTGATACCTTTTTCTGAATGCCCAAACATGACCAAACTGAACGGATGAACCTGAACTTGGTGAATGACCTGAATGCCTGAACCAAATGCCCGAACCAAGCTGAGTCGAAATGAATGTCTGAACCGCAATCTGTTCACACATCCCTAGGTCCTGGGGCTGGAGTGGATGACTGTTTCTTGTTGCAGTGGAATAACAGCTCCCTGTGACTGTAACGTGGGCCTCAGAACCCTGATAGTGGGTCCTGGGACAGGAGTGGCAGCTTCTGGATGAAGTGGATGGACAGCCCTCCCTGCCTGAAACGTAGGCCCCAGAACCCTGATGGTGGGTCCTGGAACTAGAGTGGCAGCTTCCGGATAATGTGGATGGACAGCCCCCCATGCCTGGAACGTAGGGCCCTGAACCATGATGGTGGGTTCTGGGGTTGGGGTGGCTACTTCTTGATGTGGTGGAATGACAGCTTCCTGTGAGTGGAATTGTGGCCCCAGAACCCTGATGGTGGATCCTGGGACAGGAGTGGCAGCTTCTGGATGACGTGGATGGACAGACCTCCCTGCCTATAATGTCGGCCCCAGAACCCTGATGGTGAGTCCTGGGGCTGGAGTGGCTGGCTGTTTCCTGATGCAGTGGAAGGACAGCTCCCTGTGAATGGAATTACGGTTCCAGAACCCTGACAGTGGGTCCTGGGACTAGAGTGGCAGTTTCTGGATGAAGTGGAACGACAGTCCCCCCTGCCTGTTATGTAGGCCCCAGAACCCTGATGGTGGGTCCTGGGATTGGAGTGGCTGCTTCTTGATGCGATGGAATGACAGCTCCCCGTGAGCAGAATGATGACCCCAGAACCCTGATGGTGGGTCCTGGGACTAGAGTTGCAGCTTCTGGATGAAGTGGAACAACAGCCCTCCATGCCTGTAATGTAGGTCCCAGAACTAGGGATGTGCTGTTCAGCCATTCATCCCCAAAACATATTTCTGGTTCATGGGTTTGGTCCTGTGGAGTTCAGACCCCCCCCAAAATGTTCTGAAAGTTAGCCACCTGGAGACTTGGGGTACTCCAGAGGTGCCCGTGGAGGCATGGCAGGGTGTTGGAGACATAGCAGCAGCAGCAGCAGCAGCAGCCAGGAAGACTTGGGACTTGGCACCCTGGGTTGCCCAGGCAGGCAGGCTCCACGCTTGGTCCCTGGGGGTGTCCTTGGGGGCATGGCTGGCCATCTGAGACCCAGCAGCAGCAGCAGCAGCAGCAGCAGCAGCATCAGATGCCAGGAAGGTTTGGAGCTTGATGACTGGCCTGACACTTCTACTAGACCAGGCATTGCAGGCTACCAGACATTGGCATAGCAGCAGCAGAGGCCTGGCCAGGGCTTGGTTGCTGGCACCCCTACTTAGCTGGGCACTGCAGCCTTGCATCCTACTCACCGCATCTTAACAAGCTCCTCTGAAAATTGGTCAAGCTTTGCCCGGCCACCCAGTAGAAAACATTGGATTTCCAGGGCACAGTATTCATGACACAGCAGAGGCTGCAGAAGCAGCAGAAGAAGACATTGGATTGCTGTGGCACAGTACCTGTGGCACAGCAGAGGCAGCATTGGCAGAAGCAGCAGACATTTGATTGCCAGGACACAGTATCTGTGGCACAACAGAGGCTGCATTAGCAGCAGCAGACATTGGATTGCCTGGGCACAGTACCCATGGCACAGCAGAGGTGGCATTGGCAGCAGTAGCAGACATTTGATTGCCAGGGCACAGTACCCGTGGCACAGCAGAGGCAGCAATGGCAGCAGCAGAAGACATTGGATTGCCAGGGCACATTACCTGTGGCAGAGCAGAGGCTGCATCGGCAGCAGAAGGATACATTAGATTGCCCAGTAGCAGAACCCATGGCACAGCAGAGGCAGCATCGGCAACAGCAGTGGACATTGGATTGCCAGGGCACAGAACCCATGGAACATCAGAGGCAGCAGAAGTACAGCAGTGAACATTCGATTGCCAAGGCACAGAACCCATGGAACATCAGAGGCAGCAGAAGTGCAGCAGCAAACATTTGATTGCCGGGACACATTATCCATGACACAGCAGAGGTGATATTCAGCGGCAGCAGCAGACATTGGATTGCCGGGGCACAGATCCCATGACACAGCAGAGGCAGCAGTGGCAGCAGCAGTAGCAGACATTCGACTGCCCGGGCACAGAACCCATGGAACAGCAGAGGCAGCATTGGCAGCAGCAGTGGACTTTGGATGTCCAGGGCACAGTAGCAGTCATTGGATTGCATTTCATCCAATTGATCCTATATAATTTTTCTTAAAGAAGGTGAAGATTTCTAATGCATTCAAGCTACGGGATCATTGTGGCCAGTCTCTGTGTAACATGTGGTTAAGCAGGTCTTTCCGACTTATCATTAAAATGGCTTCCTGTTTTAATTAATTCTCATTTTTCTGATCTCTGCACACTTCCCAATTCAGCTTGAATGTTAATTCTCTAGCTGTTCAAGGAAACAATTCTGATCTGAGATTCTAATCTGCGATTGCCATGGCACAGCAGAGGCATCATTCAGCGGCGGCAGACATTGGCTGGCCAGGGCTTGGTGGGGCACCTCAACTTGGCTGGGTGTTGCAGGCTGGCATCATTCTCGACCAATATCAAGAATCTCTACTGCAAATTGGTCGAACCTTGCCCAGTTGTAAATCTCGTGGACACCAAGCCCCTGTGCACTCATCTGAGCTATTCCTATCTACAAGAGTGAGGAGCAAATGGCTGACATGCAGTACCAGCAGTACCAGCAGACATTGGATTGTCAGGGCACAGTAACTGCGGCTGGCACCCCTGCTTGGCTGGGCATTGCAGACTGGCTGGCATTGGTGGAACAGTGGCAGAGGCCCGGCCAGGGCATTGTGACTGGCACCCCTGCTTGGCTGGTCATTGCAGACTGGCTGGTATTGGTACAGCAGTGGCAGAGGCCCGGTCAGGGCATGGTGGCTGGCACCCCTACTTGTCCGGGCATTGCAGGCTTGCATCCTACTCACCGGATCTCAACAAGCTCTACTGCAAATTGGTCAAGCCTTGCCCGGTGGTGAATCACGTGGCCACCCAGTAGCAGACATTGGATTAACAGGACACAGTACCCATGGCACAACAGAAGCAGCAGAAGTAGCAGCAGCGGAGATTCAATTGCCGGGACACAGAACTCATGGCACAGCAGAGGCAGCATTATAAGCAGTGGCAGACATTGGATTGCCCGGGCACAGTAACCATGGAAGCAGCAGCTGACATTGGATTGCCCAATAACAGAACCCATGGCACAGCAGAAGTGGCATTGGCAGCAGCAGCAGACATTGGATTGCCCAATAACAGAACCCATGGCACAGCAGAAATGGCATTGGCAGCAGCAACAGACATTGGATTGCCAGGGCATAGAACCCATGGAACAGCAGAGATGGCAGCAGGAGGATTTGCCTGTGCACAACACCCACGAAGCCAGGATGGTAGGGTTTTCCAGGAAGAGCTCCCATACAGCAGCAGACAACAGCAGCAGGATTGCGTGGGCACATTTGGATTTACCAGGACAGAGCACCCATAGACCAGCAGACAGCAGTAGCAGAATTACCAGGCCAGTGGGGCACATCACCCATAGTTTCCAGGGCAGGCAGACATGCTGTGTGGCATGAGCGTTGAAAGCAGACTGAGGCAGGGTTTGCGGTTAGCAACCTGGGTGGGCAGACAGGCACTTTGGCATGAGCATCGGAAGGCAGACTGAGGCAGGGTTTGAGGTTAGCAACCTGGGCAGTCAGACAGGCAGTGTGGCATGACCATCGGAAGGCAGACTGAGGCAGGCTTTGATCTTGGCAATCTGGGTGGGCAGACAGGGAGCATGGCATGTGCATTGGAAGGTAGGCGGAGGCAGGCTTTCATCTTGGCAACCAGGGAGGGCAGAAAGATAGCATGGCATGAGAGGCAGTACTGGGGAAGGAAGCCTGGGACCTTGGCAGGGCACTAAGATAGTCTAGCAAAGACTGTGCAGTGCGGAGAGAGCTAGTCAGATACGCCAGCCGAAATTGTCTACCTAGAGGCCGGCTGGCAGGCTTACAGTTTCCTAATGCCACCCAGCATCATGAGGTCAGTCAGATAGGCAAGGCAGTCGAGGAAATCTAGTGAGAGAAAGAAAGAGAGGTAGAGGCAGGGCAGGCGCCAGGAGGGAGGGACAGCACCTCAGCAGCAGCAGTCCAGATTGAGGAGAAGCCCCATCCCAAGACTGCCCCTGACATGGGATGGTGTGTGCCACTGCACCACCAATACATGTCCAGAGGCAGCTTGGGGAATCCCAATGGCGGAAGGTTCACCTTGATGAAAAGCAACTGCTGCACCAACTTGGCCCCCAGTCTCAGGTGGTGCAGCGAGCAAATGTCTGCCGCCATCAGGAACACCCACTCACTGGGGAAACTCATTGGTGGGCAGGACAACAAACCCTTGGCCCCTTTGGACAGGGACGGGCACAGGCACAGCGGTCCAGTAGGCAAATGGGTCGCTGCTGGGATAGATGCACGGCTCCTCCTCCAGGTAACACTCCACTGCTTCTGAGGCGCAGTCATACACCCTCACATAGCTCTGCTTGGGCACCACCTCCACCACTGCCCTCATCCATTCTGCCTGTCCTGCTGTGCATGGGCCCATGCTTGCCAGAGAGGCCTGCACATATGAGCTGCTGCTGTTGGCAACAGGGGTGCTACTGCTGGTCAGCCTGCTACTGGTGCTGCTACTGCTAGGGCTGGGGGCACGGATAGACCCCACCAGCTAAAAGGGGTGGTTGCTCCAACTCTCACCATCTCCGGGGGCGTCCTGCTGCTGCTCCTGCGCACTCTCAAGAGCCCGCTCTGCCTGCCGGACCCTCTCCACCAACTCACCCTTCCAGTGGCCATAGAGCCATGTCTGGTGTGCCACACTGCCCTTGATTCTGGGATCCAGCATGGTTGCCTGCCAACACATATTCCTCCCGCTGCAGGAGTCATTCAAACCGCGCCTTCTGCCCTGCCTTCAGCGGCCACACCAGGGCACCATACAACAGCTTCTTGCCCTGAGGGGCACAATCCACCCCTGGAGAATTTCCTCCAGCCTCCTGAGGAGACTCAGGACCAGAGGGGTCACCTGGCTGATGGTGGCCATGGAGGATCTGATGGTTTCCGTCACAGCCAGGAATGGTCTCAGCACAAAGATGGTGTGAGCTAGGATCTCCCATTCTGCCCCATTGTAACCTGGAGGTGCCCCGCTGTCTGTCACAAGCTGAAACTGATGCAAGGCGGCTTTCTGCTTGAGAAGATGTTCGAGCATCAGGAATGTTGATTTCCACCTTTTGGACACATCCTGCACCAGCTGGTGCACAGGGGAGCCTTGCTCAGCCTGCTTCACCCGGAGGAGGTCGCTACCCTACACACTCCAGTTAAAGAAACTGGTCAGCTTCCTCCCCCGCTAATCAGGGAGCTAAGGGTGCCTGCCCCAAGCCCCTTTTCCCACAAACCCAGAGCATCCCTGACCACCAGGTGAAGGGTGTGTATGGTGCAAGGGATGCTGTTGAAGCCCCCCTCGTGGACTGCCCTCAATATGTTGGCCGCATTGTCCATCACCACGCACCCCTTGGTGAAGGGCGCACCTGGCATGACCCACTCCCTCACCATGGCAGTCAGGACTGCCTCAATATTCTGAGCGGTGTGGGGCCCATCCATTACTTCCAATTTAAGCAGGGCCCACCTATACCCTGCTTCGGAACCCCTCCTGCCACTGCCAAATGCTGCCTCCAGTCCTTCGACCAGTGTGTTGTCACTGCCAGGAAGGCATGCTGAGTGTTCCTGCTCGACCACAGGTCGATGGTGAAGTGGACGGTGGCACCCACAGCCCCTGCCAGATGCTCCATCACTCACTCCTTTAAAGCCCGGTACAAGGCTGGCACCACAAGCCGACTCAGGGTGGTGCATGAGGTCAGCTTAAACTGGGGGTCCAGGAAGCCAATCAGGCACCTAAACCCCATGTCCCCAGCCACTGAGAAGGGCTGCCCATCCAGGGTGATCATTTCCCCGAACATGCATGTGGCTTTCAGTTGAAAGCCACACCACCCTCCACATCCTGCAGCTGCCGATGAACTTGGCAGCTGCCCCCACCTGAGCTCCTCCATGGTGCACTGACACTACTGCTGCTGCTGCTACTTCTGCTGTTGCTTTCCCCCCCCTAGCAGCAATACTGCTCCTGCTGCTAGAGGTAGCTGCTCGAGGACGCTTGCTCACTGATGGAAGTGGACGATTGGCCGCTGCAGTCAGGAACCTACTGGCGTTCACTTCCCCAGCCTGCCCGCTTAGCAGCACAGCGTTGTGGCATCCCTTCATGTGCCTCGCCATGGCAGTTGTTCCAAGTTTGGTGAGAAGCTGCCCACACTTCATCACCTTCTGGCACAAACTGCACTGCACCTCCCTGGGATCATGCACCCACAGCAACTTAAAATGCACACAGACTGAGGATTTTTTGCCCCCTCCTGCTTTCTGGACCACACTGGGTGACACAACACTGACAGTGCTGATGGGAGGGGCAGAACATGGTGGCAACACAGCTCTCAGAGGGACAGCCATCGCCACAGATCCAGACATCCTCCTCCGTGGAGCTAGTGTCTTCCTCTCTGTCCCCAACACAGTCATGTCCCACGAAGGGGAGTACTGGGACCCTGAGGCTGCTGGACTGCCCACCATGCTGCTGTCACTCTCCCTGTGCCCCCTATAGCTGCTGCTGCTGCTCCTCTCCCTGCCGCCATTGCCTGGAGATCAGGCCCTGCCTCTATCAGCCGAGGGGGGATCCACCAGCCCTGTACGGCTGAAGATCACATCAACAATGCATTGGTGGCCCTTGAGGAACATCTGACCCTAAAGCCCCTCCTCCTGCAGCCACAGCAGAGACAGCCACAGCCTCCTGTACTGAAAGCATTCCAGTGACCTGCGTGGCAATGGAGGATCCTGTCAGGAGGTTCTACTGAACCACCCCCTGGCTAATGCCACTGGTGGGAGTCTCGGATGCCTGTCGGACAAAATCAGACCTGTGGAGTTTGTGGCATGGTGATGGGCTCTGACTACTGCCACTCCGCTGGCATGACCTCTACCACCTCTGCCACATGCCCCATTGCCCGCCTTATGGGCAGCAAACTGGCTATTCCTGATTCCCTTCTCCATGTCTTCCAAGCCAAAGAATGCACTAGTAAATATATATAGAGAGATATAGATATATATTTACAAGTGCATTCTTTGGGTTGGAAGACATGGATTATATATATATAATTTATTTATTCATATTTTTATCTAATATTATACACTAACTCTATCTACTATTAACTGCTCTCGCTAAGATCACCAACGATCTTCTGGTGGCTAAATCTAAACGTCTCTATTCCATTCTTGTCCTCCTTGATCTCTCTGCTGCCTTCGATACTGTTGACCACTCACTCTTGCTGGATTCCCTTCACTCCCTTGGCTTTTGTGGCTCTGTCCATAACTGGTTCTCCTCCTACCTCTCTGACCGCTCCTTTAATGTGTCTCTCTCCAACTCCACCTCCTCCTCCTTCCCCCTCTCAGTTGGTGTTCCTCAAGGCTCTGTTCTTGGCCCTCTCCTCTTCTCGATCTATACCTCATCCTTAGGCAAACTCATTGCCTCCCATGGCTTCCAATACCACCTCTATGCTGATGACACTCAACTCTATCTCTCTACTCCCTCTCTCTCTCCCTCTGTTCAAGCTCGTCTCATCAACTGTCTCTCTGACATCTCTACCTGGATGTCTCAACGTCAACTCAAACTCAACATGGCTAAAACTGAACTCCTTATCTTCCCCCCTCATCCTTCCTCTCCTTCCTCACTGTCAATAACTATTGATGGAGTCACCATCCTGCCTGTCCCCCAAGCCCGTAGCCTAGGCTTCATCTTTGACTCACCCCTTTCTTTTAAACCCTACATTGACTCTGTTGCTAAATCCTGTCGCTTCTCCCTCCATAACATTGCTAAGATTCGCCCTTTTCTCTCTGTCTCGTCTGCCAAAACTCTTGTTCATGCTCTGGTCATCTCTCGCCTCGATTACTGTAACCTCCTTCTCACTGGCCTTCCCCGGTCTCACCTTTCTCCCCTCATCTCTGTCCAAAACTCTGCTGCCAGGGTCATCTACCTCGCCAGTCGCTTCGACCATGTGCAGCCCCTCCTCTCTTCGCTTCACTGGCTTCCCCTTCCTGAACGAATCCTGCACAAGCTCCTAGTCTTCACCTATAAAGCTCTTCACAACCTTGCTCCCCCCTACCTCTCTGCACTTATCGCCCTCCATACTCCAGCCCGTGCACTTCGCTCCTCCTCTGTCCCTTCTCTCACCCTTCCACGCCTTCCCTGCTCCCCTAAGCGCCTTCGTCCCTTCTCACTTGCTGCCCCCCATGCCTGGAACTCCCTCCCTGTCCACATCCGCCTTGCCCCCTCCCTTCATACCTTCAAATCTCTCCTTAAAACTCACCTCTTTCGCTCTGCTCTGTCTGACTCTTTATCCTGCTGAGCCACTATTCCTATACCTACGATCGGTTTACCCTTATCCTTGCAACATGGACCTGCCTGCTGTCATTCTCATCGTAACCAAGCCAAGTACGTGCACTTGAGACCTCGCATCTTCATGAATGTTAGACCCCTTGTCTCTCCCTCTGTTCCCCTTCCTAAGTCTCTCCCCCAGCTCCTGTCTCTCAGATTGTAAGCCCTAGGGGCAGGGACCGTGTCTATTTTATTACTTTGTAAAGTGCCAGGTACACTGCTGGTGCTATATAAATGTTTGTTAATAATAATAATAATAATAATATTCTAAAATCTATGGAACTAAATAGATTATTATATCTACAAAGGCCTAGTCCTACGAACACACTCTAAAATATTAAAATGGAATAACTACTACACACTAAAACTATCTCTATCTATCTGTATAACTAAGCTAACGACTACATCTATCTATCTATCTATCTATCTATCTATCTATCTATCTATCTATCTATCTATCTTTACAATATTACACAGGGATGAGGGAGGAAACACAGACAGTTCACAACAAACAACAGAGGGAGCGGTACAAAACTGAAATGAAACCTAAATCAATCTAATCCTACTGTAAATAAATCCAAAAACAGGGAAAGGCAATCAGTGATGGAATAAGAGGAGAGGATTCAGTGGAGGGTATGGAGAAAGAACACAGGGAGGATTAAAATATAAAAATAACATGTAAATCTATCTAATAAAATCTAATTAAATGAAAATAGGGTGGTAAATGTGTGGGATGGATGAAATAGGAGGAGGATGGCAATGGAGTAGGAATAGAAAGAAACACAAACTGCTGGGAGAGGGAGACTTCTGAAAACGCCTGCTGACAGGATCAGTGGCTAGCTCAGAAGGTGTTGGAAAGGGGGAGGACAATGATTTTGTTACTTGCTGTGCCCGCCTTATCACAAGTCCCATTGGCTCTGTGCAGCCTAACCCCATGTCCCCCATGTCTAATTGCAGACTGCAAAGCCAGTGGTCTGAGGGAAAAAGGAATGGTGATTGGGCAGGCTGGCTGCTACTCTAAGCCTCTCCCCTCCTGGTGCCAAGATGTCTGCTCCTAAGCTGCCCCCCCCCTCCCAGTCACGTTTTTGCCACCCAAACTCATCCAAACTCACCCGAATGATACCAAACTCTTTGGTCATTTCCGAGTTCGGATCGAGTTCAGTTTGGTCGGTTTGGGTTTGGGTTTGGTTATTCAGTTTGGTTGTCCAAACGGAACAAGTTTGGTCAGACCTCCGAACTCCTGAATAGCATTCACACATCTCTAGTCTGAAAGCTCCCTTGCGTGGTTTTGCCAGAAAACACCCGCCTAGATACCCAGAGATACAGAGCAGGAAATCATGCTCTGTATCTCTGCAGGTGCTTGCCAGAAAAGCTGCTGGGGGTGGGGGGCTTTTAAACCGGCCGATCCCCACACATATCCTGACTGCATATTCCCTGCTGCAGCCAGAATATGCGTGCCGGGGGGCGGGGGGGAGAGGAGGTCTGAAAGTGACCTCCATCTGATTTTTTCATAACAAGTCCCATGAATTATCTCCTGTCTTCTTGACCTGTGCACCATTCTCTAGTTGTCACGTGATTCTGAAGTTCACTCTCATTGAGTCTTACTTCCCATTCTTCTTTCTAAGACTGTTAGCATGGCTTTTTTTTTTTTTTTTAAACATGTTGAATTATGGAAACAATGAAAGCCACAGTGCCTATAGGCAACTCAGTCATGTGTGTCCATTTGAAAGTTGCCAGTGCATTTGCCTGCGGGGAAGCAACCTCTCTACTTTGAGATACCAAGATACGCTGTCAGCATTTTCTTGAAGAAAATGTGTTTCTGTTTTAAGTGTAATAATAATAATAATAATAATAATAATAATAATAATAATAATACAAAGTTGGAGCCCTGATGCTACTGTAGGTGTGTGTTTGTAAGCAAAGCCCCTGGTAAGTCATTAGATCTCTATCTTTTGAGCCAGTGACAAATACTGTAGCTTTAAAATAGATGAAATATTTTTTTCCATCTAATGATTGACAATATGCCTCAGAGCATATAACTGAATGGGGCAGGAGCAAAGATTATGGGAATGTTCCTTGAAATGAAAAAATCAGAACAAAACCAAAAAGAAATTGGTTGGAGGGCAATTTATAATCAAATAGTGACTGTATGGGAAATGGTGATGGCAATGAGAAACCTTTCATTCTCAAGGAACTTTGAAAATTAAAAGTAAATAGTGTTGAACCCACACAGGTGCAGCGGAAACCTGTTGGCAGTCATTCACAGCTAGCTTTCTTCAGAAATTGCAAGAGGAAGGGGGAGCAAATTGTCATCAGACGCTGCCAAAAATATTGTCATATAACCACAGTATCTTTAAACATCTTTCCCCCCCCATCTGAGTCTTCACAATCGCTCATCTGTAGGCTAGCAGGTAGTATCTGAAACAATAATAAGGATGAGGCAGGGGAAACAAAATATTGTAATACTAGAATATTCAAATATGAACTCCACAAATACCAATCACCATGGATCTCTGCTTCTAAATGTTGTGTATATTCAGAAAAACACTGCAGAAACAGGTTGAGCCCATGCCCAGACCTACATAGGGTTGGTGCCAGGATGGTAGGTGGGGCCTGGGTCAGGAGTAGCAGGTTCTGGAATGGGGCCATGGTCTGGATACTGGGTTGTGTCGGCAGCAGTCACTGCAGTAGTGAAATGCCATCTTCCTCCCCCAACTCTAGAAGTGCCTGCCCTGATTGAACCATGTTCTGCCTGTCCCTTCTGCACATGTCTGCCTGCCCTGTGGGCAAAGTTCAAAGCCTGTCTTAGTCTGCCTGCCTTCTGCACATGCCACGTTGCCTGTCTGCCCACCTTGTGGACAAAGCTCAAAGCCTGCCTAAGTCTGCCTGCCTTCTGCACATGCCACGCTGCCTGTCTTCCCGCCCTGTGGGCAAAGCTGAAGCCCTGCCCCAGCCTGCCTGCCTCTCATCCCAAGGTGGCTGTCTACCTGCCCTGACAACCCTGCATGATGTGCCCCACTGGTCCGGTAATCCCGCTGCTGCTGTCTGATGGTACGTGAGTGCTCTGCCCTGGCCAATCCAAATGTGCCCCAGCAATCCTGCTGCTGCCATCTCCTGCTGTATGGAAGCTCTTCCCTGGCAAATTCTACCATCCTGACTCCTACCATCCATGGGTGCTGTGCACAGGCAAATACTGCTGCTGCTGTCTGCTGTGCCATGAGTACTGTGCCCTGGCAATCCAATGTCTGCCGCTGCTGCCAATGCCACCTCTGCTGTGCCACAGGTTCTGCTACCGGGCAATGCAATGTCTGCTGCTGCTGCCAATGCCACCTCTGCTTGGCTATGGGTTCTGAGACCGGGCAATCCAATGTCTGCTACTGGGTGTCCACGTGATTAGTCTCCGAGCAAGGCTTGACCAATTGGCATTAGAGCTTCTTGAGTTCTGTTGAGTATGAGCCAAGCCTACAACGCCTGGCCAAGTGGGGTTGCTGCCAACCACCAAGCCCTGGTCAGGCCTCTGCTGCTGCTCCACCCATGCCAGCCAGCCTGCAAGCAAGCTGCTCTTGGATATTTCCTCACCTGCCTCAGCGATGATGCTGGATACCTCCTCTAAGTCCAAATATCTGTCTGTGTCCAACAGGAACAGAGCCGGCTGTCCCTTGGCCATGCTGTAAGTGAATAAGGACCCTCCACGTGGGAGCTGTCATTCCAATTCATCCAGAAGCTGCGACTCCTGTCCCAGGACCCACCCTCTGGTTACTGGGGCCGTCATTCCACTCACGCAGAGCTGTCATTCCACCACATCAAGAAACAGCCAGCCACTGCAGGCCTGCCATGCCACCACGGGCACCCCTGGGGTACCTGGAGCACCCCAAGCATCGCGGCGGGTCCGAACTCTGCTGAACATTCAGTGGGACCGAACTCCGCAAAACCAAGCGACTGAACCTGAACTCGGTTTTCGAACCAAATGACCAAACGGACGAACATCCAAACCCCGTTCTGTTCGCACATCCCTATTTCAGACCAGTGGTGCAATGAAACAAATTCTTAGAAAAAATCTAAAGCAGAGATAATTGGCTAATGAAACTTTAAAGTAGATCTGAAATAAATAGCAAATTTAAAATTGTGGATATTATTCACATATTCAATATTCAGATAAATATGCAAATAAAAACAAAATTCACATGGCCTTTTTTTGTTGTTGTCATTTTGGTTACCGAAATGATTAAAATAACTGGCCCCAAATACTCAAAATGAGTCAATGAAGTGAAAACAAATCATTATTTTATTCACTTTATAAAGATGAACTTAGAGCAGGCATATGTGTTAAATATATTCATTTGTTGGATTATTCATTACACCTCTGTTTTTAAATATACAGGTTGAGTCTGTTGGGCATATAATGTTTCGATGTCATCTATATGATGGCCCGCGTCAGGAGTTTTTGGGTTCCTTCTTAGAGAAGTACCCAGACAGAACCGATCATGCCCTCCTAGTTTTAAGCCTTAACAGTTCGGATCCCACTGTGACAAAGAATGCTGCTGCATTTTTACTGCAGGCAGCCCATCTTAGGAATCTCTTCCTAGGTTATCTACCATTGCCAGAGCAAAAGGCAATGTTTGATCATGGTTTATAGTATTAAACAGGGCTTATTAAAAATGATAGTATTGACAATGCAAGTTGTCAGTCTGCCACTTTTTGTATTTGTATTTGTGTTTGTTTGTAACTGCAATGACCTTTGGTCACACAATAAAGTATTTGATTTGATTTGATTTGATATGATATGATATACATGCCTTATCCAAGGTCAGTGGGAAGTCTGTGGCATTGACAGTGGTACTGACAGTGCTGCTCTTCTTCTACCCATGCATCTGAGGCAGGCACACACAGATCCAAACTGTAATTGCATGCGCAGGGTGGTCTGGGGAAAATCCCCTGCCTCCCAATCCTGCTGCGACCAGGAGAGGGAGAAAGTTATTTATTTATTTATTTGTTTATTTATTTATACTAAAACTTTTATCCCTCACCCTCCTGCACTTTGGCAGCTCAGGGCGGCTCACAACATAAGACATAAAATAACAATAATAAAATAATCTAAAATACTACAATATATAAAAATATAAAAATGGACACAACAATTTCAATGGCAAGGCAAATAAAACCTCTTCCCACCCCACCCCCTCCCTGGAGGCCCTGCAGAACAACCAGGTCTTACAACATCTACGGGAAGAGGGAAGGTACGTGGACAAAGGGAATTCCACAGCCGAGGTGCAGCCACCAAGAATGCCCTCTTTGCCATCGCCATCTGACATACCCGGGTGACTTTGAGCTGGGCGCTCCCAGCCGACCGCAAGTGTTGTGAAATGACCCAAGGCCTGAGGCAGTCTCGCAGGTAAACAGCACCCAAGCCGTTTAGGGCTTTATAGGTCATTTCAGGACTGAAGAGGGTGCCGTGGTAGCAGCATGGTGAGGAGGTGGTGGACTTTCCCGGTCACCCTACACATACATACTGCACACACCTGAGGTACGCAAACAGACCTTGGATTAGGGCAACAGTTTAAAATAAATCCTTAATAGCTATAATGCCATTGTGTACAAGATTTTGGCTATTGAACTGTTTACTTTTTCCCACTGCATTGGGACAGATAGGAACATAAGAATTAGTATCCTGTGTCTGACCAAATTTATGGTCCATCTACTTCAGTATCCTGGTGCCAGCAGTGGCCAGTACCAATGTTTGTTTGTTTTAATTTATTTTGTTATATTTGTATCCCACTCCTTTCGCCTCTGGAGACCCAGAGAGGTGTACAGCACTAAAATAACACAGTAAAATACACACACACACAAAATATAAAAATACAAAAGTCAAATGAAAAAATAAATAATCACGTGCAGGACAACACCCACTATCCCATCTCCTCCATCCATCCTCATTCCCCCCTGCCAAAATCCTGATGGAAGAGCCAGGTCTTACAATTTTGGTGGAAGGACAGAAGATCTGGACTGAAACAGACCTCCACTGGGAGGGCACTCCACAGTGACGACAAGGCCACTGAGAATGCCTTCCTGTCTGTTCAGGCCTGCCAATAATGTGGGACCTCCAGAGGGCATCCACAGACAAAAAAAGTCACTCCGGGATCCGGGGGGTGAGGCGTGCTTTCAAATAAGCTCCTCAAGTCTCCCTGTCCTCCTCCTCCTCCTTTTTCCCTTTCTGCTCAGGATCTTGCCTCCTTCTTCACCTCCAAGATAAACAAGATCCACCTCGACATCGCTTCCCACTCCTCTCCTCTTCCCACTCCCACCCCTCTCCCTCCTCTCCCTCCTTCTCTCCTGTCCTCCTTCTCCCCTGCCTCCCTTGAGGAAATCTCCTCTCTACTCTCCTCCTCCAACCCTTTCACTTGCCCCCTTGATTCCATTCCTTCCCGCCTCCTCACCTCCATTACTCCCACTGTCACCCCTTCCTTCCTGCTCATCATCAACCTCTCCCTCTCTACTGGCTCTTTCCCTTCTGCCTTCAAACATGCCAGAGTCTCTCGTATTCTCAAAAAGTCCACTCTTGACCCCTCTGACCCTTCTAGCTATCGTCCTGTCTCACTCCTTCCTTTTGCTTCCAAGATGCTAGAATGTGTTGCCTACTCCCACTGCCTTGACTTCCTATCCTCCAACTCCTCCGTCAACCCCCTCCAATCTGGCTTCCTCCCCCTTCATTCTACTGAAACTGCTCTCGCTAAGATCACCAACAAACTTCTGGTGGCTAAATCTAAACGCCTCTGTCCCATTCTTGTCCTCCTTGATCTCTCAGCTGCCTTTGATACTCTTGACGACTCACTCATGCTGGATTTCCTTCACTCGCTTGGCTTTTGTGGCTCTGTCCATAACTGGTTCTCCTCCTACCTCTCTGACCGCTCCTTTAATGTGTTTCTCTCCAACTCCACCTCCTTCTCCTTCCCCCTCTCAGTTGGTGTTCCTCAAGGCTCTGTTCTTGGCCCTCTCCTCTTCTCGATCTATACCTCATCCTTAGGCAAACTCATTGCCTCCCATGGCTTCCAATACCACCTCTATGCTGATGACACTCAACTCTATCTCTCTACTCC
>QEPC01005125.1:1093106-1120053 GCA_003113815.1 Sphenodon punctatus
GGGCCTGCAGGTGGGCGCAACCGGCGGGCGGAGCCCCTAGCCTTGCCCCTGCATGGGCTCGCGAGTCTGCGTGCGCCCAGGACATCTGCATTCCTTCAGCTATCTCCACCGCCACCCCGGCCCCCCTCCCCGCGCTGTTTGCTACAGGATGGCCTTGAAGGTGCGATTAGGTGGACACTGTGCTCGCTGTTATGTTGTGCAGCTGTGCCGGGTCCGCACCCCATGCCTCGCGCTGTTGTGCTACAATGTTGCGGGCCGCAGGCACTTTCCCCGTCCTGGGGGCCCATTGGAGCCCATCCCGGCCCTGGAAGGTGTGTGTGCCCCCGGGGCTCTGTGTTATTCTCCCTCTCATGCCAGACCATGGCTGGCTGCCCATCCATGGGGCTCCCTCTCCTTGGCCCCCTAGGGACCCCCCATATCTGGGCCTTCCGTGAGACCATGTCTCTGTGCGACCTGTGGCTTAGCCCAGCCATGCAGCTGCTCCTGGGCACCCCGGGCAGCCATGTGGGTGCCTTTGAGAGCCTGAGATCTGGACTACGTTACTTTGGCAATGAGGCGAGCACTCGTGATTGCCGGCTGCACTCGGAGGCCCTGGGGCTGGTTCGTTTCCCTGAGGGGCGCATCACAGAGAAGCTGTGCTCTCATGTGCCCTGGCCCGGGTCTGAGACCGTTTCTGCACTGGTGGTGTGCGGTCTGAGCGCCCACATGGAGTGCCTTGCTGAGGGTGGCCCTGCCTTGGCCGTGTCCTACTTTTCCTGTGCTCATGGAACCCGTGGGTACCAGCGCACCCGTGGGGCGGTGCACCATCGGCTGCTGGAGCTGTGACATCTTCCTTGGCCCCCTTCTGCTGCCTGATGTATGCCGGAGCCTTCTGCGGTGGAGCTGCTGGCCCTGTTGGGGGTGTGGGCCCATGTGGACGTCCAGCTGGCTCTCACCGTGCATGATCCCTTCGATCCCTACTACCTGATCGCCCACCACATGTCCGTGCAGGGGTACCACCGGGGCTTTCTGCATTGGCCCCACCTGGTTCACCGGGTGGGGCCCCCGGCCCCTGGGGCTGCGGTGGCCTCCAGTGGCAGCCTGTGACACCTACTGCTCCTCCCGGGCCCCCAGGTGTCATGCCCCCGTGTGAGCTCCCGCCCCGTGCCGGGGGGGGCCCAGTCCCCACTGTCTGCTCCCGCCCTGCTGTCTCCACCGTGGTGTGCTCCCGCCTGCTTTGTGGGGCGCTGCTGCCCCTGCCTGTGGCCCTGGGCCCCCTCTGCCCCCACACCACCCTGGCTGCCCATCCCTGTGGCTGGGTGCGCTCTCTGTGTGGCCTCTTGGCCCGCCCGTGTGCAGCTCCCCGTCCGCTCCTGCTGGCCCTGGCACCTGCTGAATCCCCCCCCCCTTGGGTGCTTGTGTGACCTGGGGGTTCGGGAGCCCCTGGACTGGACCATGTTCCTTCCACGGGTGGGGGGTGGGGGAGTGTCACTGGACCTGCATCAGGACTCTTCTGGACCTGTCTGCCCTCCATCTGCCCCTCTGTGACTGTGAGGCCACCGTTCTCCTCCTGGACCCTCCCCTCCGGGCTCCTTGTGCAGTGCGGGCCCCCATCGTGCCTTGTTCCGGGGGTCCCGGCCCCCCCTTTCCAAGACTGGCTCCGTTGCTGTGGGGGCGCCTCTGTGGACTGGGGTGCTGTGGGTGTGGGGGTTTCTTCTGCCTGTGCCCTGCCCCTTAGATGTGTCCCCCCTCGTCCCTCCCGTTGTTCCTTGTGCTGTTTTCCGGGCGCCCCTGCCCCCCCTTCCTGACCTTTCCCATGTGTGTGTGTGAGTGTGTGTGTGTGTGTGTGTCCGCGCGCGCCCGGGCATGTGGTCTTGCAGTGTGTCCCGCTGTGGGTCCACTGTGTGTGTACGTGTGCTGTGTGTGGTACCTGTCAGCCTGTTCTCCCTCTTCCCCCCTCCCTTCCCGTTTCCCTTGTGTGGGCGTTCCCTTTTGTGCTGCCTGGCTTCGTTTGCCCTTCGGCGGCCATGTCTGTGTCCTGCCCCTGCCCGGTGCCTTCTGGGAGTTTTGACCATAGCTGGGCATCGGCTGCACGTCTGTTGTGCTGCCCCAGTCCGTGATGGGTCGGCCCGGCTCCCGGCCATGGTCCCGGTCCCGTCACATCTGTTAGGCACTTTTTTTCACCCCGGGGTGCATTTGTTCTGTTCACCCCCCCCTGGGGGTTCACCGTGGTGAACCGCCCGCCTGTAACGTCTGAAATCACCCCTTGTTCCAGCTGAGTATTCCACCATGCAGCATCAACCACGGTCAGAGGGCCGGGTGGTGGTGAAGTCATGATTTTTAGGGAGTGTTGGGCTGTTTGGAGGTATCCGGTGCAATCCATAATGGGGGTTGAGGGTCTCCATCTGGTGTTTGATGTGGCAGGGGACAGTTTGGGAGTGCTGCTTGTATACCATGTGCCCAGCTGTAAGGTGGCCTACCTGCATGCTCTAGTGAATTTGGTGTTGGGAGCAGTGTTGCGATCCCCAAAGATGATAGTCTTGGGGGACTTCAACATCCACACCAACGCCGATCTTGGGGGTGCAGAGCATGAGTTCATGGCCACCATGGAAAGCATGGGCCTGTCCCAGAGGATCAGCAGTCTGATACACCAGGGGAACATACCTTAGATGTGTTTTGCACTGGCCTTGAGGCGAGGGGTCCATTGGTGGGGAAGATATTAGCTGTACCCTTGTCATGGATGGAACATTACCTCCTACCACTCTCATGGCGCTCGTTTGCCCCCTGAGGGGTGTGGAACCTATTTGAAAGGTCCACCCCATAGACAGATGGAACCAGAGCAGTTCCAGGAGTCTTTGGGGGATATACCCTCTGATATGGATGGCTGTCCCATTGTTGTTCTTGGGGCTGTCAAGGCCACCTGTTGTGAACTGGACCCTTGCTCATTCTGGCTGGTTAAGGTCTGCTGGGAGATGATGAGGCCATTGCTGGTGGGGGTGGTCAATGCATCCCTTAGGGAGGGCAGGGTACCAGGCTGCCTTATAGAGGTGGTAGTGTGACCCCTGCTCAAGAAACCATCTTTTGATGTTGACTCCCTTGCCAGTTATCAGCCGGTCTCTAACCTTCCCTTTTTAGGGACGGTTATTGAGCGGATGGTGGCCCGTCAGTTGCAGGAGCATCTGGATTGTTTTGGTTTTCTTGATCCCTCAAAGTTGGGATTTCACCCGGGATATTTATTTATTTATTTATTTTCTTTCTAGATTTCTACCCCGCCCCTCCTGAGAACAGCTCAGGGCGGCTTCCAACAATAAAATATATATATAAAATACATATAAAATAATTTAAAACACATCAAAAATACAATATAAGTATTAAAACAGGGCCTGTGAAAACATTAAAACAATAAATAGTGTAGGGGAGATAAAAACCCACTAACCACCCTCCCCCCCTTCCCAAAGGCCTGGGCGAACAGCCAGTGAAGTTGTAAACTTCACTGGAATGTCAGCAGGCTTGGGGCCAGCCTCAAGATTGTGCCTGTGGTGTTGGTTGATGGTCTTCGCTGAGAATTAGACCAGGGCCATTTGACCCTGTTGATTCTATTAGAACTGTCAGCGGCGTTTGATATTGTTGATCATGAGATGTTGGTTACGCACCTGTGGGACCATGCAGGAGTGGGTGGTATGGTTCTTGATTGGTTCCACTCCTTCCTGGCTGGAAGAACTCAGCAAGTTGTACTCAGTGATTACTTTTCATCACACCAAGACCTCTTGTGTGGAGTCCCACAGGGTTCTGTTTTGTCCCCTCTCCTGTTCAACGTGTATATGCAGCCACTTGGTGAGGTAGTCAGGAGGTTTGGCATGCGGTATCATCAATATGCTGATGACACCCAGCTCTACCTCTATTTTTCATCAGACCGAGGCCCGGCAGTCTCGGTGCTTAATGGGTGCCTTGTGACTGTGGGGGATTGGATGAGGGTAAACTGACTGAAGCTGAATCCCGACAAGACGGAGGGGATGTTGGTGGGTAAGGCAGTGGGGGTAACAGCCCCTATCATTGATGGGGTCTGCCATCTGCTGGTTCCCCAGGCACGGAGTCTGGGGGTGCTCCTTGACTTGCAACTCCTCCTGGATGCTCAGGTGAAGGATATGGCAAGGAGTGCCTTCCACCAATTACATCTGGTGTGTCAGCTTTGGCTGTATGTTTCAGACTCTGATCTGGCCACCGTCATCCATGCCTTCATCACCTCTAGGCTTGATTACTATAAAGCGTTCTACGTGGGGCTACCCTTGGTGATGGTATGGAGACTTCAGCTGGTGGAGAATGTGGCGGCCTGTCTCCTGGTGGGATTGGGTCACCGGGAACATATTACACCAGTTCTTAGGTCTCTTCACATGCTGCCTATAATCTTCTGGGCCTGATTCAAGGTGTTGATGCTCACTTATAAAGTCCTAAATGGCTTTGGCCCAACCTATTTCTGGGACTGCCTCACCCCCTGGAGTGCTCTCCTGGAGATCCCCCAAGTCTTCCAGGGGGGCCATGATGGAGAAGGCCTCTTGGTGGCCACCCCACAACTGTGAAACTCCCTGCTGGTGGAGGCTCGTTTAGCCCCAGATCTCCCCTCATTTTGATGCTGTTGTAAGACATGGATGTTTTGTGTGGCTTTTTTGGGGGGGAGAGGATGGGTAGGGGGGGGAATGGGTTAGGGTGGGGGGTGGTTAGGGATTTTTACTCCTCCCTTTGTTGTTTGTTTTAAAGTTGTTTTAATACTTTTGATATTTAATGTTGTGCACTGCCCAGAGCTGCCAGTGGCAGGATGGGTGGGTTAGAAATAAAATAAATAAATAAATAAATAAATATAAATAAAAGGACAAATGCAACTGTGTGTCATTTGCATATTTTATTTTTTTATTTATATAAAAAATGTATCCCACCCCTCCTGCTCACAGGGCAGCCCGGGGTGGCGAACAATAATATAAATGATAAAACAATAAAAAAATTAAAAACAATTTAAAAATCACCAATACAGGGAAAAGAAACCCACCCTACCCCCATCCCATCCACCCTCTCCCTCCCCCTTGCCAAAGGCATGGCGGAACAGCCAGGTCTTACATAAACACTGAAATAGCAGGAGAGTGTGGGCCAACTGAGCCTCCTCTGGGAGTAAATTACACAGTACAGGGAGGCCACCGAAAAAAATCTCACATCAGTGGCCACCCACCTTGCCTGGGGAACCTCCAAAAAGTCTCCCACAGACAATCTCAAGGGTCGCACAGGCACATTGGGAGTGAGGTGGTTCTGCAGATAAGTAGGGCCCAGGACATGAAGGGTTTTAAAGGTTAGAACTAGCACCTTGAATCTGGACCAGTGCTTTATAGGCATCTAGTGCATAGCCCGGAGCACTGGTGTCTTGTGCTCCCTGCAGCCCACCCCCGTAAGGAGACTGGCCGCAGCATTCTGCACCAGCTGCAGCCTCCAGACCAGCTTCTTGGGCAGTCCCACGTAAAGCGTGTTGCAGTAATCCAGCCTCGAGGTGATGAAGGCATGAATGACAGTGGCGAGGTTGGAGTCTGAGATATACAGCCGAAGCCCCCGGACAAGAAGTAACTGCCGAAATGCACTCCCCGCCCCAGCTACAACCTGAGATTCCAGGTTGAACTGTGAATCGAGGAGCACACCCAGACTCTGCACTTGAGACACCATGGGAGGGCGAACCCCCCCAACAAGATGAGATTCAACCACTCCCAGGCCCCCCAAGCCCTCACCCACACATCACCTCTGTCTTGTCAGGATTCAATTGCAGATGGCTCGACCTCATCCAAGCCCCCACAGCTGACAGGTACTGGGAAAATAGGGAGACTGTGTGACCTGGGTCTATGGAAAAAGAGAGGTAGAGCTGTCATCAGCATACTGATGACACTGCATGCCCTGAAACCCTCTCACAATCTCCCCTAATGTCTGCATATTGATGACAACGGACCCCCCAGCTGCACATGACCTCCCTCAGTGGCTTCACATATACATTAAACAAGAGAGGGGACAAGATGGAACCCTGTGGCATCCCACACGGGAGCCCCCCTCCCCCCCAGAGCAAATGTATAGTCCCTGAGTACTAACCACTGGGATTTACACGTAGGGTACGAATGGAACCACTGCAAAATGGCTATGTCTACCTCAGCCAAACCTTTCAGGTGAGTCAACAGCATCTCATGGTTCACAGTATCAAAGGCCGCTGACAAATCTAGTAGAACCAGAAGGGTCTTGAGACCACTATTCAGTTCTACAAGGAGGTCATCCACCAAAACCACCAGTGCTGTTTCCATGCCATACTGCATGGGATCCAGAAAAATGATGCAATTCAGATGCACCTGTAACTAATGGGCCACTACCCATTCAATAATCTTCCCTAAAAAAAGGGAAGGTTAGATAAGTTCAGTAACTCACAGGGGCATCAACATCAAGAGATGGTTTCCTGACGAGAGGACAAACCACAGCCCCTTTCAGGCACTCTGGCAGTCTCTCCTCCTGAAGGGAGATGTTGATAATCCCCACTAGGGATGGGTGAACGCGGTTCAGAAGTTTGGAATTTGGACTGAACTCGATCAGTTCGGTCGACCGAACCAAGCTTCCAAACTGAACCGAACCAAATTTCCAAACTCGGTTCTGTTCACCCATCCCTATAAGATAATATTCCATTTAGTTCAATGGGGTTTGAATTTCCGAACTCTGTCGGAAGTTTGGAGTTCGGACTGAACCGAACGTCCGAACTGAACTTGATTTTTGAAGCGAACCGAATAAAATTTCTGAACTTGGTTCTGTTCGCCCATCCCTAATACCCACCAGCACTGTCCCCAAGGTCTCTCTGGCAGCTCGTACCAGTCAGGATGGGAACGGATCTAACACACAAGTTGTGGCACAAACAGACCCTAGGGCGTCTGTCACATCAGCAGGCGTCACCAGTTGAAAATCCTCCCGTAAACACTGACCAGACAGCGCATTCCCCACCTCTGGCTCTGCCACTGTAGCCAAAGAGGTGGAGTCAAAGTCATGCTCAATGCGAGCGATTTTATCCACAAAGAATGCCAAAAACATGTCTCAGTGGGCTGTAGAAAAATCTGGATCCAGATGGAGAGAGGCTGGACAGTCCAATTCTCTCACCACCCGGAACAGCTCCACCAGACATGACTGAGCTGATGCTATAAAGGAAGCAAAGAACCCTTTCTTTGATGGCCATACAGTCACGGTATAGGCTTTCAACCATGCTCTCTACTGCAACCGATAGTCCTGGGCATGAGTACAACACCATTGGCGCTCAAACCGCCGACCCTCCCTCTTTAGCCACAGCAGGTCCTCTGCAAACCATGGAGCCCTGCGTTGCCAAAGTGTCAAAAACGGATGCCTAGGAGCCACCCGATAGATGTCCTCAGCCAACCAGCTGTTCCAAAATGCCACAAGGTCATCAATGTAATGTCCATCAAGATCTCCAGATATCTCCCCCAGAGCATTTCAGAAATTTATCAGATCCATAGGTTTCTGGGAGTGGGCCATCCAAACTGGTCCCACACCCCTATGGTCAGGTAGACGTGCTAGGACTGAGGCATGCAGGAGGTAATGGTCTGATCATGGAAAGGGTGTGTGTGCACTCCACACCCCCTATCAATGGACCCCCTGCCTCATGGTCAGTACAAAATATTAAGTCCAGGAATCACCTGGGACAGTCCCATGGTTGTCATAATGGCCATGAATTCCTGCTCCACTCCATGCAATCCAACCTCAGCATGGATATTGAGATCCCCCAGGACAATAAGCCAGAGGTGCTAGAGCAAACAGGGATGATGCTGGGCAGTGGGGTGCACGGTACACCAGCAAAACTCCCAACCTTTCCCTGGCCGGGCCTTATGGCCCATTTTTGGCCAAATCAATCATGAGATAGAGGCACTGTAATCCAGACTCCATTTGCACTGAATATCTCAGTGTCACCAACCTCTCCTTAAAAATAATGGCTGTTTTAGGGGAAGAGTACAAGAAGAAGAGTGATTCATCCATAGTTTTTCAAT
Organism: Sphenodon punctatus; assembly: GCA_003113815.1. Taxonomy (NCBI): domain Eukaryota; kingdom Metazoa; phylum Chordata; class Lepidosauria; order Sphenodontia; family Sphenodontidae; genus Sphenodon; species Sphenodon punctatus. The sequence continues at coordinate 1,101,140 of QEPC01005125.1, forward strand.
CTCATCTTCCAGTAATTCTTCAGAGAAGTGGTGAAAATGAGTAATTTCCTCAGTTTTTGAGTTGCATTGCCATTGAACTTGGCAAATATCACTAACCAATGAATACCCTCTAATGCTCATTATAGACATTTTGAACGAGGAGTTAGTGGAGCTTTTCCATTAGCTGTTAGCTTCAAAAGGAAGCCTCTAAATGTCATTTCAGATGCAGCAAATCTGACACCATTGTATGGTTGTAGTTTGATAGCGTTGATTCTTTTTAGCAGGGAAAAAAAATCAGTGATAACTTGTACTAAAGGAGACCTTAGTTATTTTAAAGGATATCATGAACTGAAGTGACTAAGTGACATAGCACCTCAGGTTATTCCTGAGGAAATAATGGCTGATGGGCAATGTTTCTGATGTGAGGCTACAAATAATACTATATGCTTTTGTCTAGTGGGTGAAGAATAACTGGAGTCTTGCCATATCACAAAAACTGAACTTGAAAACGAATATTTAAAAAGTTGCAAAACAACAGCTGATATTTAAAAACTTACAAAACAAAACAACAGGTCAATGTGGTTTTCTTTCATCTGCAAAGACCCCTGGCTCTTCCCACTCAGAAGGAAATGTAATTGTTAGGTGAGTAACTAAAACTAACATTTGCATGTCTAAAATGATATGCCCCAAGAAAAAGAATGTGCCTATTAAATTCTGATATTTTTTTTCCTTTGCCACTCTTCTCTGCTGATAAATTTGTGCAGGATTTATTTACCAGGACATACACCCTATATATCACTAATATAATATAGTACAACATCAGCAAAGCAAGAAACAATCCTCTGCCTAATTGTTTTGATCAAGCCTGACATGGACTTTGTACTCACAGAAGACATATAGTTCTGTAAGTTATAGCTTTCACAGTATGTGCTTTCATTTTTTTGTAATCCTGTCTGTTACAGACCCTAAAGAATTCAGCACAACCCTTTCAGTTTCCAACCTGTCAAGACTTTGCACAAATAATTTGTCAAGAAAAAGTCTAATTATGTCTGGCTTAAGGCTCCCGTGTTAAACAGGAACAATTGTGGTGACTGAGAAAGAACCGCCTCCTGGCACTTAAGCAAAATGTGAAAGCAGCATAATTGTCCTGCCTTGTTTCTTTCTGTCAACACCCCACTGTCGGCAAAAGAAACCTCAGAATACTTCACTTCCATTTCTTGAGGCTTGCATCTGCCTTGTGCTGTATGTTATTCATACTGCTAGGGCAACAAGAAAGCCTGTTGAATACAAAGTTTGAAGCCCAGCAGAGGTCCGGTTATGGCTATTGCAGCACTCAGTCAGAGTAAATTTAAATGATCCCAAGGAACACAATAAAGCTAAACACAAATTAGGATGTTTGGCAACAACGTCTGAATCAATTGGAGTGCAGAAAACTCTTAGCTAAATGATTAGCAAACAATGTGTTTGACCATTTCAGCTCCCCTTACTCTCTGGAATATATACAGCAGCTGCTTTGCTTAACTCTTGCTGGGTGGGTGTGGGGGGGCTGGGCTCTGTTTGTTTGTATTTGGAATAGTTGAACAAAGAAACATGCAGTTATTCTGCAGAGACTCCCAGTGACTATGAAGGACCTTAGAATGGGCCTTTCATAATGAAGGGGGCACTGTAAACATAACTGTTGAAAAAGATGAGTTAGAAAATCCCTGGAAAAACGTTGCATACACAAAAACAGCCAGTGGGATGAAAGGGATTGTAGTGAATTCAAGAAAAAAAATTAAATGTGGCTTTTGATTTTGTTACCACAGATACTGTTCCCGCCCAAAAAAAGAAGGAAGCTTTTCTTTCCTTTAAATAGATTATCCATAATAGTTAAATGAATCTGTTATATGAATAATTTTTAAAAATGCTAAAAATGCCACAAGGGGTATTTTCAGACATTACGATCCCATGCTCAACAACGGTGAATGTCCACATGGTGAGCAAGGGGCCGTAACGTCTGTTGACCCGACAAGAGATTCCCGCCAGATGTTCACCCCCGTGAATCACAGGTGGGAATCTCTTTGACCACGCAAACGGTGGTCCTGCCCAGACCATCGCAGTTTGTGTGGTCAAATAGATTCCCGCCCGTGATTCACGGGGGTGAACACCTGGTGGGAAGCTCACATTCGGGCCAACAGATGTGACATTCCCACGCTTGACCACGGGGAATTCACCATGGTTGAGCGTGGGATCGTAACTTCTGTCCCCTGACCATGGCCTGGAATCAGCGGCCATGCCCGCTGCTAATTCCGGGCCATGGTCAGTGCCCCGGGGGGTGGGTGGGTAGGTGCTGTGGCCGCATTGGCCGTGGTGCCCGCCCATCTCCCAGAGGGCAGGAAGCCTAGGGAGCGTGGGGGGGGGGGGGCTGTGCGGTCACATGTTGAGCAGCCCCTCCCCCAATTCCCTGCTGGGATTAGCTGGCACATTTGTTGGCCATGCCGTTTTGATCCCGGCGGGGGATCAATAGGTGATTCTGTGATGGGGCCAATACTGGCCCCATCACATATGAAAATACCCAACAACACTCCTAGTACTAGTACTGAGAACATTAATAAATGACACTCTACTCCAGGCTTAGGGAACCTCTGACCCATATGCCAATTATGGTTCATGGTTGATTCATTAGCTCTTTCTGGATCTCACCCATGGATCCAGTGTCTGCCATCAAGAATGGAAAGAGTTTGCTCAGAGGAAGGGGTTGGAGATGAGAACATTACTTAAGGATAGGGTATAGATCCATGGAACAGATCCATTATCTGGAACTTTCCTTTCCTCCTGCCATCAAGCATGTCTTTTAAGCCCCTGACCCCAACTCCAGAGGGTTGTAGAGATTGCAGTGCACTCGTTTTCAAAGTAGCAGTGGCCAATGGAAAAGAAGAGACTCCAGTCCTCCAGTTATTCTGGTTGTTGTGTCACTGTTGTCATAGTTGGAGTAGGGCTGAAACATGCTCTCAGCGTTCTCAAAATACTCATCAAGAATTGGCTTCTCGATGAGATTTTCAAACTCAAGAATCTCACAAGAATCGGGCTTCTCGATGGTGTTCTCATGAGATTCTCAAAAATGGCCACTGGGTGGTCGCATATTGACAGAATCGACACAACGGCCATGTTGAGCATGCGCAGAAAGTTCTGGGGTCTCAAATCTCATGGGATTTTTGAGAAACTTCAAGAGTGCTTGCCGGATGCGTAAAATGGCCACCAGAGGGCTACACATGGAGAATGGCCACTGCGGCCATTTGGTGCATGCACAGACTGGTTTTTTAGGTTCTCGAGAATTGCACAAGATTCTTGAAAACCTCAGCGAGAATGTGTAAGAACTCACTGGGACTGCAAGAACCTTGCACATTCTCATGAGAATGTGGACGCAGTCTTGTTCCACCACTAGGCTGGACCATTACCTTTTGAATGAACATATGAAGGCCCCTGAGCTGACACAGATGTTGCTCAACGCGAGGTGAGTGGCTAATAAACCAGGTGACATCCAGAAGCTTTTCCTGGATGAGACTGCCGACCTTGTGTGGTATCATGGAGACCTGGATGAAGGTAGCATTTTGGCCAGCTTTGGCTCAGGTGGTACCGGCCGGGTATTCCGTACACCATCAACATAGGCCTGGAGGGTGGGGGGCCAGTGTGGGCATGGTTTTTAGGTATTCCGTGTCCTTCTGGAGGTATCCAGTGCTTGGTTTATGTGGTATAGAGTGTGTCCATCTTGTGTTTGATATGGCCAGGGATAGATTGGGGATTCTGCTAGTGAACCGAGCACCCCACTGCACTGAAGCCTCCCTGACTGTTCTAGGTGAGCTGGTCTCAGAGGTTGTGTTGAGACTACCCAGACTTATTGTCTTAGGGGATTTAAATATTCATGCCAAGGCCAACCTTTTAGGAGTGGAGCATCAGTTCATGGCCATGACAACCATGGGCCTGTTCCAGGTAGTAGTGAGCCCAACACATGAAAAGGGACATATGTGAATTTGATGTTTTGCACTGGTCTGAAAATGGGGGTTCCAATTATTGGGGGTGTTGATATAACACCCTTGTCATGGGTGGATCATTACCTCATTACCTCCTGAAGGCTTGGATCATAGCCCTCCTATGCCCCGGGGCCCGCCCCTCCAGGGTGATGGACCACTTAGACTAGTTCACACTCAGTGACTTATGGATCTGACTGAAATCTAGAACTCTCTGGGGGATTTACCTTCTGACCTTGACAGTTGCTCTGCTGATGACCTAATTGCCCTGTGGGATGACATTCTGACCAAGGTCATTGATGCGGTAGCACCCATGTGTCCGTTCCCACCACTGCACCAACACAGGTCCTCATGGTATATGAAGGGTCTGTGGTGGATGAAGCGGGAGAGTAGACTGTTAACATTTCACCATCTTTACCAAGCAGCAGACCTATCACTTCCTTGTTATTTTCTTGCTTTGGACATAGCTGGAAAAAACCCTTTTTGTTGATCTTAGCATCTCTTGAAAGTCTCAGCTCACAGAGGCTTGTGAGAGATGCTAAGAACAACAAATAGGGGGTTTTCAGCTATGAAAGAGAAAATTGGTAAGTCTAGTTCTTTAAATCAACCAGGTACAGGAAGGAGATCAGAACCATCAGTGAGAGTGTGAGAGGAGGAAAACATTGGCAATCTTTATACTAATGAGTTGTTGAAAACATTAGTTTCAGTTCCTTGATGCTAAATGAATTTGGATATTTTAGGAATAGGAATTTGAGGCTATATCTGTACTTCTCTTCTGCATAGTCTACTGGGTCAGGAAGACAGCAGTTTCCTTAACAAGAGACCATGGGAAGGGGAATTTAACAGTTAACTATACACTATAATATAAAATTCATTTCAAAATGACTATGTTAAATTCCAATATAAATTGAATTATACATACAAACAGGAACTCAGAGCTCAGTAAAAAAAATATATATTAAAAAATGACCTCTGCCTTTCGCCTGAGACCTCAGTCCTTGAGGTCCACCCTCTTTCTGCAAATAAAGGTCAATGAAAACCAAACTCACTCAGACAAAATAAGAAGGATTACATGCCGAGGGACCTGATCCTGCCCTATTACAACTTTGCCATCAACTTTGATGGATGCAGGTTGACTCCAAGCTTCGAGTGTGTGAAAGAGAAACAAACTACATGTTCTAAACTGCATTCGAAAATATCCAAACTGATTATTGATTTCAGTTAAGTGATTTTTCATTTTGTAACTGGATTATCAAATAATCTGTAGTGGGAAGAAAAACCAGTTCCAAAATCCTCTAGAATCTGGCTTGTCTGTCAAATTGAAATTTGAGTTCTACAATTAAAATAAATTTGATTATTATGAAAATGAGTGGAGGCAGAGGAAAAATCACATTGTTATTCTTCACAGTAATGCAAAATTATTTAGAAAAAACAGTAAAATATTTTGTTCTTAAAATGAGCTTAGCTTATATATCTGAGCAGGAATTGGTTTGATGGGATCCCTACTGTTTTGTAATTATTAGGGATGTGCGAACGCGGTTTGGCCGTTCGGTGTTCGGCCCCGAACTCGGCCCGTTCAGACAGCCGAACTGAATGCCCGAACCAAATGCCCGAAGCCCCAAACAGTTCAGCCCCATTTGGGTGCGTTTGGGTGGGAAAAACAGGGCTGGAAAGCCCGGGGAGGGGGGGGAAGCTGAGAGGCAGACATCCTGGTGCCAGGGGTGGAGAGGCTTGGACTAGCAGTCAGCCTGCCCAATCACCATCCCCCTTTTCTTCAGACCACTGGCTTGACAGTCTGTGATTGGCCATGAGCTAGGCTGCACGGAGCCAATAGGGCTTGTGGTAAGGTGGGCGCAGCAAGTAACAAAGGTCATTGCCCTCTCCCCTTCCAACTCCTTCTGAGCTAGCCACTGATGCTGTCAGCAGGCATTTTCAGAAGTCTCCCTCTCCCAGCAGTTTGTGTACCTCCCAATCCATTCCCAGCCTCCTCCTATTACACTCATTTCCACACATTTACCTCCGTAGTTTTAGTTTCATTTATTTAGATTAGATTAGATAGATTTAGGTGTTATTTTTATTTTTTACCCCTCCCTGTGTTCTTTCTCCCTCCCCTCCATTGAATCCTTCCCTCCTCCCTGTATATATTCCATCCCTGATTCCCTTCCCCTGTTTTTGAATTTATTTAGAGTAGCATTAGATTGAAGGTTTAATTTCAGTTTGGTACCCCTCCCTGTGTTGTTTGCTGTGAGCTGTCTGTATCCACCCCCCCATTGCTGTGTGTGTGTATGTATGTATGTATGTATGTATGTACGTATATATGTATGTATAGATAGATAGATAGATAGATATTAGGGATGTGCCAATGAGGTTCGGGTGTTCGATGTTCGGCCCGAAGTCGGCCCGTTTGGACGGCTGAACCAAATGGCCGAACCGAACGCGGAAGCGACCACACAGTTCGGTCACATTCAGGTGAGTTTGGCGGCATTCAGGCAGGAAAAACATGACTGGAAGGCCCAGGGAGGGAGGGCCAGCTGAGGAGCAGACTTCCTGGTGCCAGGGGTGGAGAGGCTTGGACTAGCAGTCAGCCTGCCCAATCACCATCCCTCTTTTCCTCAGACCACTGACTTTGCATTCTGCGATTGGCATGGGGCTAGACTGCACAGAGCCAATGGGGCTTGTGGTAAGGCGGGTGCAGCAAGTAACAAAAGTCATTGACCTCCCCCCTTCCAATTCCTTCTGAGTTAGCCACTGATCCTGTCAGTCTCCCTCTCCCAGCATTTTGTGTTCCTAATCCATTGCCATACTCCTCCTATTTCACCCATTCCCACACATTTACCTCCATAGTTTCATTTATTTAGATTAGATTAGATAGATTTAGGTGCTGTTTTTATTTTTTAGCCCTCCCTGTGTTCTTTCTCCCTACCTTCCATTGAATCCTTCCATCCCCTCACTATATATTCCATCCCTGATTCCCTTCCCCTATTTTTGGATTTATTTAGAGTAGGATTAGATTGATTTTGGTTTCATTTCAGTTTTGTACCCCTCCCTGTGTTGTTTGTTGTGAGCTGTCTGTGCCCCTCCATTCCCCCATATAATTTCCAAGTGCATTCTTTGGGTTGGAAAACATGGAGAAGGGAGGCAGGAGAGGCCAGTCTGCTGCCCGTAAGGTGGGCAATGGGGCATGTGGCAGATGCGGTAGGGGCCATGTCAGCAGATTGGCAACAGGCAGCAGCCCAAGTCCATCACCACGCCCCAAACTCCACAGGCCTGATTTTGGCCATCAGACTTCCAAGGCTCCTAGCAGTGGCACTAGCCAGGGGGTAGTTTGGTGGCACCTCCTGCCAGAGTTCTCCACTACCACGCAAGGCACTGGAAGGCTTGCAGTCCAGGAGGCTGTGGCTGTCTCTGCTGTGGCTACAAGAGTAGCTGCAGGTGCTTCAGGGGTAGGGTCCAAAGTTCACCATGGCCCACCATCGTCCCCCATTATTGAGGCGATCCCCAGAAGTCCAGGGATGGTGGATCCCACCCCAGCTGCCAGAGGCAGGGCCTGATACCTGGGCAATGGCTGCAGGGAGAGGAGCAGCAACAGTAGCAACAGCAGCAGCAGAAGCTATAAGGGGCACAGGGAGAGTGGCAGCAGCATGATGGGCGTTTCAGCAGCCTCAGGGTCACAGTACTCCCTTTCGTGGAACATCACTGTGACTAGGGACAGTGAGGCAGAAACTAGTCCTGCGGAGATGTCTGGAGCAGAGGCGATGGCTGTCCCTCCAACAGCTGTGTTGCCACCATGTTCTGCCCCTCCAGCAGCGCTGGCAGTGGTGCAGGGTGCATCACCCAGTGCGGGCCAGAAGGCAGGAGGAAGCAAAAAATCCTCCTTCTCAGCGCATTTTAACTTGGTGCAGGTGGATGATCCCAGGGAGGTGAAGTGCACATTGTGCCAGAAGGTGGTAAAGCGTGGGCAGGTGCTCACCAACCTTGGCACAACTGTCATGGTGAGGCACCTGAGGGGATGACATAGCACTGTGCTCATAGCGGGCAGGAAGGGGCAGTGGATGCCAGCGGGTTCCCGACGGCAGCAGTCAGTCGTCCGCCTTCATCGGAGGGCAAGCATCCTGCTCAAATACTAACAGCTGCCTCTAGCAGCAGGAGCGGTATTGCTGCTAGTGGGGAGCAGCAGGAGCAGCAGCAGCAGAAAGAGCATCAGTCCACCATGGAGGAGCTGGGGTGGGGGCAGCTGCCAAGTCCATTGTCAGCTGCAGGACAAGGAGGGCGGCGTGGCTTTCAACTGAAAGCCACATGCATGTTGAGGGAAATGATCACCCTGGATGGGCTTCTCAGTGGTCGGGGACATGGGGTTCAGGAGCCTGACTGGCTTCCTAAACCACCAGTTTAAGCTGCTGTCATGCACCACCCTCAGTCGTCAGGTGGTGCCAGCCTTGTACCAGGCTTTAAAGGAGCAGGTGAGGGAGCAGCTGGCAGGGGCTGGGGGTGCCACCATCCACTTCACCACTGACCTGTGATAGAGCAGGAATGCTCAGCACACCTACCTGGCATTCGTGGCGCACTGGTGGCAGGACTGGAGGCAGCATTTGGTAGTGGCAGGAGGGATCCTGAAGTAGGGTATAGGTGGGCCCTGCTTCAAGCAGAAGTAATAGATGGCAACCACACATCTCAGAACATCGAGGCAGTTCTGACTGCCATTGTGAGGGAGTGCGTCATGCCTGGTGCACCCTTCACCAAGGGGTGCGTGGTGACCGATAATGCGGCCAACTGTCACCCGCCGCTGCTTGACAGTGCGGCGGGTGCCCCCCCCACCCCGAGGACCACCCCCCCAGCGGAGGAACCTACCGCGGGGCCCCAGGCAGACACGTCACCTCCGGAGGAAACACCGTCGAGTGGCAACACAGGGGCCAAGAATGCAGGCCCGCCCCAGCCTCCACGCAACAGCACGGAGCCACGCCCCCCGCTGCGACGTTCGGCACAGCTCTTGGCTCGCTCAGGGGGCGGGGCCTCTACTTCATTAGCCAGCAGCACAAAGGAAACAGTGCTGGTGAACAGAGCCTCGTCGTGCCTGGAAAGACTGGCCCCCTCGTGTGAAAGCTAAGTGTGGACTGTGCATTTGGGATTTCTTGCTGAACCTCCCTCCGCCCTGCTTCCTCTTGCCCTTGCCTCCCTTCCTGTATTTCCTCCTCGTGCTTCTAAGAGTGTATCATGTGGACCCCCCCCTGTTGCTCCAGAGGACGCCTGAGTGGGTTGCCTGAGCCTGCGGGCAGTGGGTGTGACCCTTCCCCTCCTGGGTTTCCAGTCCCCTTCCCCCTCCCTGGTGTGCAAGAGCCCTCCAATCCAGCTCCCTTCTTCCCAGGGCCCCTGCCCTTGCCTTCCCTTCACCACCCTGCACTGGTTGCCCTTTTCCCCCTTGCCGGGTACGTGCGTGTGTGGGGGTGTGGCCAATTCCTTTCCCCTCTGCTCTGAGCCCTATGATGATAGGGGCCTGACTTCCAATTGTGCTTGCACAAGGAAGGTCCCACACACTATCCTGACAGGCATTTTTTCCCCTCCTAGAATTCCCCTGTGTGAGTTGGGTTGTGGGTGGCAGCTTTTGTCCGTCTCTCGTCCATCCTTCCCCCCTCCCACTGCCACCAACATCTTGAGGGCAGTCTGCGAGGGGGGCTTCACCAGCATCCCGTGTGCCGCACACACCCTTCACCTGCTGGTCAGGGATGCTCTGGGCTTGGGAGAGAGGGGGATTGGGGCAGGCACCCTTAGCTCCCTGATCGAGTGGGGGAGGAAGCTAGCCGGTTTCTTTAACTGGAGCCTGAAGGGCAGCAACCTCCTCTGGGGAAAGCAGGCAGAGTAAGGCTCCCCAGTGCAGCAGCTGGTGCAGGATGTGTCCACACAGTGGAATTCAACCATCCTGATGCTCGTGTGACTTCTTGAGCAGAAAGCCACCTTGCATCAGGTGCAACTGGTGATGGACAGCAGGGCATCACCAGGGTACAATGGGAATGAATGGGAGATCCTGGTGCACACAGTCTTTGTTTTGAGACCATTCCTGGCCGTGACAGAGACCATCAGCTCGTCCACAGCCACCATCAGCCAGGTGACCCCTCTGGAACAAAGTCTCCTGAGGAGGCTGGAGGAAATTCTCCAGGGGTGAGATTCTGGCCCTTAGGGCAGGAAGCCAGTAGATGAGGCAGTTGCCCTGGTGTGGCAGCTGAAGGCAGGTCTAAAGGTGAGGTTCGATGAGCTCCTGCAGCCTGCAGAATACGTGTTGGAAACCGTGCTGGAAACCGTGTTGGAAACCACCCTGGTAAAGGGCAGCGTGGCATGCCAAATAGTGCTCTATGGGTACTGGAAGGGTGAGCTGGTGGATAGGGTCTGGCAGACCAGGCTCTGGAGAGTGCGTGGTAGCAGCAGCAGCAGGACGCCCCTGTGGATGGTGGGAGTGGGAGCAGTTACCCCTTTCAGCCGGAGGGGTCTATCCCTGCCCCCAGACCTAGAAGTAGCAGCACCAGCAGCAGGCTGAGCATCATCAGCTTCTCTACTTCCAGCAGCAACAGCTCCTATGAGCAGGCCACTCTGTGGAACATGGACTCTTTCACAGCAGGTTAAGCAGTCTGGCTGAGGGCAGTGGTGGAGGTGGTGCCCAGTCAGAGTTACCTAAGGGAGTATGACAGCACCTCAGTAGCAGTGGAGACCTACGTGGAGGAGGAACCATGCATCAATCCCAGCAGCGATCCCTTGGCCTACTGGGCTGGGAAGACCAATGTGTGGCCAACCCTGTTCAAAGTGGCCAAGGGTCTGTTGTCCTGCCCACCAATCAGTGTCCCCATCGAGCTGGTGTTATCCATGGTGGGGCACATTTGCTCCCTGCACCATCTGAGACTGGGGCCAAGTTGGTGGAGCAGTTGTATTTATAAAGGTCAACCTTCCTCTGCTGGGATTCCACCGAGCTGCCCCTGGACATGGATTTATGGTACAGTGGCACATGCCATCCCATGCTAGGGGAAATCTTGGCACAGGGCTACTCCTTAATCTGTGCTGCTGATGTGCTGAGGTGCTCTCCCTCACTCTCAGTGCTCAGCACCTGCACTGCCTCTCTCTCTCTTTCTCTCTGTCATACTAGAGGGCCTCGGCCGACCTATCTGACTGATCTCATGATGAAGGGTGGCATTGGGAAACTGTAAGCCTGACAGCCGACCTCTAACTACACGATCTCAGTGCGCCTATGTGAGTGGCTCTCTCTCTCTCATGCTTCACAGTCTGCCAGCATATCTGAGTGTTCTGCCAAGGTCCCAGCCTGCCTTGCCTACTGCATCTCATGCTACACTGCCTGTCTGCCCACTCTGGTTTCCAAGCTCAAAGCCTGCCTCAGTCTCACTGTCTTCTACTCATGCCACACTGCCTGTCTGGCCACTCACCCAGGTGGCCTAGATCAAAGCCTGCCTCAGGCTGCTGGCCTTCTGCTCATGCCACACTGCCTGTCTGCCCTCCCAGGTTGCCAAGCTCAAACCCTGCCTCAGTCTGCCTGCCTTCTGCTCATGCCACTCTCCCTGTCTGCCCACCCACCCAGGTGGCCTAGATCAAAGCCTGCCTCTGTCTGCCTGCCTTCTTCTCATGCCACGCTGCCTATCTGCCTGTGCATGTGGCCTAGGTAAAATCCTGCCTCAGTCTGCTTGCCTTCTTCTCATTCCACGCTGCCTGTCTGCCCGCTGAGATGGCCTAGATCAAAGCCTGCCTCAGTCTGCCTTCTGCTCATGCCACGCTGCCTGTCTGCCCACCCACCCAGGTTGCCAAGATCAAAGCCTGCCTCAGTCTGCCTTCTGCTCATGCCACGCTGCCTGTCTGCCCACCCACCCAGGTGGCCTAGATCAAAGTCTGCCTCACTCTGCCTTCTGCTTATACCACGCTGCCTGACTGCCTGCCCGCGCAGGTGACCTAAATGAAGGCCTGTCTCAGTCTGCGTTCCCATGCTCATGCCACGCTGCCTGTCTGCCCGCCCTGTGAGCGAAGCTGAAGCCCTTCCCCAGCCTGCCTGCCTCTCATGCCAAAGTGCCTGTCTGCCTACCTTGGCAACCCTGGGTGATGTGCCCCACTGGCCTGGTAATACTGCTGCTGCTGTCTGCTGGTCCATGGGTGCTTTGCCCTGGAAAATCCAAATGTGCCTACGCAATCCTGCTGATGCCATCTGCTGCTGTATGGGAGCTCTTGACTGGCAAATCCTACCATCCTGGCTCAATGGGTGCTACACATGGGCAATCCTGCTGCTGCCGTCTCTGCTGTTCCATGGGTTCTGTGCCTGGGCAACCCAATGTCTGCTGCTGCTGCTAATGCTGCCTCTGCTGTCTGTGTCATGGGTTCTGCTACTGGGCAATCCAATATCCGCTTCTGCTTCCTCTGCTGTCTGTGCCATGGGTTCTGCTACAGGGAAATCCAATATCTGCTGCTGCTGCCAATGCTGCCTCTTCTGTCTGTGCCACGGGTTCTGTGCTCTGGGAAGGAAAGCCAGTGTCTGCTGCTCCTGCCTCTGCCGTGCCATGGGTACTGTGCCTCAGCAATCCAATGTCTTCTACTGGGTGCCCACATGATTCACCACTGACCAAGGCTTGACCAATTGGCAGAATAGTCTATTGAGATCCAGAGAGTAGGATGCAAGCCTGCAATGCCCAGCTGAGCAGGGGTGCCAGGCACTGACCCCTGGCCAGGCCTCTGTCGCTGTTCCACCAATGCTGGCCAGCCTGCAATGCCCAGTCAAGCAGGGGTGCCGGCCACTCCAGTCCCAGGACCCACCATCAGGGTTCTGGGGCCTACGATCCAGGCAGGAAGGGCTGTCATTTCACTTCATTTTCCACAAGTGTCCCACATCAAGACCAGTTAGCCTGCAATGCCCGGCCGAGAAGGGGTGCAAGACACCGAGCCCTGGATGGACCTCTATCGCTGCTCCACCAATGCCAGCCACCTGGCTGAGCAGGGGTCCCAGTCACAGTCACCGTGCCCTGGCTATCCAATGTCTGCTGATGCTGCTGGTGCTCCACACCAGGCATTTTCTCCTCAGTTTTGTAGATTGCCAAAGCTAGGATGAGTGTGCCAGTGGGTGGGGGCTGGGTGAACATGAGATTCACCACCGGGCAAGATTTGACCACTTTACAGTAGAGCTTCTTGAGTTCATTTGAGTACGACCCAAGCCTGCAATGCCCAGCCGAGTGGTGGTGTCAGCCACCAAGCCCTGACTGGGCCTCTGCCGCTGCTCCACCCATTCCAGCCAGCCTGCAATGCCCAGTCAAGCAGGGGTGCCAGTCACCGAGCCTTGGACGGGCCTCTACCGCTGATCCACCAATGCTAGCCAGCCTGCAACACCCGTTCGAGTCGGGGTGCCCGCCACTCCAGCCCCAGGACCCACAATCAGGGTTCTGGGGCCATCATTCTGCTCATGGGGAGCCGTCATTCGACCACCTCAAGAAATAGCCAGCACCTCCAGCCTCAGGACCCACCATCAAGGTTCTGGGGCTAAGGTTCCAGGCAGGGAGGGATGTCCATCCACATGATCCAGAAACTGCCACTCTAATCCCAGGACCCACCATCAGGGTTCTGGGGCCATCATTCCGATGACAGGGAGCTGTCATTCCACCACATCAAGTAACAGCCACTCTAGCCACAGGACCCACGATCAGGGTTCTGGGGTCTATGTTACAGGCAGGGGGCGGGGTTGTCATGCCACTGCATCCAGAAGCTGCCACTCTAGTCCCAGGATGCACCGTCAGGGTTGTGGGACCATCATTCCACTCACGGGGAGCTGTCGTTCCACCACATCAAGAATAGCCAGCCACTCCAGCCCAAGAACCCACCTTCAAGGTTCTGGGGTCTACGTTCCAGGCAGGGAGGGCTGTCCATCCACATCATCCATAAGCAGTAGGGGTGGTGCTGCTGCTCAGCCTGTTGCTGGTGCTGCTACTTCTAGGGCTGGCAGCAGGAATCAACCCCGCCAGCTGAAAGGGTGGAGAAGATTGTGGATTTTATATCTTAGGAAGGTTTCGGTTTAACAGGTTCTGAGATTCCTTTGGATCCGTTACCTCCCCCATTGACACTTTTGAGTAGCGGGGTGGGGTGTAGGCGACTAAACTGTGCACTATTCTAGTATGCCGAACATTAAAAGAACTAGGGTAGAGACAGCTTCCCTTTCCCCGCAATTGCCAAAAATGTCTAAGCAGCGAAAAATGGAGAGTTATTTGGTGCACAAAACTGTACAAAATGCTCAAGGGGGAGCCCCCTTACCTTCTGTAATTCCCCATAGTAATCATTTTTCAGTGCTTGTAGATTCCCCAACTATGGTAGGTGGTCACTCTTGTGCCGCATGATCCATTCCTCTCCTAAGGAGGGACTTCCTGCCTGCAGTATGCAGGCTGATTTGGAAGACCCCCAGGTAGCTGTGACTAATGGTTTGAGATTATCTAACTTCTTAACTGATCATGTGGCTTTAACAGCAGAGACTGTGCATTATATGTTTGTTCATATAACCAGCTTTCGGATAAAGTGAAATCACTAGTAGACATGTTTTCTCAACGGAATACAGCTTTAAATGACCCCGGGAATAGTAACCAGGGCCTTATTGGTCCTGGTCCTTCCTTAGGGACTCTACTGGTTCCTGAAGAAAATGTAGTAGCTAATCATATTAAATTAGAATCCTCTTCAACAGCTTTTTCTGGGAGTTACGGGAATTTTATGGTTTCTCCCTCCAATTTAATTTTTACAGTGCTCCCATTAGCTGCAGGGACTCTTCACTTTTGGAACACCCCAATGGATATTGCAGAGCACTTCATGTTTTCCTTAGAATCCCAGTGACATGGAATAATATCACTTCTGTGGACCATCTTATTAGCTCTAAAGATTGATGGGTGGTAAATGTTTCTTTTAGTTTTCCTTCCATGATCCCACAGATGCTTGCTAAGTAGAATTTATCGAAAAGTCGAGCAATATACATTTCAACAGTACTCCAAATGGACCCTTAGGCAATGGTTAACCTTCTTTAGGGCAAAGTGCAGTTCCTGGGGTTGGTAAATTCCTGGTAAGACAAGAAGTAGTCAGGTGTACAGCAGCTGTACAAGAGGCAACTGAGCCCCTGAAAAGATATCACTACTTCTGCCTATGAATTATTATTATTATTATTATTAAACATTTATAAAGCGCCAGTAACAACCTGGCGCTGTACAGAACATATAATCAGCTGCGGTCCCTACCTTTAGAAGCTAGTAGGGTTTTGAGGAATTTTCCCCATTCTTTACAGTCTAGTCTAGTCTAGTGTGGTCTCTATTCCACAAGTAATTATTCTTTCCCCAATAGTGACTCCCCAAGGGGTACAGGCTCCTGGGGAAGACGAGAGACTTTTCTTGCAAACTCCAACTAAACACAGCAAGAGGACACTGGATGCGGGGGTGGGTGGGTGGGTTTATATCCCCAGTACGGAGGCAATTTCCTCTGCCAAGGCTAAGTCTTGACCTACATCCTCCAGAGTTGGCTGAAAGGGGTGGGGAAAGGCTACATTTATTTGACACCTACTCACCAACTCCCCAGTTGCCTCTGGCCCAGAGCTTGGTAGCATATCCCTCTCTCCCACAGGGTTCTCCAAGTGTGCGGGGGAATTCTACTCTTGTGATACTCTCAGTTCTGTCTCTTGCAAAATGACAAAGTACTAGAGGCCCCCACAAAATCGTTCTGGGTTGCTGGAATATTTCTGGTTGTGGTTTTCACCAACCTGATATGGGCTTCAAGGAGTTCTTCTTGAATTTTGATATAAGCCTTCTGCAAGAAACATGGGCTGTAAAGGATATCGTTTTCAGAGGTTTCGAGGTACTCAATTTGAAGGCCAAGCCACCCAGGGTGTATGGTCACCCAGTTGGGGGCCTCGCCCTGCTGGTCTCTTCTACACCTGGGCTAATGGTGTAGCTAATGGTAGGCTAATGGTGGTCCAAAATGGTGGATTCATTTGCGGCTCATTTTGCTATTTTTCATTGTATGTTCCCCTCTGGATTAGAGTTGTTAATTGGAAATGTTTACATTCCTCCTATGTTCTCTGTATATTATTTTCATGATATGTGGGTCCTAATTGCTGAGAAAGGTGGAGCTAGGAGAGCAAGGCGGGATGCCCGAGCCGCTGCCTGCATCCCAGTCAATTACCTACCTGCCGGGGTGGAGAATCGGCACTGCTGAGTGGGGGCAGAGCCAGGAACCTGCGGGGATAAAGAGCAGCCAGTAACCAGTCTGCTTGTGAATCTAGGAGAGCAAGGCGGGACGCCCGAGCCACTGCCTGCATCCCAGTCAATTACCTACCTGCCGGGGTGGAGAATCGGCACTGCTGAGCGGGGGCGGAGCCAGGAACCTGCGGGGATAAAAGCTTTAGGTTAGTCTGGGTGCGAGCCTCAGGCACGAGCTGAAGGGCGAGAACACAAGGGTAATTGCCCTTGGGAGCCACCCTTGGAGCAGAACGGAGCGGAGGAGCCTTAGACTTTGCTAGTCCATTTATATTGTATAATATTGGTGTGTTATTGCTACCCATATTAGGCAGCCTAGGTACCATTTTCCTTAGGGTTTGAGACCAAGTCTGTGGTTGATCATAAAGATTAGGCTTATGATCCATAGCTTGACAACGGTGCTGTGGAAACGTAACCGTTATTGGTGTAGCCTGTTTAGTTGATTAACAGGTTTGGTCAAATCCTTTTGTCTTGGAGTGGGGGCACAAATGGCTTACACCAAGAGAGTAAGAGCTGAGAACTCGGGTGGATCCCCGCCACAGAAAGTGGCCCGACAGAGGGTTCTGGATAGTTATTGGGCCAAGTCAACGGAGGGAGGGGGTCCCATAGGGCTCCAAGTATCTAGTATGCCACTTCAAAATAGATTCCAGATTTTGAATATGGGCCTAGACCAGACTGCTGGGGAGTCCAGGGATCTTACTTGCCTCCCACTACATGGGGAGCAATTGGAAATTCAGTCCCGCCCCCCAACTTTACAGGGGAAGGAGGAACAGGCAACAGTTGATAGGCTGGTAGCCTTCTTGGCAGATCATGTGATTTTGACTGGTGATACTCTTCGTTATTTATTGTCCCAAATAACTGGACTGCATGCCAAAATGTATGCCCTAGGGTTACCCCACTATGGTTAACACAGGGCCTCAGGCCCATATAATGGATAAGCCACCTCCTGGGGAATCTAAGGACCCCTTGAGGCCATCCCAAGCGTTGATAACCTGTGTAAAGTGTCGAAGTACCCCGACAAATGTACAGTTGCCACAGGAGGAGTTGGCCTCGGTATTAATGTTAACCAAAACCGAGAGGGCTTGTGTTATACTACAGATATTGATTTTCACCATATACCCATTGCAGGGAGCTAGAACGCCATTATGGAGTACAAAACTAGATGTAGCTGAGCATCTAAGGGTCCTGCTAAGAGATGTGGTAATAAGCCAAGATATTGCCTCTGTAGACTGCCTTATCAATTCAAAGGATAGACAGTCAGTGGTGGTAACCTTTTCTTCAGCTGTAATTTTAGCTATGGTATTGGACAAACGGAAAGAACTGGAGAAGAGGGGGTCTTTTTTGTGAGGGTGTTCCAGGGGCCCCCTGTGAGGGATAGAGTAGCTAGGGATATTGTTGAAGTACCCATGGATAAGGGGGGCTCAGCCCCACGTCTGATTCCCCTTCAAGCGGTAAAAACTTTGCTGGCCAGAGTACCAGTCTCCTCGGTAGGGGATGGGGTTCTAAGGCCAAAAATGAAAGCCATACTTACCTCCTCTCCTAATGGGTCGAATAGGGTCACCAACCATAGGAATGACAGGGAAAATGGGCCAGAGCAGCCCCAGAGGGGGTTGAAGGGTCACACAAGGGGCTTTTGTATCAGTAGGGGAAGGCCATCAGTACACTTGGTTGACATTTCTGCGAGGTTGATCAAACGACTAGATTCCATGAGCAAGAGGCTAAACCAAATAAGAACTAAGGGGAATGAGAGAGGTTTTGGGTGCACTTGCGGTCCAAGAAGCCCCATTGAGCAAGAGGTGGCTGGAGATTTAAATCTACAGTACAACGGGAATAGTAGATTGTTACAGGGAGAGACCTCTAATCTGATACCCATATCTCCCATTTCGGTCCAGCAAAGTTCAACTATGGTAGATCAAATTTTTAAAATGGTAGAGAGCATCCCTGGCCCAGGGAGGGCAGGAGATTTACATGTTGGTTTGGTTCTGGGCCTGGGAACTCTTGGGGAGGATAGTATGGGACTTTCCCCAGTAGCCTCTAACTCATGTAAATCATTGATTTCAAAGGTGTCTGGGACAAAAGAAAGACCTAGTTCTCAATGACAGAAGGGGAATGATAGAGGTGCCCTTACAAAGCCTTATGATTTATCCATGGTTTCATGGAATATTGCTGGCTGGAGGGTGCGCTCCCAAGACTGCAATTTCCTGTATTTTTAAAGAGAATTTGACATAATTATGGTACAAGAATCCTGGCTGTTGGCACAACCCCTTAAGACTCTCTTGGAAGGTTATGAGGCATTCTGTCTGGAAGCAACACCATCACAGAGGCAGGGTAGGCCTAGCGGGGGGTCTTATTATGCTTATGGCAGGAAAGTTAGCTGTAAAGGTTAAATTGGTGGGATCCTACAAATCAAACTTTGCCCTTTACTTGTGTCGATTTACTCTAGGTTACAAAATACTGGTCGGAAATATTTATATTCCCCCCCTACTTCACCTTATTATTGCACAGAAATGTGGGAGGAGATATCGAGGTTATAAGAACAGCGAAAGGTAATTTCCCTGGAGTACCTTTAATTGTAGGCGGTGTTACAAATGTCAGACTTGGGCCAGATAATGAGAGAAATTCTTCCTCCTTTGAAAACGAGATTGTATACCCGGCTTTCTCCCCCCCCCCCCCCCCCCCCCGT
>QEPC01005125.1:1120066-1149198 GCA_003113815.1 Sphenodon punctatus
CCCCCCCCCCCCCCCCCGCAAATCGGCTGATGTGCACCAAGGCCTAGGTCGAGATGATATGAAGTTTTTTCTACTCTCACATGATCTGATACTTGTAAATGGGAGAGTGAATGGGGACCTAAAGGGCCATTTCATGTTCCACTCCATAATGGGCTCCAGTATACTAGACTATTTTATGATATCTTCAGAACTGTTCCATACAATACAGAGGATGTCAGTGATCCACAGGTTGGAGACATACCATTTCCCAATTGCTCTGTATCTGCATAAGGCAGAGGCGCAGAGGGACAGGTAGGCAAATTCCACCAGTAGGGGGGAGCTAATACCTAGGAAAAGAAAAAAATGGTCTGAGAACCTCTTCAGCTCCTTTAGGAAATTTATAATGCTCCCGGCAGTGGAGGATGTATGCACAAGGGCGATGGTGAGCTGTGACATTGCTTGGTTCGCCAATTTGCTAATTCTATTAGAACCAATATTGTTTGAGGCCAGGTTTTGTTCACCTTTCCGGGGCAAGACAAGCCTGGCATGGTTCAATGGCCAATGCAAGCAGGCTAGGACCCTCCTAAGAAGGTTGGTGAGAAAGTTAAAAAACTCCCCCACCCAGGCCCTTCATGAGCAATTGGGGTCCCAACGTAGGAATTATCGGAAGCTGCTTGAAAAACTAGAATAAAGTCCTATAAACAAAAATGGGCAGAATTGCAAGGGGCAGCGAGGGAAAGGAATCTGGGCAAATTTTGGTCACTTATTAGGACATTGATACCCAGGGGTGGTAGTATGTGCCAGCAAACTCCCTCTCTGGCGGACTGGGAAACCTTCTATGGTAATTTGTATGCAATCCCCCCTCCTTTGGAAAATCCAGTAAGAATCCCCATGAGTAGTAGCTTAGAGGGGTGGCCACCAGTAACGGAAGAGGAGGTTATCTTGAAGATAAGGAGTTTAAAAGCAGGAAAAGCCCCCGGGTCGGATGGAATCTCACCAGAAATTTTGAAATGCTGTCCAGAATGGTGGGCTAAGTTGTTGGCCCCTTTATTTTCCACCATAAATGACTCGGGGGAAATCCCTGGGTCATGGTTAAATAGTATTCTGGTGCCCCTCTTTAAAAAAGGTGATTCAAAATTACCAGTAAATTATTGGCCAATAAGCCTATTGACTATAATAGGAAAAGTCTATACGAGTTTATTGCTAGACAAGCTAAAGACCTGGTTGGAAGAGAGAGATATTTTGACTCCAGAACAGGCTGGTTTTAGAGAAGGTAGGTCGACGGTAGATGATGTTATGACCCTAATAGCAATAGGCAAACACTATATAAAAAACAAAGAGAAATTATATCTCTGCTTTATCGACCTAGAAAAAGCCTTCGATTCTGTTAGCAGAGAGCACCTATGGCATAAGCTTAGTGCCTCCTCCATAGACCGTAGGCTTTTGTTCCTCTTGATGAAGCTACACCTGGGAAATTCCCTCCAGGTACGTTGTGGCCATCAGGGTACTTTATCAAAGCAAGTCCCGGTCAAGAGGGGCGTCAGGCAGGGATGCCTATTGACACCAGCCCTCTTCAACCTATATTTGAATAACGTTGTTGAGTGGCTAAGGAAAGATGAGTTCCATCCCCCGGTGGTAGGAAAACAGCAGATTCCTATACTACTTTTTGCAGACGATGCTGTGCTGATTTCTAGAATGGCGGTGGGCCTTAGACGCATGATGATGTCCTTTGCGGGTTTCTGCATGAAGGAATTATTAAAAATTAACTATCCCAAAACCAAAGTCTTAGTGCTAGGGAATAGGGGGCGGCAAAGGCTGCATCGGTGGTACATTAACGGTAGAAGCATTGAACAAGTAAAGGCCTTTAAATATCTGGGAGTTCTTTTCTCCCCATCATTAGGCTGGAATCCGCATTTGAAAATGGCTCATACCCAGGCTAATAACACTGTAGCCGGGGTGTTGGGCTTTTTCTTTAAGCAAGGGGGTAAAATGGTTTTGCCCACCCTACGCCTCTTGAGAGCAAAAGTCCTGGCCCAAATGTTGTATGATTTTCCAGATTGGGGTATTTCCTTCATAGAAGTACTGGAACCTATTCAAAATAGGGTTTTGCGAGCGATCCTGGGGGTCCCTCGTGGTACACCACAGGTCCTTCTTAGGATGGAAACGGGTTTGTCACCCATTAGAATGGTAGCAACGCAGTTGATTGTTTTCTATTGGGCCAAATTGGTGCTGAGATTGGTCCCAGAAAACTCGGTGCTCAGGAAAATTCTGGAGGCTGGCCTCTTGTATTGGTGGATCACTGCAGTTGAGGAAAAGGTCAGGCACCTGGGGTTTGCTAGGGAAACCCTGCTGAGGGGTGGCTAAAAGTCTTCAAACATTTGGTCATTACCAGCTTGAAGGATCAGAACATCCAACATGAAGATGCCCTGTTATCCTCACAGGGGGTAACAACAGGCTATATACCCTACTTACCATCACTACCGGGAAGCTGCTACCTTTTTGAGTGGCTAGAATTCTAAGTCCGTACAGCATACACTAAACTAAGATGCAATGTCTTCCCCTCTGCATATTTAGAAGGGAGATATAGAGGGGTCCCGGTGATGCAGACAGGGTGCTCATTTTGCCAACTAGGGGAGGATGATTCTATTTTCCACATCTTGTTAATCTGTTCCTCTTTAATGGGTCTGCGCATTAAATATCTTAATGGCCCCCTAGAACCGTATATTTTCCCCAGGCTATGGTGATGCGGAAATTACTTAGCCCAGCGGATTCAGTTTTAGCCAGGGCAGTTGCTAATTTTGCCAGGGGGGTATTAAAGATTAGGGCTGCAATGATAAACAAACAGGAATAAGGGGCTAATGAAAACTAAGTAAGACTAAATAAGGCCAGTTTTAATCCGAAGGGATAGCAGGGGCAATGGGGATGGTCTTCATTTGGATACTTTGCGCTTTTTTATCTTTTGAGTCTTCAATATCATGTCTAGTACATTTTGTTAGGAAATTGATAATTTTCCAGGGGTCAAAGGCTTCCCGCGCCTAAGCTCTGTAGAAGAGCTAGGGAAATATATTTGCGGGGGGGGGGGGATGTTTATTTGCTACAAACAATAGAGCATAGGAGTTTGTACAAATTATGTTGGTACTAGCTTTGTTTTGTCAAGATGTGTGTTTATTTGTTTATTTTATAGTATGTCTGTTAAAACTAAAGGTTAAACAAACAACAAATAAATATTATTATATTGGCATCAAAGACATGAGATCTAGTAGTGCCAAAATAATTGACTAAATCTCATAGACTTAGATTTTATTTATCTCCCATATTTGGCATTACAGAGTGAGCATTAGACAATTTTGGATTGTATTCTTGCGATGTAAGTTATTGTCATTGAATTATTTTGGTATTATCAATGCTTATATTCCCGGAAGGGTATTGTTTGGTGCAACCTTATGTGTTAAAATTTAGGAACTTAGTTGAAATTCAAAGACCAATGGTTAATGTTGATTGCATTTTAAATATTCCTTTCTATGTGTGGAATTTTCCTTTTGCGATATGCGTTTTGGGTCATGGTGAAAGCTAGTACCCGTAATAATATATATATATATTGCTGAGAAACTAGAGTCTGCTGTTAGATTGTATGGTAATGCTATAGTTCTGATTGGGGGGGACTTCAATACAAGTTTGGGTAATCCATCCGACCACCAGGTTCCTTTCAACTTGGATGAGTTTGCTTATCCATCAATTAGGGAAAATCGACTCTCCAAGGACAAGATTTCTAGTCTAAGGACCATTCAGATGAAAGAACTTATCGATCAGTTAAATATAACTATCTTGAATGACTGTACAAAGGGGGATTTGGAGGGAAATCCAGGCATTTGCCTATCACTCGGTGCAAGGGTCCAGTATCATTGATTAATTCCTTGTTGCAGATAGTTTCCTTCCTATAATAAACTCCCGCTATATTAGTCCTCGTTTGGAAACGAATCATTTTCCGCTGATCTTGTCAATTAGGGACCCAGTGGCACAGAGAAAGGGTTCCTCCAATTTGCCTCAAAAATTGCTAGATGTTGCACCTAGTGTGTACTACGCTCATGGTAAATGGACTGAGGTGATAAAGGTGGAGTATTTGCAACTTTTGCAAAGTAAGACACTGTTAGAACTTTTGGTCAAGTTTTTGGTACAGGGAAAAGATCACCTGTTGCTTTTAGACAAACTGATCGAGCTCTTGTCCCCGCTACTAGTGGTACGAAGAACTGTTGGTCTGAGGAGCTATGGGGCCCCTAGTTGGTTTGATCAGGAGTGCCTCTGTAAAAGGTCAATCCTTAGGCGGATAGTCAGGAAATCACATCAGGAGCCAACACAGGATCTAAAAGTGTTATAACAGATCACTCAGAAATCTTATCGTCAGCTGTTATGTGATAAAAGATTGGCCCTTCAAAGGAGATATTGGTGCCAATTATTAACAGCTGTAAACCAACAGAACTCTAAAAAGCTCTGGGAGCTAATACGGTCATCTAATTTGGGGAGGGAAGAAGCAAGGCCCTTTGCTCTGTCCCCAGAAATCTGGATGAGCTATTACGAGGAAATTTACAAATGTATGCCCGGTTGGTAATTCTCTTGAACTTGCCCCAGTAGATCGGATTCCATTGTGGCACCCAGTGACCAAGGAGGAAGTAGTAGTTTTGATTTCCCAGCTTAAGTTTGGGAAAGTCCCTGGGCCCGATTATATCTCCCCGTAAATGTTAAAGAACGCTCCAGATTGGTGGGCCAAAGTGTTGGTCCCGCTTTTTCCTCAAATTAATGCTACTGGCTCCATACCTTCTGCATGGCTAAATATTATTGTGGTTCCATTTTATTAAAAAAGGAGATCCATCGCTTCCTGTTAACTATCGTCCAATTCATTTATTAAGCATAGTGGGGAATCTTTATGCACATTTTTTGTTATGAAAGCTGCAGACCTGGTTAGAGAACAACAATGTGATTGAATTTGATCAAGCAGGGTTTCAGAAAAGTAGATCCACCACATATCAGATTTTTATTCTTTACCATCTTATGAACCATTATGCAGAAAAAAAAATCTATCTTTGTTTTTTGGACCTTCGTACGGCCTTTGACTCCGTTAACACGGAGCATCTTTGGTTCAAGTTCAGTACTTCCTCATTGGACCCTAGACTTCTGTACTTATTAATTAAGTTACATACGAATAACACCCTCCAGGTAAGGTACGCCCACATTAGCAACCTACAGAAAAAGTTCAAGTTTCTCGTGGTGTTAGGCAGGGGTATATATTGGCCCCTGTCTTATTTAACTTCTATTTGAATAATGTGATAGCCTTCCTAAATACAGTTGATGCCCATGCCCCAAAAATAGGTGATAGGAGGATCCCCGCATTGTTGGTTGCAGACGATACAGTATTAATCTCCCAAACGTCTATTGGCCTACGAAGGGCCATGAAAAAATTGGAGGAGTTCTGCCAGGTTGAAAATATGATGATAAATTATTCTAAAAGAAAGGTACTGGTTTGCGAGGGGGGCAGTCAAGATAGAAGCCATCGTTGGTTTAATAGACCTAACCTAGGCGAACAAGTTAGTTCCTATAAATACCTGGGGGTAATAATTTTGGCTTCAGCTAGTTGGAAACATCACTTGGAAGAAGTCCTGTCTTCGGTGAGAAAGTCTTCAGGTTTAATTATTAGCTTTTTCTACAATAGAGGGGGTACGCTGGTGGCACCGACCCTTCAATTGTTTAAGGCTAAAGTCATAAGCCAAAGTCTAGATGCATTCCCTGCATGGGGTATTTCCTACCTAAACAAATTAGAAGTAACCCAAAATGGTTTCTTGTGTGCCATCTTGGGGGTCCCTAGAGGTACCCCACAGGCCATTTTGAGATTTGAAAGGACCAGTCCCACATTTAAATCTTGTGCCCTTCTGGCAATTATTAAATATTGTCTGAAAGTAGTAGTTTTTCCAGCTCAAGAAAGGTCCCTAGTAGTATTGGCCCTAGAAAATGGGCTGTTTCAGCAATGGAGTGTGTCAGTGGAAGCTGAAGTTCTAAGGCTGGACTTTTCAATGAGTGTTCTTGCCCACTTAGGACCTAAAGGAGCCTTTATACTACTTAAAAGAAGACTCCTGGACCAGGAGCTCCAAACAGAGCAGCTGCTATTGAGAAATCAAATAATTGCATCCATTTTCTTGGAGATTAGCATCCTCACAAAGGGCCAAAGTTACCTAATTGCGTGGGTGGACTTTAACCTTAGACGCGCATTTACAAATTTTTGTTGTAATGTGTTTGATTTGGCCGTATTGGAAGGGCGTTATTCAGGTCTTCCTTGGGAAGAAAGATTCTGTCCGCTTTGTGACTCTGGGGCAGTAGAGTCGGTCAAGCATATATTTTTTGACTGCCCTGCTTATTTGAGGCCAAGAGGGAAATACTTACGAGCTCTTTTCCCAGACCATCCATTTAACTATGATTGATTTCTTTTTAAATTGCTTTGTCCAGCTGATACAGAAGTAACACGGGCAGCGGCAATTTTTTGCACATCTGCTATTCAAATAAGACTGGCTCTTACTGGCAGGAATGACGGATCTATGCTTTTAAAACAGCACAAATTGGGTTTCTCAACTAACGAAATTTGGAACATCCCCTCTGCCCTAGTTTCCATTTCTTCCTGCTAGCAGGGGTCTTGTCTTATCTAATGTGCTTTTCTTAAGCATATGATACATTGGCTTCATCAAGGACTTGATGTATTAGGTTTTAAACTCCTTGTAATTTGTACTTTCTATTTTTTATTTGTATTTGGTATTCTGTATGGTATTTTGTAATAGCCTCGGCTACACAATAAAGATTATACATACATACGTACAGCTGAAAGGGGTGGCTTCTCCCACTCCCACCAACCCAGGGGTATCCTGATACTGCTGCTGCACACTCTCCAAAACCCTCTCTGCCTGCCGGACCCTCTCCACCAGCTCACCCTTCCTGTGCCCAAAGAGTGGTGTCTGGCATGCCACGCTGACCTTGACCCTGGGGTCCAGTATGGTTGCCTGCCAACACATATTCCTCCTGCTGCAAGAGCTCATCAGACCACACCTTCAGCCCTACCTTCATCTGCCACACACGGGAAACCACATCAACTGCCAGCTTCTTGCCCTGAGGGCCACAATCCCACCACATGAGAATCTCCTCCAGCTTCCTGAAGAGACTGTCACAGAGGGGTCACCTGGATGAGGGTGAACGTGGAGGAGCTGATGGTCTCCATCAAGGCCAAGAATGGTCTCAGAACAAAGATGGTGTGAGCCAGGATCTCCCATTCAGCCCCAAAGTACCCGCTGTCCGTCACCAGTTGAAGCTGATACAAGGCAACTTTCTGATTGAGAAGCCACTTGAGCATCATGAATGTGGAGGAATTCCACTGGGTGGACACATCCTGCAAGAGGTGGTGCACTGAGGAAACTTGCTCGGCCTTCTTTGCCTGGAGGAGGTCGTTGCCCATCTGTCAGGTGGGAGGGGGTAGGAAGGGGGGAAGCACCACCCACTCACACCGTTCGTACACGGGAGAGATCTGTTAGTGAAATGCGAGGAAAGGAGGCCTGTCAGGATAGTGTTTGGGTCTGTTCGTGTACTCACGCACTCTGAATCTTGACCCCTATCATCATAGGGCACAGAGCTGAGGAATAAGGAAGGGGGTTCAGCTTCACCACTTGCACTCGTCAGGGAATTGGCAAGGAAGGCTAGTGAGGGAAGTGCCAGGTCCACAGGGGAAGGGGTCCCAAGGTCCACAGTTTAGGTTCACGGGGAATACACACTCTCAAGAGGCAGGGAAGGGATGATCCCAGGGAAGAGGGAAAGGCCCAACCGCACGAGCCCGCAGGCTCTCACACAACTCTCCCAATTGATCTGGGGTAAGGGGCAGAGGACTACACATAAACACCAAACAACTCAGGAGGGGGGAAACACACACTCTACTTGCAGTCACAAAAGGCACAAGGATAGGGAACACACACGGCAATATTGCAACCAATACAGTCAGTTCAACACTTAGCTTCAAGGGGGGCCAGTCTTTCTAGGGGCTGTCGCTCTGTTTACCAGCACTGCTACCCTTGCAGCGCCGGCCTTTGTACTGTTGGCTCTGCCCCACATGCACGCCTAGAGGCGCGCGGAGCGCCGCAACGGGGTTCGGGGCTCTTCCGTGGCTTCCGCCCCTCCAGAGGCCTTTTCCCCGCCGCTGTCGCCCCGGGCGCCTTCGGCTGGGGGCGCCTGGGCTAGAGGCGGCGGGATGCTGCTGGACCCGGTAAGGGGTTTCTTGTGACCTGGGGGGGGCCGCCGCACCGGGCAGTGGCGGCGGCGACTGACACCATCATGCTCAGATTAAAGAAACCGGCCAGCTTCCTCCCCTGCTTGATCAGGGAGCTAAGTATTCTTGCCCCAATCCCGTTCTCCCCCAATCCCAAAGTGTCCCTGACCACCAGGTGAAGGGATGCTGGTGAAGCCCACCTCGCGGACTGCCCTAAATATGTTGGCCACATTGTGTGTCACGATGCACCCCTTGGTGAAGGGCGCACCTGGCATGACCCACTTCCTCACCATGGTGGTCAAGGATGCCTCGAAGTGTTCCAAGATGTGTGGGGGCCGTGGTGTCCATGACTTCCACCTGAATCAGGGCCCACCTATACCCTGCTTTGGGACCCCTCCTGCCACTGCAAACTCTGCCTCCGGGTCCTGCCACCAGTGTGTTGTCACTGCCAGGTAGGCATGCTGCACATTCTTACACAACCACAGGTTGGTGGTGAAGTGGATGGTGGCACCCCCAGCCCCTGCCATCTGCTCCCTCGCCCTCTCCTTTAAAGTCCAGTAGAATGCTGGCACCACCTGTCAACTCAGGGTGGTGCTGGAAGGTCTCCAGTTATGCTTGCTCTATGCTGGGTTATCCAGTTCTAGTCATCATCACAGATGGGCATTGCATGCTGCCAGGCATCGATGGAGCACCAGGACTTGGTGGCTGCCACCGCTGCTTGACCGGGTGTTGCAGGCTGCCAGACATTGGTGGCAGCCTGACTTAGGGTGGTGTGTGAGGGCAGCTTAAACTGGAGGGCCTGGAAGTCAATCAGATACCTAAACCCCATGTCCCCGCCCACCGAGAAGGGCTGCCCTGCCCATCAAGTGCAATTATTTTCCCCAACATGCGCATGGCTTTCAGTTGAAAGTTACGCCACCCTCCACATCCTGCAGCTACTGATGGACTTGGCAGCTGCTCCCACCCCAGCTCCTCCATGGTACACTGACACTTCTGGGCCTCACCTGCCTGCTGCTGCTGCAGCACTGACAGCGCTGATGGGAGGGGATGAACATGGTGGCGACCAGCTCTCGAAGGACATGTGGCCAGCCCTGTCCAAAGTGGACAAGGCTCTGTTTTCCTGCCCATCAATCAGTGTCCCCAGCGAGCGGGTGTTCTCTATGGCAGGGGAAATTTGCTCAACGCACCGTCTGAGACTGGGGGCCAAGTTGGTGGAGCAGTCGCTTTTCATCAAGGTGTCTGTCTGATGCTGCTGCCGCTGCTGCCATATGTTCTGCTACCAGGCAATCAAATGTCTGTTGCTGCTCCACCAATGCCTGGCAGCCTCCAATGCCCAGCCAAGTATGGGTACCTGACCAGCCACCAAGCCCCAAGCCTTCCTGGCCTCTGCTGCTGCTGCTGCCTCTGGGTCTCAGATGGTCATCCATGGTGCCATGGGCACCGGCAGGGGCCAAGCGCCGAGCCTTCATGCCCAGGCAAGCTGGGGTGCCAAGCGCCAAGCCTTCCTGGTCTCTGCTGCTGCTGCTGCTACTGCTGTGTCTCTAATGGCCTGCCATGCCCCATGGGCCCCCCTGGAGCACCCCAAGCCACCGCCGTGGCCAAACTTTCTGAATGTTCGGTGGGACCGAACTCCGCCGGACTGAACCCACGAACCTGAACTTAGTTTTCAGGCAGAACAGTCGAACGGCTGAACAGCCGAATCCCGTTCTGTCCACACATTCCTAGTAATTATTATATTTGTTATAACTCTAAATATTATTTAGAGAAATGCTTTAAATATAAATGATTTCTTCTTCTTCTTCTTCTTCTTCTTCTTCTTCTTTATTATTATTATTAGACTTTTGAAAATCCTGCAGACCGGGATTACATGAGACATTTCGCGAGTTAATCCAGTTTCGCATTTTTTTAAATACCGCAAACTAAATACCCTGATATTGGAGTATTTAGTTTGTGTATTTTTTTAAAAAAAATGTGTCACGGGCTTTAACACACCTAATGTCTCATGTAATCCTGGAGCACAGGATTTTCAAAAGTCATGCTAGTGGATCGCCCAATTGTATCTTCTCATTTAAAAGTGGTAGTTACAGGGAAATAGATTATTAGTAAGGGGGAAGAGAATAAAATTTCACTCATGACAAGCTAGGGAAGAGTTTATGGAAGACGTACATATTCAGGATGGATTTGAAAGTTGGGAGAGAGGGAGCAGAGATTGTGGATGGATG
This sequence comes from Sphenodon punctatus, assembly GCA_003113815.1. NCBI lineage: Eukaryota > Metazoa > Chordata > Lepidosauria > Sphenodontia > Sphenodontidae > Sphenodon > Sphenodon punctatus. Next base: position 1,130,555 of record QEPC01005125.1, read on the forward strand.
GTACTTTCTGGATGGAAGAGTGGCAGTTCCAGAGGACGCAAGTGAAAGGAAGCCAAGATGGGCAGAAACAGAGGATGGGAATTGGATTTGAGGAGGGGGGTGGGAGCAGGGAGTAGGTTGCAGGGGCTGAGATATGGGGAGATGTAGGTGCAGGTTGATAGGAAGGAGAAATGTTGCTCTAAGGGGGAAGTTGGGAGAGAAGTTTAGGAGATAAGGAGGAGAAGGGAAGAGAGACCTAACCTCTTCCTCCATGGTGGAGAACATGGAAGAGAGAACATGGAAGATTTGCCTCACTTGCATACATCATTTATATTGCACTTTCAGTTAGGAATAGGACCAGCTGGCAGCTGTAGAATTTGTGGGACCCAGAAAAAAAGAAAATGTGGAGATCCCTTTAGCCCCATGCTCTTGGCAATCTGGGGCTTATGAATGCAAAATGACATATAAGATGTTTTAAAACTATATCTGTACAATTGCAGTTGAAATCACAGAGATTGCCTTGACTTCCTATCCTCCAACTCCTCCCTTGACCCCCTCCAATCTGGCTTCTGCCCCCTTCATTCTACTGAAACTGCTCTCGCTAAGATCAACAACGATCTTCTGGTGGCTAAATCTAAACGTCTCTATTCCATTCTTGTCCTCCTTGATCTCTCTGCTGCCTTCGATACTGTTGACCACTTACTCCTGCTGGATTCCCTTCACTCCCTTGGCTTTTGTGGCTCTGTCCATAACTGGTTCTCCTCCTACCTCTCTGACCGCTCCTTTAATGTGTCTCTCTCCAACTCCGCCTCCTCCTCATTCCTACTCTCAGTTAGTGTTCCTCAAGACTCTGTTCTTGGCCCTCTCCTCTTCTCGATCTATACCTCATCCGTAGGCAAACTCATTGCCTCCCATGGCTTCCAATACCACCTCTATGCTGATGACACTCAACTCTATCTCACTACTCCCTCTCTCTCTCCCTCTGTTCAAGCTCGTCTCATCAACTGTCTCTCTGACATCTCTACCTGGATGTCTCAACGTCAACTCAAACTCAACATGGCTAAAACTGAACTCCTTATCTTCCCCCCTCATCCTTCCTCTCCTTCCTCACTGTCAATAACTATTGATGGAGTCACCATCCTGCCTGTCCCCCAAGCCCGTAGCCTAGGCTTCATCTTTGACTCACCCCTTTCTTTTAAACCCTACATTGACTCTGTTGCTAATTCCTGTCGCTTCTCCCTCCATAACATTGCTAAGATTCACCCTTTTCTCTCTGTCTCGTCTGCCAAAACTCTTGTTCATGCTCTGGTCATCTCTCGTCTCGATTACTTTAACCTCCTTCTCACTGGCCTTCTCCGGTCTCACCTTTCTCCCCTCATCTCTGTCCAAAACTCTGCTGCCAGGGTCATCTATCTCGCCAGTCGCTTCGACCATGTGCAGCCCCTCCTCTCTTCACTTCACTGGCTTCCCCTTCCTGAATGAATCCTGCACAAGCTCCTAGTCTTCACCTATAAAGCTCTTCACAACCTCACTCCCCCCTACCTCTCTGAACTTATCGCCCTCCATACTCCAGCCCATGCACTTCACTCCTCCTCTGTCCCTTCTCTCACCCTTCCATGCCTTCCCTGCTCTCCTAAGCACCTTCGTCCCTTCTCACTTGCTGCCCCCCATGCCTGGAACTCCCTCCCTGTCCACATCCGCCTTGCACCCTCCCTTCATACCTTCAAATCTCTCCTTAAATCTCACCTCTTTCACTCTGCTCTTTCTGACTCTTTATCCTGCTGAGCCACTATTCCTATACCTATGATCGGTTTACCCTTATCCTTGCCACATGGACCTGCCTGCTGTCATTCTCATCGTAACCAAGCCAAGTACGTGCACTTGAGACCTCGCATCTTCATGAATGTTAGACCCCTTGTCTCTCCCTCTGTTCTCCTTCCTAAGTCTCTCCCCCAGCTCCTGTCTCTCAGATTGTAAGCCCTAGGGGCAGGGACCGTGTCTATTTTATTACTTTGTAAAGTGCCAGGTACACTGCTGGCGCTATATAAATATTTGTTAATAATAATAATAATCATAATGAGGACTGATTATTAGTGAGACACAAAGCCTAACAGCTTTAATAATACTCAGCAAAATTCTTACAAACTGAGGGTAACCCAGGGTGTATTTTGCAACAGTCTCAGATGAAAATACTAGTCTCTGCAGCTTCATGAAACAAACCCTTCCCACAGTCTTGCAGTCTCCCCAAAGGAGTTAAGTCTGCAAGGGCTAACATCTACAGAAAGCAAAGTTTATTCACATCTGGCACTAGATACATCTGTGCCTGGGAGCAGGAGACAGAATGGCCCTGCAGTCACCCCCTGTCCTGGAGGAAGGGAGAAGGACCAACAATAAGAAAGTAGCCACAGACTGCATAGGGCCGTAAATATCATTGCATTTGAGGCTCCACTGGATGGGAACTCTGCTACCACTGCTTAGAAGAGTCACGGGACCCCACCGTAGAAAGCATTCTGTGAAGCCCCCAGAAGTGTAGGAAAGTATGGGGAACCAGGGCCATGATCCCTATGCCATTAGAAATATAGAATCTTAGAGTTCTAAGGGTCCTCAGAGGTCATCTAGTCCAACACCCTGCTCAGTACAGGAAATCCACAGCTCCAGCATCCATGAAAGTTGACTGTCCAGTCTCTCTTTGAAAACCTCCAGCGAAGGAACATCTTACCATTGGGAAGCTCTTCCTAATGTTTAGCTACAATCTGCTTTCTTGTAATTTGATCCCATTGGTTCTAGTCCTGTCCTCAGGACCAACAGAGAACAAGTCAGCTCCATCTTCTATAGCACAGTCTTCAAGTATTTGAAGATCTCCATCATGTCTCCCCTTAGTCTGCTCTTCTCCAGGCTAAACATACACAGCTCCTTCAACCTTTCCTCATAGGACTTGGTTTCCAGACCCCTGGCCATCTTCATCGCTCTCCTCTGAAGTCTGAATCCATTTCAATTTGTCAATGTCCTTCTTAAAATGCAGTGCCCAAAACTGGACACAGTGCTCCAGATGAGGTCTGAGAAGAGCAGAATAAAGTGAAACTATTACTTCTCGTGACCTAGAAACTATGCTTCTGTTAATGCAGTCTAAAATGGCATTAGCCTTTTTAGCATCTGCATCACACTTCTGAATCATGTTCAGTTGTGATCAACTACAACACCAAGATCATTTTCATATGTACTGCTGCCAAGCCAGGTATCACCCATCCTATACTTGTGCATTTGAATTTTCTTACTAAAAACAGAATTTTACATTTAAGAACTAGGGACCACATTTTCAAAAGAGCTTCTGCTTTTGTGTTTTTTCAAAATAAAATAAACAAACAAAAATTCCAGTTTTAATTGAATGATGCCGAATGTAAACCAAAGTGTTTATGATATTCAAATACAAGAATTATCTTTTTTGAAAATCAAAAGACATTTTTTTCTCTTCTACAATTTCGGCTGTCTTTTCTTTACTGCCTTTATATGTTCCTTTTTAATTATTCACTCTTTAGTAGCATGAAAAGCATATGGATTGCCTAGCAGTAAAATTAGTAGCAGATGTGGGCTTGGAAGCTGGTGGGGCAGTGGGCTGGTTGAACCTACCACCAGCTGAAAATCAGTCAGTGGAACGGCAGGCCTAGGGATGGCAACTGGATCAGGGGCAGAACATGGCCCAGGGGTGGATCTGGGGCAACGGTAGGTGGAGCCGGGGCAACAGTAGGTGGAGCCGGGCAATGGTAGGCCAGTGACATGACTGAAGCCAGCAGCAAGGAGTTCCCAGGGTTAACTTTGGATGGACATTATATTAGTTAATATTGGGAACTCCTTGCTGCTGTGTGAAGCACTGCCACTGCGGGATAGAGAGCCCTCTTACTGGGGTCCCATCCACTCTCTCTCATGAGGTACAAATTAACCATAGCAGGTTACAAAAATAGATCATGTTGCCATCACCTACCTTTATCCTGAACCCTGGAATCCTTGATTTTCATGGCATCCTTGGCCACCTGTAGTCTTTGGAAGGTGTAGACTTTGGGACAAGTCTTCCTTCTGGCTTGGAGAACTGGAAGGACTGCATTAGCTCCCTGACCTGCGACAAGTCAAATCAGAAGAGAATGAAAGAAAAGAGAAGGACAGGACAGAGGAGAAGTAGGAAGGAAAGGGTTTGGTTTTGGTACACAAGAAGGGAAAGGGGAAGATATGGGTTCAGTAGGAGACAGGGGAAAGGGGTCTCCTTGTTGTCTGCAGCCTTCTCTTCTGCTGTGCTCCTACCTACTTTCTCCTCTGTTCACAAGGAGAGTGAGGCAAGGTGTGGAAACATGCCAGATCTCAGACAAACCAGGCCCATTCAGACCACCATCCCTAGTAGCTACACCTTATCCCCAGCAGTCAAATGCCTGTCCAAGAAAACAGGCCTTTTTAAAAAAGTTTGGCCATTTCAGGGCTGCATTGCCACCAAACCAGGCCCATCCACACCAGCATTCCTAGTATCTACATTTTATCCCCGGCAGCCAAATGCCTGTCTAAGAAATAAGACCTTTTAAAAAAATTGGCCAGTTTCAGGGATGCATTGAGACCAAACCAGACCCATCCAGACCCGCACCCCTAGTAGCTACACCTTATCCCCGACAGCCAAATGCCTGTCCAAGCAAACTGACTTTTAATTTTTTTTTTCCTATTTCAGTGCTGCATTGGCACCAAACCAGGCCCATCAAGACCATCATCCCCAGTACTTACACTGTATCCCTGGAAGCCAAATGCCCGTCCGAACACACAGGCCCTTATTAAAAAGGTTGGCCACTTCCAGGCCTGTATTACCACCAAATCATCCCCATCAAAACAGCAACCTAGACATGCAGCAAAACAAGATCAGGGGGTATCTTTTGCACCCCGGGCCTGGGGCTGGATAAACCAAATTTAAACAATGCATTTTTGTTTCTCAACAAAACCCCAGGCAAGATCCTCAAAATAAGTCACAAGAAGAGAGGTCAGAAACTACTCCCCAGCAGCAGGGAGCAGCAGTGAAACAGCGAAGGGAGGGACCATTTAAAAAAAGAGTAGCCACGACCAGTAGATCCACAAATTCACAAAATGGCCTCTCTACTAGAGAGGCCATTTTGTCTCTACTCACAACATCCCACCAAACTGCAAAGGGTGGGACCATTCTAAAATGCAAGGAACATTCTAGCAAAGACTGCAGTGGATACTCTTCCTTCCATCCAAGCCCCTAGATTCCCCACCCAGAAAATAGAAAGTAGACATTTTACGTGTAAAAAAGGAAAGGGACCAATTTTAACCAAAAGTAGCCATGGCCAGTGGGGCCAGAGAAAAGGACCACAGCCTTTGCACATGCTTGGGCTAGGAGGGGGGAAACCAGCAGTGCACTGGAAACACACAACAAGCAAAAGCAAACCACTGAAACCATAACGTAAACCAACTATATTATCCTCAGTACTAGGGGTGTGAACCAGGCCCCCATGTTGTTTTCGTTTTTCGTTTTCGTTTTCGTTATTCAAAAATGTGATTTTTGTTATCATTATTAATGACAACGTTATATTTGTTTTCATTATCGTTATAATTTTTATCATTTTTTGTATCATTTTTATATTGTTTTCGCTATCGGTATCGATATTCATTACCATTATTGATATCGTTATTGATATTAGTACCATTTCAAAGAAAGATTTTATTTTTTATATCAGTATTGTTATTGATTCCTGTGCACAAATAATATTTATCTAAATCTAAGGGAGACAGGGGAAGTGGAAAGGAAAACTATCTATTATCCAATCAATTACTTTATAACTATTCTATTCTAATATATATATTATATATGTTTTATATATATATATATATATTAGAATAGAATAGTTATATAGATAATTGCTTTGATAACAGATAGTTTTATCTATTGTATATGTATATAATGTACAGGGAGAGAAGAGCAGGGAAAGAGAGAAGGTATAAGGAAGGAAAGATATTGGTGGAAATACCAGATAAATGAATAAATAAATAAATAAATAATACTATAATGAGGGCTAGGGAGGATTTTTCATGTGCAAGCACCACAGTTCTGTAAATGCAACCTGAAAAGCAGAGCTCTCACACAACAGAGAGAAAAATCCTGGCCCTCCGATTATAAAGGGTTGCAGTGCCCACCTCCAGAGCCCCTTTGATTGGTTGTGGGAGGCAGCCAGCATTGAGCAATCAGAAAGTCCCATGAGACTGCTGGGGCCTGCTTGCACTGCTCATTGGTCAGGGATACATCCATCAGATAATGCTGAGCTGCTCGCCCCTCCCAACACAGGCACAGTTCAAGAGTTAAATTCTGTTAAGACTCTGAGATGTCTGCTCCCTCCTCTCCTCTCTACATTTCCCCTCCAAAACCCAACTACCACCGCACTAATAATAATGACAATGATAATGACATTGTTTTTGTTTCTTGTTATTGTTTTAGTTATCATTTTGTTATTGTTTTTTTATTGTTTTTGGTATCATTTTTGGTATCAATATTGGTATTGATATTGGTATCGATCAGTATCAATATGAGTGTCATTACCATTATCAGTATTCTCAGTTGTTGTTTTTGGTATTCTCTGTTGTCATTTTCATTATTGTTGTTGTTATTCTTGTTTGTCATTTTTGTTATTGCAATAACAAAAACGAAAATGACATTTTTTTTTATCATTATTGTAATAATGAAAACAACATGCACACCCCTAAAAAGAAGCAGCGAGGAGTTCCACTTGTCCCCCAAAACATGGTTTACTTCACATCTCTGTTTCACCCCCTCCCCCATCGTCTCCCAGTCCACCCCCTCCCCCAGCCCCATTCCATGGACAGATGCCCCGAACCCCCCCACATCCTTGTCTCCCCATGCACCCCCTCCCCCATTGTCTCCCATTGCACCCCCTCTCCTAGCCCCATTCCCCCAGAAAGACTCCCCGAGTCCCCCCACTCCACCATACCAATTGTCTCCCAGTCCGCCCCCTCCCCCAGCCCCATTTCCCAGCCAGACTCCACAAGTTACCCCACCCACTGTCTCCCACTGTCTCACAGTCCACCCCCTCCCCCCAGCCCCATTCTCCAACCAGACTCCCCGAGTCCCCCCATGCCTCCAACCCCCTTTCCCTGGTGGTGTTTTCCTTACCCCCTCACCCTCTTGGGAAACCACGTCTCAGCAGAGAGTCAAGACAGCCACTCAGCCATCCAGTCTCTCTCTCTCTCTCTACAAAATGGCTGCTGTGACACCCCACTCCCAATGACGTTTTAGCAGCGCAGCTACACATCTCGCCTGGGCTTTACAATGGCACCCAGGTAATGTTTTAAAAGTGATCCAATAGGACTCTATTAACTCCTGCCCCCTAGTGGTTAGAATGGGGAACTTCAGTTTCCCATTAAACACGCTTGGACTGTTCCCCCTAGCCACCCAAGCATGTTCCAGTGATTTTTTTCCCTTATGGGACTCCTTACTGGCAGCTGCTTCCCTCCTCGGAGCCAGGTCCTGCCCCCTGATTGCAGGGCCTGGCCACAAGAAAATGCAGCACTATGTGGCTGTGCATGCTCCGCAGTCAGTTTCCTGGCACGGGGCCCCCTCCTCCCTGAAATTGAGCAGTGGATGCTGCTGGGCCCCTTGAGAAGAGTTCTGTGACCTGCGGAGGGTCAAAAATGGCATGGATTGACACTGGGACCAGAGCAGCACTGCTGTGCTTCTTGGTAAGCAGAGGGAGGCACAGGAGTTGGGCAGGAGGGTACAGAAAGGGAAGTTCCCCTGACGCCCTCAGGTTCCCACCACACTGCCTTCAAGAGAATTCTTCACTCCATAAAACCTGGAGAGAAGGAAGAAACAGGAGTGGAAACAGATGTGACAGCAGTCTGATGTGGCCTGCTTTCTCATGCTTTGGCCTTGACCTTACCTACATGTATATGCAGGTGCTGCCAGATGCTGACCCAGGATTACTATGGGCTATGTCAGCGGCTACCTGGAACCTGTCCTGGACTCGATCCTGGGTGCACATCCTAGGCCAAGGCCTGCCTGACATGGCCAAAGTGGGTCACAGCAGACTGTCATGTTTTCTGTTGCTGGATAACACAGCCCAGATTGGGGCTGCCATTGCAGGCTGTCATTGGCCATCATGGATGCCCTTCATAGTATGGGGCAGGGAGCTGGGCACAGTTCAGGGGTGGTTCTGGCCAACTTTATGTTCATGCATCTCCTCATTCATTGGGAACTCCAGCCATGGGCACATTTGTTCTGTAGCCCAATCCAATCCAGGCTGTATCCATTGGAGCTTCCCTTCCCAACTCGGACTGGGTTGCTGAGGTGCAGTCAAATGTCACAGTATACCAAGCCTCATAATCACTGTATGAGAAGAGACATAAAAGCACTGAATACCATTTCTCAGAGACAATTCTTGGGAGCATGGGAATTTTTATAGTGCATATTATAAAGTCTATGTTTATTATCAATTAGGCTTTGGTTAATATGAAGAGGAAGAGGGAAACAGTATCATATTTTTTGTGCATTTGTTTTATTTCTCCAAAAGTTAATCCTAGCCCACATCTAATTCCATGTAGCTTTTAGATTTTTTCAACACTGCTATGTATTATATCTCTCAGGCCATCTAAACAGTTTTTTTCATGGGGTACAAGACACAATGGGTCCGGGTGAATTTAAAAAATTTTGGTCACAATCTACAAACCGCTCACTCCAAATATTGATCATGATACAAGTTGTCCAACCACTTCATTAATAAGATGTAACATAATATATTACATGCTGTAGGAGGAAAAAAAGAGTTGCTGTATCTTATTTCATATATCTAACTTGTAATTAAATCAGTAAGAATGATTCATGTCTCAGTAATGTCTCATACACCAGCAGATACAGGCTGGAGTTCATTTAATTGTTTGCTTATTTATTGAAACTTTATTTGTGCCCCATCCCAGATGTTCAAGAGGTGGGGAGTGACGGGTGGGAGGATGGGAGTGGGATAGAAATATTGCATAAAATATATAGAAAAGTAATAAGGACACATAAATTAAAACCAATTAAAATATCATATTCCCAAACCCCCTCAAACCCCATCCCTGCCTCCCAAATGCCTATGCAAATAAAAGTCTTACATTGCCTCCAGTAGAAGAGCAGGTTTGGGCTTAATTCACTTTGCTAGATGCAGCAAATTCTTTGCACCCCTTACCATGGCCTGTGTACTACAGCTTTGAAACTGCTTGTCTAGAATGGGGAAATTGTACTCAACATATTCTAACATTTTTGTTAAAAGATGATCTGTCCATGGGCAATCTTAGAATCACTTTGGATCTAAAAAAATTGGCACCTTCATATTAGGGGAAGGATGAGATATCAATTTAAAGAAAGAAAGAAAATATTTATAATTCAATATGATTGTTGGCATTCCTCAACAAATACCTGGATTTCTATTTGTGACCCTGTAGGGTTCACCAAATTTGTGGCTTCAAATATTCAGTATTTTGGTACTTTGGATAATTAAGTACTTTAGACATTCATTACTTCATAGGGATGAGCGAACAGAACATGGCTTGCATGTTCGAACGTTCAGTCGTTCGGTTTGAAACCCGAGTTCGGGTTCAGTTATTCGGTTTGTCGGAGTTTGGTTCCGCTGAACTTGTCAGAACATTCGGAAATAGCATTATTGATACCAATACCAATTCTGAATTCAAGATTATTTTTTTTGTATCGGTATCATTTGACCCTGAAACCACCCCTGGTCTCCACCCCTGGTGCCAGGAAGTCTGCTTTTAAGCTGCCTCCCCCTTCCAGTCACGTTTTCTGGCCCGAAGTCACGTTTTTCCCACCCCTGAACTCTACCAAACTTTTCTGAACTGTTTGGAAGTTCGAACGTTCGGTTCGGACATTTGATTTGGATGTCCGAACAGACCGGGTTTGGGCCAAACTCTGAACATCCGAATCACGTTCACCCATTCCTATTACTTCATTGAAACAAAAGAACACTAGAACTTTCAGTGTGCTCTATCATTCAGTCAACTAATGTTTCCTTCATCTTGTGCTAGCAAATCAACAACTTACAGAATTTCAAAAAGAACCAGAGTAGGCAAATAGGAAGCTGTATGAATAGCAAATTAATGAGCAATTTGGATATTTATATGGTTCTGTGGCAGGGTGCAGCCTTGCAGGACTGCTGGCCCTTTAATAACAGCAGGTATCTAGAAGGGCCATGATGTTGCTGGGTGTGGCACAGCCAGTTCTAGAAGTCTGCTTCAGCCTGGACTGTGAAAGAGGCTGATGAGAATAAGTAAGAAGCAAGGCAGTGATTGGCCCAAGTCAACAAAGGGTTAAAATACAGCCCCTAAGTGAGTCCAGGTGTGTAAATTGGGAAGCAACTAGCTCAGCCTCCCACACCAGTGTAAGGTGGATGAGTGATATGGGCTAATAAGCTCCAGCCAATCCATGAACAGGAAGAAACAGGGAGGAGCAATACAAAGTGACAGCCTGGTCAATAGTCTGGGGGAGCTGGAGAGGAAGCATCTTGGTCAATCAGCCTATGGACTCAGAAGAGGCAAGAGCTCTTCCCAGGAGACTGCTATAGAAGCTAGAACCTGAGGATACAAGAGCTGCATGGAAGAGGTATGGACTATGGTTACTCTGTGAGAGATGCTTGGAGGTAGAAAGCCTCCACCCCCCTGGAAAGAAGAGAGAAAGCCTCTACCCTGATGGACAGAAAGATGGCAAGGGAACTTCAGGTGGGTTCTTACTTTATGAAGGCTTTCAGAGAGCTGAGTGCTGCTTGTTGTGGTCAGGAGGAACCCTGATCATTGGGCCTGGCCTAGAGACTGCATATTGTTGATGTTCATATTCATAAACTATAAAGAGACTAATTTTGGCCGGAGGCCCGGAGACTTAACTGCACTGGGGTTTCTCAGAACATTGGGGCCAGAGGAGTTGCTTGACCAGCATAAGATAAGATCTCCCTCGCTTCCCTGCATGCCTGGAACTCCCTCCCTGCCTTTGTCCGCCTGGCTCCCACCCTCCACACCTTCAAGTCCCTCCTCAAAACCCACCTCTTCCGCTCCACCCTTCCTAACTCCTGCTAACTATTCCCACCCAGGATTATCCCCCACCTGTTATTTGTCAACTCTCAACTTACTGCAACCAAGCCAAGAACGTGTACCTGAGCTTTCACATCCTCATGAATGTCGCACCCCTTGTCTCTCCTTCTGTTCCCCCTTCCCTGTCTCCCCTCCCCCTGTCTTTAGATTGTAAGCTCTCAGGCAGGGACCGTGTCTATCTTATTCTTTGTAAAGCACCAGGTACATTGCTTGTGCTATATAAATGCTAATGCTAATGCTAATGCTAATAATTAAGCTTGCTTGATGGAGGCCATTGATCAAATGGCTCCCAGGCGTCTGTTGCCCAGATGGAGGCTCCACAGGCCTCCTTGGTTCTCTGAGGAGCTGCAGATGCTGAAGCAAGAGGGATGACGGTTGGAGCGATGGTGGCATTGTTCTCGTGCTGAAGCTGACAGATTGTGACATAGAACTAGTTTACGAGCCTATGCCATGGCTATGCAGGCAGCAAAGAGGGAGTTCTTTGCTTCCCTCATAGTGTCCACAAAATCCTGTCTGGTGGAGCTGTTCTGGGTTGTGCAGGGGTTGGCCAGTCCGGCCTCCCTCAACCCTGGGGTTGAGTCATCATCTGCCCGCTGTGACCTTTTTGAGGATTACTTTGCGTAGAAAATCGCTCATATTCACCAAGACCTCAATGCCACATTTAATGCTGCCTCCCTCCCCTGAGGGTGGCTGCCTTCGGGCGGTGCCCAAAGGGCGGTGACAAATGGGTGCTGGCCATTTTGTGGCCATTGTGAGGCCAGAGCGAGGCCCGCGAGGATCCATCTCCAGTGACAACATCTGTGCAACACAGCCTCTTCCAGCCATCGCTCGCATCACCACTGGCCTTTGCTCAAACTCTCCTGCGCCATCCACATATCTGGCTATCCCCTCTGCTGCTGTGAATACCGTCCACTAGAATGTCTCCCCCTATCTCCCTCACCCTCCATCTCTCCTCTCCTCTCACTGCTTCTGTCTCCCTTTTTTCCCCTCCCCTTCCTCCAACACTCTTTCTCCAACCTCCCCGCCCCTTATTTCCCCCCTTGCCTATTCTGCCTCCTCCCCTTCACCCCCCTTAACCATTCCCTGCATGCCCCCTCCTCCCCTCCACCCACCCTCACACAGTCCCTGCAAGCCCCATCTCTCCACATCCCCATACCTCATCCAGATTCCCTGCCTTCCCCCTGATCAACTTCCCTTCTCCTCTTCCCTCTGGAACTTCCGCTCTTCTGTTAACAAAGCCCCCTTCATTCACAACCTCTTCCTTTCTCACCACTTTCAACTCCTTACATTTACTGAAACCCGGATCTCTCCCTCTGAATCTGTCACCCCTACCACCCTCTCCTCTGGAGACCTTTTGTTCTCTCACCAGTCCCGACCTGAAGACCGGGATGGTGGTGTGGGCCATCTCCTTGCCAACCCCTGTCGATTCCAACCCATTTCCCCTCCCCCCTCCCTCTCCTTCCCTTCCTTCGAGGCTCACTGTGCATCTCTTCTCCCCCCCCATCACCTTCATGTTGCTGTCATCTACCGGCCCCCTGGCCTCCTTTCCTCTTTTCTCCCGGACTTTGAATCCTGGCTTACGTTCTTCCTTTCCGATGATATCCCCGCTCTCATTCAATATCTGTAACCAAGTATTACATCACACCTCAGTTTCTCAATGCTTCCCCCCATGGGGTGATCTATCTGTGAGCAGAAGACACCCCTCTACTCAGGGGCTTCTCAAGGCTGCCCCCATGGATCAATCTCTCTGAGCAGAAGATGCCCCACCCCTCAGGGGCTTCCCAATGCTGCCCTCATGGGACAATCTCTCTGTGAGCAGAAGTCACCCTGCCACTCAGGATGTGGGCAATAGCATGGGCGTGGGGGAGTTGGCAAGTCTGATTGCTCTTCTGCCACTGGTTGCAGTCCACTGCCCAAGATTAAGAGACCCTCCAAGATGTGGGTATTATTATTATTATTATTATTATTATTATTTATTATTATAGTGCCAGTGATGTACCTGGTACTTTACAGAAAATAAGATAAACATGGTCACTGCCCGAGAGCTTACAATCTAAAGACAGGGGAAAGGGAGACAGGGAAGGGGGAACAGAGGGAGAGACAAGGGATGTGACATTCATGAGGATGCAAGAACTCAGGTACACATTCTTGGCTTGGTTACAGTAAATTTTGAGTTTACAGATAACAGGTGGAGGATAATCCTGGGTGGGGATGATTAGCAGGAGTTAGGAAGGCCGAAGTGGAAGAGGTGGGTTTTGAGGAGGGATTTGAAGGTACAAAAGGAGGGGGCAAGGTGAACGAGGGCAGGGGGGGGGAGTTCTAGGCATGCGGGTCAGTGAGGGAGAAGGGACGAAGGTGGTTGGGGGAGCAGGGGAGACATGGGAGGGGATGGAAGAGGAGTGGAGGGAGTGCTTGAACAGGGGTTCAGAGGGAGATCAGGGCAGAGAGGTAGGGGGGAGCGAGGCTGTGAAGGGCTTTGTAAGTGAAGACGAGGAGCTTGTGCAGAATACACTCAGGAAGAGGGAGCCAGTGGAGAGAGGAGAGGAGAGCTGCTCATGGTCAAAGTGACGAACTAGGAGGATGATCCTCTCAGCAGTTTTGAACAGAGATGAGGGAAAAGAGGTGAGAGTGGTGAAGGCCAGCTCGGAGGAGGTTACAATAGTCGAGGCATGAGATGACTAGGGCTTGGATGAGGGTTTTGGTAGAGGAGACAGACAGAAAAGGGTGGATCTTAGCAATGTTGTGGAAATGTCATCTGTGGAAGGCAGGGAGTACCAGCCTTCCACTAGCAGTGGCACTGGAAGAGGGAGCAAACAGCACCCAAACAAACACACAACTCCTTCCCCTCCTGGGGTCCGGTCTGGAAGTTGAGGCCCTGGCACATCTTGGGACTAATACTACCAGGGCTGTTGCTGCTGCTGCTGCTGCTTATACCTGCCTGCCTGCCTGCCACCCACCTGCTCCTCTGCTGCCACCTGGTGCTGCCTGCTGCTGCCTCTGTGTCAGAGCCTCTCTCTCTCTCTCTGGCACACCCACACAAGTCCTGCCCCTCCTGGGGTCCTATCTGCACGTTGAGACCCAAGCACATCTTGGGGCTAATACTACCAGTGCTGCTGCTCATGCCTTTCTGCCTGCCTGCCATCTGCCTGCTCCTCCACTGCCACCTGGTGCTGTCTGCTGCTGCCTCTCTGCCAGAGCCCCCCCCTCTCTCTCTGGCACACCCACACAAGACCTGCCCCTTCTGGGGTGCTGTCTGCAAGATGAGGCCCTGGCACTAGGGATGTGTGAATGTGGTTTGGAAGTTCGGAGTTTGGACAAAACTCGGCCTGTTCGGATGACCGAACTGAACTTCCGAACCGAACGCTTGAACTTCTGAACAGTTCAGAAAAGTTCGGGTGAGTTCAGATGCGTTCGAGGGTGGGAAAACATGACCTTGAGAGAGACACAGAGAGGTAGGGGGGCGCAAGGTTGTGAAGAGTTTTATAGGTGATCATAATGGACAATGCATTCCCTGTTGTTCCACCCCCCTGCCTCACCTTGCATTGTGCAAAGCCACCTTGCAGATCATCTAAATACTTCCACACTAAGGACCTTTTGGGCCGGTACTTTGGTCTTCTTGGGCTTTCATTTTCACCAGCATCACCCTCTCTGAAACAAGAACACATAGCAACTATATAATATTATGCAATCATGGTGATGCCTCCAGTCCTTCCCAACCAATACCCTTTCCCCCACACCAACTAGATGGATGCTGCTGCTGCCTCCTTGCCTCTTTCCCTTTCTCCCACCTACATCACCTCCTGGGCTGCTGTCTGCAAGCTAAGACCCTGGCACGTCTTGGGGTGCTACTACCAGTGCTGCTGCTGCTCATGCCTGACTGCCCCCCCTCCCCCCCACACACAGAGCCACACAGCATGCCACCACACAATCAATCAAAGTTCAGTTTTAATTTTTGGTATCATTTCTGGTCTCATTAGCGTGCTAATGAGAACAAAAACGAGAACAAAAACAATATTTTTGTTAGAAATTGATATTGATAACAACACCAATAACAAAAAATAACACTTTGTTACTAATGACAATGAAAATGACAGGCTTTTAAGAACGATAATGATAATGAAAAATGACATGGGTGTCTGTTGAACACCTCTATTGGACTGCTTTGTCCCGCTGAGGCCTGTTTTGGTCCATGAGCCACCAACATGTTTGTTGGTGCACGTCAGATCTTTACCTGGAATTTCTCGCAGATGTGTCAGCGGCAAGTCCAGGCTGCAATCCTGAGACTTCCTGAGTCATAAACTGGGCCACCGTCCACCTGATCAGGCCAAAGCAAGCCACAGTGGGTATCACATGTTTTTTAGACCACTGTGACCTGGCCTAGATGGGTCCACCAGGGTCAGCTGCCATGGCGGCTGTCATTGGCTGCCATGGCTTCTCATCACGGCAGGGGGTGGGGCTTTAGGCACAACTTAGTGGCAGGGCTGGCTGGTTACATGTTTGTGTGGCTCCCCACCCTTACCCGGTCTGGCCTGTGTTGATGGTGGGTTCCTGACCTGGGTCAGGTCATGATGGTGGTGCTTTGCCATCACATTTGTTAACACCTGACATTTACCAGGTCTTTTAGTACCCTGGAGTGTAACTCATCTGGCCCTAAAGATTTGAATTCATAGTTGCCACCACTTTATCCATTCTGCCCTGCAGTCCCCACTCTTCATTCATACACCATTTGCCAGGCTGTTCACAATTTTCCTTTGCTATGAAGACTAAGGCAAAATAGAAATTGAGTACTTCTTCTTTTTTGGCTCCGAATACCATTTAATCTTCTTCACTAAGCAACAGGCCCACCATTTCCTTATTGTTCTCACTAATTCTGAACAAAAACCAACAAAAAACCCAACAAAAAAACATTGCTGTACTGCACATTTTGATGGTTGTGGATACAAGGGCTTAATATTCTGCTTATAGTCAATAGGGACTTTGTCAGAGGACGGACAAAGCAAAAATTAAGCAAGTTTTTCAGGGATTGTACATTTATTTATTTTTTACCATGAAATTTCGTAAGAAAAATAAAATGTCCTATTTTGCAGAGAAAATTGACCTTTCTTCTTCCAACCAGCTCTAGCTATTATAAAAAAGTGTCTGGTTAATACACATCTTAGATTCAGTTTGTGAAGCATAAATAAAACAAATTAATCAAACTGATTCATAAAACAAGTAAAATGGGCCTGACATCAAAATCAGCTTTTTACCATAATGCTAAGCACACCTTTGCACAAAAGTGTTGGAGGTGGTGGGGGGTGGGGTGGGGGTTGTAGCAGGTTACTGAGAATAATGTAAAATCACCTGAGCTGATAGAACTGGGGAAATGCTAATAATGCTGTGCCAATATTGACAAAACTATGCAATAACTAATTTTATTATTCTGAATCTTCCATAAATGACTTCCCTTTCCAATATAATCTAAACATGTTCAGGATGCACTTATTAACAGCACTTTCTAGCGTAGTTTTTCCTTTGTTAATAGTAATCTGTATTTTCAGTCTTTTCTTGGTTATTCAGAATTTATAATATATTTAAAAATATATTTTAGTTTTTCTTGTCTTATGAGAAGAAATGGCAATAAACTAAAGCATGGGAGTAAACATATGCAGGATTAAGGCCATGTCCAAGTATGGGAAGGGAGGAAGTATAGAAGGATGCAAAGTAGGGTGGGGAGTGTTTGAGGCATGGGAGTGGTGAGGGCTTGGACCATTCCCATCCCTCAAACAGGGATGGGTGGGTGCAGGCATGGGGGAGAATGATAAATAAGGGCTATGCCATGACCCATCTGTATGTGGGGGTATGGGCATGGGTCAGATCAAGGGTAGGGGTAGGGTGGGGGTTATGCCACAACTGGCTGTGATGTGGGAGTATGGGTAATAGGGAGGAGGAGGGGTTTGTGTAATGACCCGCATGGGGTTTGGGTTTTTGTATTTCTCTGTAAACTGCCCTGATTCCTTTAGGGGAAAGGGTGCGGTACTAACTAACTAACTAACTAACTAACTAACTATCCTTCGATGGATCTAGTGTGACAGTTGGGTAATATGTTTCATCTCATGATTTCAGCAATATAATAGTTCACAGGTTATTGTGACAAAACAGAATTCCTTCTAAAATGTGGTGTTTATTGATAATTATACAGAGAATTCTCTCATGTGCTAAATAACTCACTTTATCAACAGATCCTGGAAATTAGGAATGTTAAGAATTGCTATGAATCTTACAAACAAAACCATGCATCATGTTTTTATTTATTTATTTATTTATTTATTTATCAATTAAATACCCCGACCCTCGTGCCATCAGGCAGACCGGGGCGGTTTACAATAAAAACACAAATAAAATCCAATATAAAACATTTTTAAAACTGCCAAAAGGAGGGTGACATTTAACATCACCCCCACCCAACCCCAACCCCCTCCACCCTTTCACCCTTCTCCCCAACCAAATGCCTGGTGGAACAGCCAGATCTTACAACTTCTCTGAAAAGAGGGAAGGTCCAGGGCCAGCCACACCTCCACCGGAAGGGAATTCCACAACTGCGGCGCAGCCACCAAGAATGCCCTCTCCTGTGTGGCCCCACAGAAGGCTGGGGGAACCTCGAGCAGGGCACCCCAGGATGACCACAGGGGTCAATCCAGCACATAGCGGGTAAGGCGGTCCCACAGGTAGACAGGGTCTAGACCGTTTAGGGCTTTATAGGTCAAAACCAACACCTTGAAGTGGGTCTGGAATGCCATCGGCAGCCAGTGCAGAGTATGGAGCACAAGTGTTATGTGCTCCCAGCAGCCCAATCCCACCAAGAGACAGGCCATCACATTCTGCACTAACTGCAGCCTTCGAGCCGTTGTCATGGGTAGCCCCACATAGAGAACATTACCATAGTCTAGTCTAGTCTAGTCTAGTCTAGTCTAGAGGTGATGAAAGCATGGATGAGGGTGGGAAGGTCAGAGTCTGAAACATATGGCTGAAGTTGCCACACCAGATGTAATTGGCAAAAGGCACTCCTTACCACAGCCTCCACCGGGGCATTCAGGTAAAGCTGCATGTTGAGGAGCACCTGCAGACTCCACACCTGGGAAACAAACATGGGACAGACCCCATCCACAACAGGGGCCATTACCCCCGTCGCCTTACCCACCAGCATCACCTCCATCGTGTCAGGATTCAACCTCAGTCAATTGGCCCTCAGTCAGTTCCCCATAGCCATCAGACATCGGGTAAGCACTGAGACTTCAGGGCCTGGGTCTGTTGTAAAAGAGAGGTACAGTTTGGTGTCATCCGCATATTGATGACACTGCACACCGAACTTCCTAATCACCTGACCAAGTGGCTGCATATACACGTTGAACAGCAGAGGGGACAAGACAGAATTATTATTATTATTATTATTATTAAACATTTATAAAGCGCCAGTAGTAACCTGGCGCTGTACAGAACATACAATCAGATGCGGTCCCTGCCTGTGGCTTACAATCTAAAAGACAAGGAGGGGG
>QEPC01005125.1:1152475-1169201 GCA_003113815.1 Sphenodon punctatus
GGGGCGGGCGTGCACCTTTGGCCTGTGGCTGTGGGGTGGGGCCCTGCTCACCTGGAGGGGATGAATGCTGCAAAGGCTGCTGGGGGCTTTTGGGCGCTGCAATGGCTGCTGGGGGCTTCTGGGGGTGGGCGTGCACCTTTGGCCTGTGGCTGTGGGGTGGGGCCCTGCTCACCTGTGAGACACCACACGAGAGGTCTCGGTACGATGAAAAACAGTCTCCGAGTACCACTCGCTGAGATCTTCCTGCTAGGAATGAGTGGAACCATTCAAGAACAGTCATGTCCACTCCTGCACAGTCCCGCAGGCGCGTCACCAAATCTCATGGTCAAAGGTATCATTCGCAGTCGAAAGATCTAACAACACCAACAGATTCGACTGACCTCGGTCTAACTCTTGGCGCAGGTCATCCACCAAGGCCATGAGCACAGTCTTGGTGCCATGTCCCAGAGGAAATCCAACTGGGAGGGATCAAGAAAACCGATGTGATCCAGATGCCCCTGAAGCTTCTGGGCCACTACCCATTCAATAACCTTCCCTAAAAAGGGAAGGTTAGAGACAGGCCGATAGCTGGTAAGGGATTCAATGTCAAACAATGGTTTCCTTGAGGCAACCCGGCACTCTGCCCTCTCATAGGGAGGCATTGACCACACCTGCCAGCAACAGCGCCATTGTCTCCCTGCAAGATTTCACTAGCCAGGATGGTCACGGGTCTAACTCACAATAAGTGGCCCTAACCGCCCCAAGGACCCTGATCACATCGGCGGGCACCACCGACTGGAATTGATCGCACAAAACTGGACAAGATGCGGCTTCCATAACCTCTGACTCTCCTAATCTAATAAGTGCAGCATCGAAGTCATGGTGAATATGAGCAATTTTATCTGCAAAATAGTCCACAAACATGTAAGAGCAAGTTGTAGATGACTCCACTTCTAGGTGGAGGGAGACTAGACTGACCAACCCCCATATCACCCGGAAAAGCTCCGCTGGACAGACTTATTGGGTGCTATGAGGGCAGCAAGAAACTCTTTTTTTGCTGTTCTCATAGTCACAACATAGGCTCGTAAACTAGCTCTATGCTGCAATCTGTCAGCTTCAGTGTGAGAGCGGTGCCACCGTTGCTCCAATCGCCACCCATTCCGCTTCAGCACCCGAATACCAAGGAGGCCTGTGGTGCTGTTGCCTGGGAATCAGACGCCTAGGAGCTGTCCGATAAATGGCCTCACTTAGCAAGGTATTCCAGAAAACCACGAGGTCATCAATGAGACGGTCATCAAAATCAGAAGGTATCTCCCCCAGAGCCCTCTGGAACTGCTATGGTTCCATCAATCTTTGGGGACGAACTATGAATGTTAAATTCATTTTTCTAAAACAAACACCCACAAATACAGATCAAGTCATTGTACATACTCAGCTATCTTCATTAGGGAGTGAAACACTTCCATTTTTATGGGGGGGAAAGGCTAAAGATGTCATATGAATATATTCTGCAGTTTTTTGTTTTGTTTTTAATGTTGGGGATTTGAAGATGCACTGTTATTTGTGATAGTGTAAATTCTTGATTTTGGTACTAAACATGTTGTCCTTCAATGTGACTCTTCGGAGCTCATTTCCGATATCTGTGGCATGGCTAAAAGATAAAATTAATTACTTCTGTAAAAAATTCTTCTTCTGGGACTGGACTTCTTGCCATTGAACAAAATCAAAAGATTCATTAGCTCACACCAGTAAAAAGCCCTGATTTATCTTTCTCTATGCCTGATTTTATACCCAGGGTAGTTAATTTAAGTAAATAGGCTTACACCAACCAGGGTAACTAAATTGGGAATCATAACATAACATTTATTCTGGATTTCTTTTGATTTGCATGCATGATCTCTGCATTTGCAAGGCTAAATTCTGACCTCAGACAGTCATACACAATCAAGCCACATGCATATCTAATATCAGAATGTGACCCTTTCATTTAAGTTTGTGCCATTGCTGTAAGGGGAAGACATCAGGTTGAATATCTGTCAACATTTCTAAAGTAGTTGCATGCATTCTGAGTATTTTTGATAAGTACAAAATCCAAAATATACAGTTGCTTAAATATTGTGGGACTAATCGTTAGATGAGAAAATCAATATAACTACATTTCAGCTCTGCTGATTTTCACCAGATGATGATCTGGTCCTTTTAGTATTTGCTGTGGCTGTACACAGGATACTTGTTTCATGAAAATACTGAGAGTGTAATTCTGCAGCTGCTGAACACCCACTAAACTGTTCTCAGATTCCTGTAGAATGAAACTCTTGAATAAATAGGCTAAATTCAGAGCAGACTGATGAAGGCAATCTTACAATCGAATACACAGTGACTGATCTCAGCACCCATACCATGCCTACCCTAAGTCAATACAGTACTAAAGTGGCTCAGGTGCCTATCCACTCAGGAAAGTGGCAGGATCTGAGCAAAACCTTCAGTGCTTTCCAATCTCACATTTACCATTCATGGACTCCAGTGGCAGCAGCCCCTTTTTACCTTGGGCTTACCATGATGTGGCATTTTTGGTGATATTTGCACAGGCCTAATGCATGGGGTGCAGCCACGCAAGCCTGGTGGGACCAATCCCCTGCTCACCCTGGGGTGGGCAAATCACAGCCACCACACTTTGGGGGCATCCCAGAGAGCAGGACAGAAAGTTTCAGCCCCCTCAGTCCGCCAACTTTCCCGCTCCTAGCCATGATGTGGCTGTGCTGGACTGGTGACAGTGCCCACTGCTCAAAGCCCCACAGAGGACCTTGCCACAGGGTGGGGCAGATGAAGACCAGACCCACGCACGGTGGCTTGGCTCTTTACTGCGATTTGGACAGTCTTACCCCCCACTACCCCACTGTTTCAGCAGGAATGGGAATTCGTATTTGTAATAGGGAGAGGGGGTCTGGGAGGGCCTGGCCCTTTACAGCGGTAGCACCACTCTGAAAGAAGCAGGCACTCCTGCTATCATAGGTTTGTGCGACAGCAGGCACTAAGGAGAGGTCCAAGCATCAGGCCAAAGGAGGAAAGCCCTTAAGAGGTCCCAGGTGCTGACCCCTGGAAACTGGACTAGGAGCCAAATGATGTTTTCAAATGAGACAATAGCCTGCTTTAGCCCACATTAGCACTCACCAGGTGGATGTTCACCTGCCCATCTATTAGGTGTTCACCAGATGTAAGCCCACACCTTCCCTGCATCCTCCACTCACTTGCACACACACCTCACTCCAGTCTGGGCATTGTCCAAGGACATTGCATGGCCACTGTGTGGGATAATGCCTGATAGTGCATGCTAATGTGTACCCACACATCTGCCTCTCATTTACTAGGTTTGCCCACAGTCTTGCCTGCACCCAGGTCCACCAGCACCATTGATACATGGCTAGTGCAGTTGCTACAGATTGATGGGGCAGCTGCACACTGTTCTTTCCTCTTGAAGGAACTCCTCTCCTCTTCCCAGCCTGACACTACTGTCAAGTGCCCCTTTCTCCGGCTGGTAGATGCTTTCATCTCGGAACTCCGATCCTGTTCTTCTCTGCTGGGATACATCTAGGGGAGCTTGCCTGATAAGGTTGAGTGGTGGGGAAGGATCAGGGGAGCAGCAGAAGCCTGGACTTGGACGAGCAACCAGCACTGAAGCCCGGCAGTGAGTCAGCTCAGGGAGTCAGGCTATTCCCAAACTGGATGGCAATCAGACAGCAAAGCCTCTCTGGCCACCTCCCCCTCGTCCCTTCCTCCTAAAGCTCATTGGAGCAGTGCCAAACCAATGCCACTCAAGGCAATGAGTGGAATATGCACCCAAAACATTGGACATACTTTACAACCCCATCACCTTGGTGATATCATGTCATAGACCCATTTAGATATCACAAAAATGTCATGATGGGGGTAATTAGCATTGCTTCTGGACTCCCTGGGTGGTGATCATAATGTCTGTGTCATTATGGGTACAGATGAAATGAGCATCTGCTTTGAACTTTGTATATGATGAATTCCAAATCTCTAAGACCAAAGCAAGTATGGAATACTATTTATTGGCACTTTGGTCATATATTTGATTTAAACTATTCATCTATAGAAGCTAGAGGAAGATAAAGCTCTTCCCTAAACAGAAACACCAGAGACCTGCCACGATGGTGGGCATCACCACTGCTTTCTAACAAAGGGCGTTTTTAAAGAAGTGCATCAGGAGGGTGTGTGTGTGTCCTGTAGTTGGTGCATGGGGTGGAAGAGGGGCACCCATGTACAGGAAGTTCATGGGAGGGTTTCACATGGCCAGCTCCTAACATGGCTGCACCATCCAAGGAGGCAGCCACCCTGGCCGGCATGGGGCACTCCAGATTTTTCAGGAGTGCTCCATACATGGCCATGGGGAGCTGGTGCATGGGTCATAGGAGTGCACCTCCCCAGGAACCAACTTCAAAGGAGCGTTTGGACGCATGGACATGCATCTTGTTTAAAAACACCCTACATAAACAACCATGGGAGACAAAATATACACATTTGAATAAACTCATTAGCTTTGTTTTTCCCAAATTTTGCAATGGAAAACAGTTTGCTCCTAGAGTCAATTCTGTCTTCAACTTAATAGAGGTTTATAAAATGCTGGGTGGAGTGGAACAGGTAGGAAACCATAGTAGAGGAACAAAAGTAAGAGTGCACGTAAGAAAAGAAACAATGGAATGTATCTTGCAGTGTATTTTCATGTGGGACGACTTAAGGCGAGAACCATAGTGAAGGTTAGTCACTGTATGCGAGAGCCTTCATCTTCCATTTCCTTGCTTTTTGGTGATTAGTTTAATGTAGGGATGTGTGAACATATCGCAGTACGGTTGTTCGGTCCAGAAGCCGAATTTGGGTTTGGTCGTTCAGTCCGGGAACTGAGTTTGGGTTCAGTTGTTCGATTCAGTAGAGTTTGGTTCGGTTCGGTCATTCGGAAATCGGTCTAGGTATTGTGTGATCCAGTGATCGCGTCGGAAACCGGAAACTGGACATTCGAGTGCGTGCGGAGTTTATGTGGAGAGAGAGCATGTGTGTTGTGGCTGGCTGACTGATTGGTTTTATTTGATGTGTTTTGGCTGTGTTGGACTGTGTGTTGGTTTGACTGTGTTGGTTTGGCTGGTTGGTGAATTGGTGGGTGACTGTTTTGTTTGTCTGTTTGTTTGAAGAAAAAAAAATGAAGAGGGTGAGGATTAATAGGACCTGGGGGAAGTCCAAGGTGGTGAAGCCGGTGGAGGAGGAGGAGGAAGAGGTTGCTGCTACCGCTGGACCTTCAGTGGTGGTCGGCTCCTCAGCAAATGAGCAAGAAGGCACAGGAGGTGCTGCCAGGTTTGTAAACTTTATTTTTACTTGGAGGACAAGAAAAATAGAACACTATCCTTTAGAGCAAGATCACTGGTGTGTGGGTGGGTTGGTGGTGGGCAGTCAGGCACAAACAGTGGGTATCAGCGGGTGGCAGTGGATGTCTGCCACAGAGAGAGAGGGTATTGTGGGGGGCTCTTCCAGCAGTCAGGCACGAGCTGAAGGATGCACCCACCCAAACACGTGCCAGTCATCTATCAAGGGTCTCCTGTTGCCATCCCTAGCATGCCAAGAAGGGCAGGATTTGCACGTGCCAGCCAGGGTCTTTCTAGTTTCCATCCCTAGCACCCCAAAGAGGGCAGGATTTCCATGTGCCAGCAAAGATCTCTCAATTTGCCATCCCTAGAATCCCCTAGCACCCCAAAGAGGACAGGATTTGCACATGCCAGCAAGGGTCTTTCCAGTTGCCATCGCTACTAGCACCCCAAGGAGGGAAGGATTTGCACGTGCCAGTCAGGGTCTTTCCCTTTGCCATCCCTAGCACCCAAAGAATGACAGGATTCGCATGTGCCAGCCAGGGTCTTTTGGACCTGCACGTGCCAGCCAGGGTCACCGTCTCCTGTTGCCTTTCCTAGAGCCCCAAGGAGGGAGGACTATAGGCATCATCATAAATGCATATTACTTAGGCATTGTTTATGTGTTCCTGTTTCAAAGAGGGTGAGGAATCGGATGCTGGCACTCATGCCATGCACAGGATAGTGAGGCGGAGGTCGCCAGTGCCACTGCCAGAAAGCGGGCTCACAAGGTCCGATGTCTGGCAGTGGTATGAGAAGCATACCAGATTCGCCATCTGCAAGGTAACGCATGGGGGCTGGAACAACAGGGAATGGATTACTCTATGACCTGTAGGAAATCCCCTGCAGAGAGAGATTGGCCACCCACCCCCTTGTGGAGATAGAATGCAGCCAGGGCTTGACAGACCATTTGGTCTGACACAGTATGGCACTTCTTATGTTCCTATCTTTTTATGTTCTTTAGGTATGCGGCAAAAGATTTTAAAGGGCCAGCCAGGGAACCACATCGGGACACGTCGCCCATGTGGAGAAAGTCCATGGCAAGACGGTGAGGCAACAGGACTCTGCATGACTGTGGAGCATCATTGCCAGAAGAAGGGGTGGAAGACATGCCAGAAGCAACACCATCAAAGCCATTCCCCTTCCTCTAACTCCGCTGAGGACTCTCCAGTCCCCTGGGAGGAATCTGAAGCAGCAAAGGCTTTTCGGACCGAACTAGAGAGGCCGACCCAGAACTTTCTGGACCAGCAAAAAAAAAATATGGACAGGCTACGGATGCAAGCCCTGACTATGGAGGACCAACTGGTGGAGCGGTTTCAGGTGCTGGAGGTATGGGAACACAGGATGGAGGCCTATTCCAAGTACCTCCAGACTGATATCGACAATGTGTAGCTTCACCGCCTGTCAGTCTGCAAGTGGCAGGCATCCATGGCAGGGGCCGTGTGCAATTTTCCATCAAGCATGGGTACCAAATGGAGGAGGGCAGGATGCCAACCCCTAGGTCCCATCCACCCCTTTCACCTTTATCCATGTTCTGGGGGACAGGCCAACAGATCAATAAGTTAAGTTTCCTTTATTTTCCTATATATAAATGTTTGGGTTTGGTTTTATAAATGTGTTGTTGTTTGAAAAGTTTTTATAAAAGTTCTATTTGTTGTTGTTCCCCACTTTGTTTTCCTGTCCAATCTTTTATCCCTCTGTGCTGCTTCTGGCAGGTGACAGAATGTCATTGTATATACAGCTTGTCTGATCCCTACCTGACAGCAGCAGCAGATGTAGGGTTAGCGTATTAGCCCCAAGATGTGCAAGCAGCAGGGTCTCAACTTGAAGAAAGCCCTCCAGGAAGGGCAGGGCTTGTGTCTGTGTGGGTGTGCCAGAGAGAAAGAGGGACAGGTTCCTTGGCAGCGGGCAGCCGGCGGCGGGTGTTGGTACTCGGAGGGGCTTTTTTTTCAGCAGCTTTAGTGGGCATCCATGGGTGGGTGCGGAGGAGTAGACTGGGGGGCAGACTGGCATGTGGGCACCGGGCTTCTGAATGCAGTGTAATTGAATGATAGCCCCCAGTGACTGGAATGATGGTCCCAGAATCTCATTGATGGTCCTGGGATGGGTGGGCATGACTGATTCAGATACAGTGGAATGAGCCTCTCTCTCTCTCTCTCTCTCTCTCTTCCCTCGGCCTCTCTCTCTGGCTATATAGTGCAGGTGACAGCATGGGTGGGATCATGTCTGTCTCTCATTCTAGCAGTGGGGAGACTTTCTCTCTCTCTCTCTTTATCCATGAACACCAGGTTGCTAACTCATAAAGAAAAGGTGGAATGAAAGTGCCTCATGAGTGGAATGGCAGGGAACAAGAACCCTGAAGGTGGGTCCTGGACTGGGGCTAGAGTGGCAGCTTCTAGATATTGGACACAGCCCTCCCTGCCAGTAACATAGGTCCCAGAACCCTGACGTTGGATCCCAGGGCTGGAGTGGCTGTTTCTTGATGCTGTTGAATGATGGCTCTCTTTGAGCAGAATGACCTCCCCATAACCCCGAGGGTGGGTCCTAGGGCTAGACTGGTAGCTTCTGGATGCAGTGGCACAGAAGAGGCATCATTGGCAGCAGGAGCAGACATTGGATTGCCCAGGCACAGAACCTGGAGAACAGCAGAGACGGCATTGGTAGAATTTGCTTTTGCGCTGCACCCATGGAGCTGGTAGTATTTGCCAGGGAAGAGCTCCCATACAGCAGCAGATGGCAGCAGAAGGATTGAATTTGCCAGAGCAGAGATCCCATGGACCAGCAGACAGCAGCAGCGGGATTACCAGGCAAGTGGGGCCAATCACTCAGGGTTGACAGGGTGGGCAGACAGGCACCTTGGCATGGGAGGCAGGAAGGCGGACTGAGGTCAGGCTTTGAGCTTGGCAGCAACCTGGGCGGGCATACAGGCAGCGTGGCATGAGAGGCAGGAAGGCAGGCTGAGGGACACTTTGAGCTAAGCAACCTAGGCGGGTAGACAGGCGCCTTGGCATGAGAGGCAGGAAGGTGGACTGAGGCAAGCTTTGAGCTTGTCAGCAACCTGGTGGCCAGACAGGAAGCGTGACATGAGAGGCAGGCAGGCAGGCTGGGGCAGGCGTTGAGCTAGGCAACCTCTTTGGACACAAAGGCAGTGTGGCATGAGAGGCAGTAGTGATGGCAGGCTTGGATCTTGCCATGGCACTCAGATAGGCTGGTGAAGACTGCGCAGAGAGAGAGAGAAAGAAAGAAAGAAAGAAAGAAAGATGAGAGAGAGAGACAGAGACAGAGAGAGAGAGAGAGAGAGAGAGAGAGAGAGAAAGTCAGATTGGCAGGCTGAGATCCGTTTGTTTCCCAAAATGCTATCCTACATCATGTGGTCAGTCAGAAAAGTCAGCCGAGGCCGTCTAGTATGAGAGAGAGAGAGGGCAGGTGCCGGGCATTGGGAGGGAGGGACAGCACAGCAGCAGCACAGTAGCAGTACACCTTGCCCAGATTGAGGAGGAGGAGCCCCATCCCAAGACTTGCTATGGCATGGGATGACGTGTGCCACTGCACAATCAATCCTTGTCCAGGGGCAGCTCAGGGAATCCCAGCAGCGGAAGGTTCACCTTGCTGAACAACAACTGCTCCACCAACTTAGTCCCCAGTCTCAGGTGGTGCGGGGAGCAAATGTCCCCATCATGGAGAACACCCACTCGCTGGGCAGGACAGGATACCCTTGGCCACTTTCGACAGGGATGGCCACATGTTGGCCTTGCCAGCCAAGTAGGCTAAGGGATCGCTGCAGGAATCGATGCATGACTCCTCTAACAGGTAGGTCTCCACAGCTGCTGAGGTGCCGTCGTACTCACTCTGGTAGCTCTGACTGGACACCACCTCCACCACTGCCCTCAGCCACACTGCTTGCCCTATTGTGGAGGCCGCCATGCTCCCCAGAGTGGCCTGCACATAGACTGAGCTGCTTATGCTGCTGCTGGCAATAAGGGTGGTGCTGCTGCTGCTGGTGCTACTATCCAAAATGGCCATTTCGGGTTAATCCGAAATTTTGGTTCTTTTTCGGTTTTGGTACTATCAGATCTTTTGCATTGATTTTTTGTACCAGATTTTTAACATTGCGGTTTGTCCCCAATTGAAAAACCGCAATGTTAAAAATCCGGTACAAAAATCAATGCAAATGATCCGATAGTACCGAAAGTGAAAAAGAACCAATATACATGAGAACCGAAACCGAAATTTTTCCAAGAGTCCCATCCCTAATATCCATCTATCTATCTAATCTATATACCTAAATCTATATCTATATATCTATACATGTGCAGGGGGAGACAGACAGGGGAAAGGAAAAGATAAAATAATAGAGGTGTGCACCAGGGGCCCATGTAATTTTTGTTTTCATTTTTTGTTTTTGTTATTTAAATCTGTCATTTTCATTTTCATAAATATAAAATTGTCATTTTTGTTTTTACTTTCGTTTTTGTTTTCCATTGGTTTCAATGGAAACACATTTTTGGCTGTATCTTTTTTGTTCTTTACTACATTTGGCTGAAACATGGAGTAATTATACCTCCAATGGAAATCAGTACATGTACCAAATTCTAAAATGTTTGGATAAAGGAATCAAATGTTAGAAGCAGTTGAATTATTTTATTTTGCAAAGATCTTCATATACTTCATATACTTCTTTGCCTCACATTTAATGTAGATTAAACGTGGCAAGGTTATACCCCTTTCCATATTTACTATCTTTGCCAGCTTTCAGAAGGATTGGATAAAGGGTCCCAATTGTATATGCCTGCACAGCATATGCAGCGAAAGAGCCTATGCTAGGGATTCTCTTATGTGTCACTATGTGTTTTTACACACACAATTCTCGTAGATGTTTGCTGTTACATCCTGAACTTTCTGTGTGTCTACTACATCACTCACACAGATTTTAAACATCCGGCTCTTTGAGCTTCTGCATAGACCTTCTCCCAGAACTTTTGTGTGTAAAAAGTTTTCCTGGTAAACAAATTTGCTCCAGGGAGCTTTGGCCACTTGGTTTCCATGGCAGTCTGTCACATCTACAGCTGAGGCTACTTTAGGCTGCCTCAGGGCAGTGTTTGTGTGAAGAATGCATCCAGGAACTGCTTCAGGGCAGTGTGTGTGTGAAAAATGCATCCGGAAATTACTTGTAAACCCAGAAGATTAAAACATCCAGAACTTTAACATGTGCGTAAAAGTGCCCACTGTGGTATAAGATCAGTTTCTGATGCTAATTTGCTAGAAAAAAATATCAACCAAATATCTTCATTATCTCCTGTAATCATCCCAACATCTCTCCCAAAAGAGCCAATAGAGATTCTCTTATGTCTTCTGTCACAGTGCTGCATGATGTGATTGTGATGATAAAAGCCAGGCTGGATGTGTAAACTATGTCTCCTGTTGCTGGGATGCTATCCCCAAAGTCCCAGTTATGTCCCTTCTATGCCCACCTCAGGGCTGCTCCCTATGCCCACCTCGAAGCCACTACCAATTGGTCCTGTAAAGCTAGAAGCATGTAGTAATTGGCCAGTGAATGTGTCTGTCACTCTTTTGGGTTGATCCACAGCCTCTCTCCCCCTGCTATGCCAGGTTCCTGCCTCTGACTGGCACTGCATATGCTGTTATTTATCTGAATAATAGTCTTCAAGGGGACAACTTCAATTGATTATAAAATTGGGTCCCTTTATCAAATTGTCCTATAGTTTAGCAGAGATGACAGGGAATATATGTGATACATTTCTGCCAAATATCTTGTAAACAGGATGGAATATATAAATGTTACAGTTGGAAATGTATTGTCAAGTTAATGTCTTATACCATCAGGGACCTTTGTTCAATCTTTCTGAAAATAGGAAGGACTGTTAAAATTGTGAAGTAACATAATATTTACAGGTTTCATGTAAATTGGATGGACGTTTTAAAAGTTGTAACCATGAATGTGTATGAAGTTTTTCTTAAAAACACACTGTTCAATTGTTTCTCAAATTGGTTCCCTTTATCTAATCATTTTGATGATTGATACACATAATGCCTTACATTGGAGGTACAAGCTCCCTAATTTTCATCAGAATTGAATAATAAACATAAATGTTATAGACATAAATATGTTTTTTAGTTCTTTCCATTTATTTAAAAAACAAAATGTCATTTTCATTTCTATTTTGTTATGATTTGTCATTGTTATTATTGTAATAACAATAATGATAACAATAATTTTCATTATTGTTATTGTAATAATGAAAATGACATACACATCCCTATAAAATAAAGGGTATAAGGAAAGGTAAGGTACAACACTGAGGGCTGGGGAAGATTTTTAGTGCAAGCACCAGAGTTCTGTAAATGCCACCTGTCACAGAAAAAGCTATTATTATTATAGTTATTATTATTATTATTATTATTAGCACTTGTACAGCACCAGCTGTGTACCTGGCACTTTACATCCTGGTCCTTAAACATAAAGGGTTGCAGTGCCTTCCCCAGAGCCTCCATAATTGGTTCTGGGAGGCAGGAGGCACTGAGCAATCACAGAGTGCTATGAAATGGCCTGAGACCTGCTTGTGCTGCTCATTGGCCAGTGATTACATCCATCAGGTCCTTCCCCTCCCATCACAGACCCAGTTCAAGAGTTCAACACTGTTTCTGACTCTGAGATGTCTTCTCCTCCCCTCTCCACATTTTCCTCCAAAAAACACCTGTCAGGCAATAACAAAATCAATAACAACTGTTGTTATCGTTATTAATTTTGTTACTATTTATTTTTGTTGTTATTGAAATAACGATATGAACATGAAGAATTTCATTATTGTTATCAATATAACAAAAATGAAGTGCACACCCCTACTGCAGGACTCAAGGGTTGTTGAAGCCTCTCCATTCAGGAGTTACCCTCAAGCATCTATCAGAGGCACTCTCAAGAGGAGGTGCCAGAAGGCAAGGCCTGGAGATCCCAGGGAAGGAGCCACCTGCTGGTATTTCAATAAAGTTGTGACCTATGCCCATTTTACCTAGCATTGAGTTTGTGGGATTCCTTTGGTCATGTCCATGCAACCGCTCTTGTCCTTGTGCCTGTCCAGGGTGGACTTATTCTCTCCAGCATGTGTTCATGTGCAGCCTTCCATACAGAAGGATATTCCTGTTTTGGTGCAGTCTTCCTGTGCAGGATGAGCTCATGCACTAAAGTCCTTGAAATGCAGCTTTTACACCCTTAGAGCTGAAATGAATAGGCATTTTTGTATCATGACTATTATTTGCATTTTCAGATAGCCGTCTGCATGTTCAAATAAATCTTGGCACGCAAAATGTTATCAGTATATTTGGATATTATGTTTTCTGGAGGTTTGGGCCACTTTAGTATGGATATTCGGTTATTCAAATGAATATCCATACTGAAATAACCAAAAAATCCAATAAACTAGAAAAAACATCATGAAAGCCTAAAATGCATATCTGAAGCAAGTGGGAATGATTAGTGGTTTATATTGGCTTTGTTGGACCTGATTTAAATCAGGCCAAAGTGTTGAATATGATATTCACCATGGATATTTGTTTCAACTCTATGCACCATGCCGCAGCAGTCCTACCCTACTAGCCAGTGGGAAGAGGAGGTAGGGACTATCATCATCCCACCTTCTCCTTGGTCTGCCTCCTTTTGTCCATCCCACATTGTGAGATATGTAGGGATGGAACAGTCCCTGTTTTCTCCTGTTTGAGTGGGATTCTTCTGGGTCCCCTTGTGACCTGGCAGAATGGATGGATTATGGATGGATGACTGATATTGCACTTCCTCATTAGCGCCTTTATGGAACAAATGAGCAGAATCTGGCCCTAGGTAATATCATTTCTGTTTGCAAGGAAATAAACAACTTACTTTACTTAATACAGAGTTAGCACATAACCTCTTTGATATCATCAACATTTTATGACAACACAAAAAGCAAATGGCCAAGCTGATTGCTGTAGTAGATAAGGTTTTTTTGTTTTTTAAAAAAATAATTATTGGTTAATCATGTATATTACATAACACAACCGCTGACCCTTACAGACATCATAAAAAGTTTCCCCCTCTCCAGGAGTTGGGTCATTGGTGATCAGCAAATAGAGAAGTAAACATAACAAATTATCAATTAGGTGTAAGCATGAACCAAAGAAAACATAACTTATATTAGGCAATTAAATCACAGATATATTCCCTTCTCAGTGGTAAGGCCTAAAATTGGTAATCAAAAAGGGTTTGAAGGTCCAGATTGTTCATCTTTTATCCTTCCAGTGCTTCTGTGATTGGAGACCACACGGCTTTGAAGACTGAGAGTTTATTCTGTAGAACTGCATGTAACTTTCATAGTAAATATGAGCCAGATCCTATTTGTCCATTCCTCAAGCGATAGTTCCTCTTCAGAACTCCAGCGCCTGGCTATTATATTCAAAGCTGCCAGAAATAGTATTTTGTAGGACTCTTGGTGGGGATGCAGGCTCTTTGGGTATTTTCAGACTTTACGAGTAGGGCTGATGCGGCAGCAGCTGTTACTGCACCGCAATTCCATTCCTAAACCTCGGCATCCCATGTTGCGCCTCGCAGAATTCCATGCAGTACCCCACAATTCTGCGATTCTTCTGCTACAAGAATCTGCAGATGCGGCATGTATGTGTTTCACCGATTTGCTGATCGTTACCTTTGTCGTATAAAATCAGCAGTCTTTTCCCGCGTTCCGCCAATTTAATATATGAGACACAGTTATTAGCGCTTATCGCGGTTCCGCAAAGGGAGTATGACTATTTTGTATGCAGCCGCTGTGCTGTCACGTTGACTGCTGCTGGTACTGTGCTGTCTGTGTGTCTCTCTGTACCGCAGTAACTGCTCATTCTTCTCAATACATACATACATGTACAACATGTTCTGGTTGGGAGTTGAAGTAACAGTGTTTTTATTATATGGCAAATTGATCTTTTATGCAAAGATCTCCAAAGAAAAGTTTTTTGTCCAAAACTCAGGTTGGGAGTTTAAAGTGACCTGTATCACTTTAAACGAGGGTAATTTAAAGGGACCAGTCACACGGCCCATGGCTCACCACTTAAGCGATGCTGCCTGAGTGTAGCTATGTAAATAGCATAGCTGTTAAGGTTCCCGCTTATGATACAATTCTTAGCTGGCATTCTGCGTGTTCAAATCCGTTGTTCTACTTAACTTAAACTTTTTAAATATATTGTTACATTAGTGTTACTGTTTTGTAATAATATAATTATTATAGTTATATTATAATTAATAATATAAATATAATAGTACCCCACCCCCACAAACGCAAACAGTAGGTGGAAGGATACTCTTTGTTCCTTGTAGTTTGGCTACATCTAAACTTGCCAGCCACCCAAGTGAACTGGCTGCCTGTCTAATAACTGTGGATTCACTAAAAGCAACTATAATCCCCTTGTGTCATCTATAATCCCCTTGTGTCTCTTGTGTCAGTCTAAAAAGCCCCACACACCCACCCCATCCGAAGTGAAGGACTGTAAGCACATGAAGTCCAGTTTTATAACTTGCAAAGCCATCCATTCCAGTCTGCACTGTGCTCTGCTGTATTATTCTGTGGATTGGAAGTATGTACATCAGAGTGGTACATGTGAAAATAAACAACAGCATCCTATGCTACCCGCATGTACTTAAGTTTGATGTTAGTCAACTAGGGCTAGCTGCTGTGTAGATCATGGTAGCCAAAAGTCCCCTCCCCCAGCCTACAAAGGCTTCCCCATAGGAGTAGCCCCTGAAGCATTGTACATTATCAAAACCACACATCTATGACTTTGATAGAGCATAGGCGGCTCGGCTGCCTACCCAGTTTCTCTGTATTCTGTAATGTGTTAGCCAAACATACCCTCCCCCCCACCTTCGGGGCAAGTCTTCTGAGCTGAGTGAATGACTCATACAGCATGCCACTAGACAACTGTCCCCTCCCCTCCCCCCCAGGCAAGAGTGTTTTACTTGAATTTGAACTTGCAAGCCAAGTTAAGTGGGTGGGCGTTTGTGAGAATGTTTGGCGCCATCTCGAAGAACCTTGTTTACAAGGTAGCAACCATGTTCTTCTTCGAGTGGCTCCCTCCCGTCCTCACATTCTCACAAATAGGAGAGTACCCAAATGTCCCCTCCTCCAGCCTACAAAGGCTTCCCCGTAGGAGTGGCCACTGGAGCATTGTATGTTATCAAAACCACACATTTATGACTTTGAGAGAGCATAGGCGGCTAGAATGGCACTAGACAAAAAACCCCTCCCCCCCAGGCAAGAGTGATTTACTTGAATTTGAATTTCCCCCAGCCTAGTTTTTATGTTGCACATCAACAGACGGGGTGTGTGTGTGTGTGTGTGTGTATGTGGCTTTACATACTCCACTTTGGAATTTAAGATGAAGTTGTCAAATTTCAAGATTTAAATTACCCTCAAAAGCTGCCTTCATTTTCCCCAATTTTTCCCCAAGTTCCTATTTTCCCCAAGTTCTGGAGGACTGCATTCTTTTGCAGAAGCCAAGTAAAAAAAGATTATTTTAACAGTGTTTTCCAGTCCACTTAAATAAAGAGAAGGAGTGAAGATACATATATGTTTAATAAAGCCTGACTGTGGTGCACGGTGAACCCTAGAAAGCAATATAAAATTGATAGTCATGCTTAGAAACCAACATGACTCCCTGTAGCGTGGTGGGGAGAAGCTACTGCTAATCTGTAGTGGAATTCCCCAATCCTGGCTGATGGCTAAATGGTTAAGTCTCCCTTGTGTATGAAATTGCATTCAAATCCCATTGTTGCATTAATTTTTTATTTTTTTATATAATTTAAAAGCAGTGTACAGCCAGAAGATGTCTTTCATGCGTGCCCCAAGAGCGACCGTGATCTGCCTCCCTATTGACTCTCTCTCTCTCTAGTCTGTACTCTGTACTGGGACGGACGGACACACCCCACCTAGGCTTCAGGGGAAATTACTTAGCAACTGATGCCAACCAATAATAACAGTCCTTCCCTGTGACCGACAGCTGATGACCATAGGCATTTAACACAGGGAAGCGGGCTTTATTTGACGTTGCCCATGTGCGGCGTGTTTACATGTCAAATCATCTCAATTCAATTATAACTTTTCTGAAAGGATGGCTTTTGTGGGATTTGCCGCAGTCTTGGCTGGCCTGACAAGAATAGGTAAGTTAAACAAAAATTTCTATTATGGGATCTCACACATTAATGCATGCTTTACATTAGTAGGGCTTTTGTCTTTAATAGTGCATTGATCTTTTTTAATTTTCAATGCCATTTCAGGTGAAATAATAGTAGATAT
>QEPC01005125.1:1172503-1189300 GCA_003113815.1 Sphenodon punctatus
GAAGTGGTTCCCCCATCCCCCTAGTTTAGCTGTTATCCATAATAAAGAAAATTCCTTTCTGAGCCCACCAAAGTGAGTAAGGATTGAGAAGTGCTACTGCTCTTCTAAGATGACTTATATGTCCAACAAAGAAGTTTGATATCTTTTGTTGGCCAGCCTAAGTTGTGAAACTTAGGCTGCCCAACAGAAGCTATGCCTCTCCTGTAGGGGCAGTCACCAATCCTGGCAGATGGGTTAATGATTAATTTTTTTTTTCAAACAGTAAAAGCAGTAGAGTCACAAGATGTCTTTCTATGGATTTTAGACAATTACATTCACCATGTCAAGGTGTTTTATTGCACAAAATACTGATAATAGTCGTGCATTAGCTGGCGTGTGTGTCTTGGCTGTCTTACAGCAACTGGCTTTTCTCACCAAGCTACAGGGCTTCAGTAGCCAAGCGGTTTAGGTATCCTGCTGCAATCCTGAATTTTTGGGTCTGCCAGTTCTAATCTGCAGACGGCCCTGACCCGTCTTAGTTTTATTAACAAATGCTTTATTTTGCATGGTAAGATAAAACTACAGAAGTTGTCAAACTACAGACTTTAAATTCCCCTCCCCATTTCCACACACAACTCCAAAGTTGTGCTCCGCCTCTACCTGGACGGATGGCCCCACCCCACCTCGGGTCATTTACTTAGCAACTGATGCGAACCAATAAGAACAGTCCTTTCCTGTGACTGACAGCTGACAGCCACAGGCATTTAACACAGGGGAGGCAGGCTTTATTTCACATCGACCATGTGCAACGTGTTTTCATGTGTCAAATCAATCTCCATTCAAAACGTCAAATAATGGCTTTCCAGGGGTTTGCTGCACTGCTGGAGGGGCTCATCAGAATTGGTAAGTAAAAGTTTTTTAATGGGAACACTCACATTATTGTTAACATTAGTGGGGCTACATTGACTTTAGTGGGGCTACTTTCATTAATAGTGCATTCATATGTTTTATTTTACAATCACATTACAGGCAAAATAGTGGTAGATGTTGCCTCAGCAGTATGGGCCAGGGTATGGGACACGGCTGAAGATATGCAGAACGTGTTAGCCAGACAGGAGGAAATTGGTGAGTATTTCTAAAACCTCCATTTTTAGTTACTATTACCCTGGGAGTAGTGATCACATAAAATAAATACCTTTGCTGCTGTTCAAGAATGCATACACTAACTGAACTCCATTTTTTACAGAACAGCTGGCTACATTAAGACAGGACACCGCCGCCCTCAAAACAATGCTGTTGGAAGTATTGGAGGAGGTACAAAGCCAGCATTGAGCCAGCGTGTTTTATAAAAAATGTAAACAATTGTAAAAAATGTAAATAATGCAAATATTTTTAAATGTTTTAAAAACTTATTAAAATTTTTGTTTGTTACGTATGTTCCTTTGCGCTCACTTTTTGCACCTGTCCTGTTGCTTAAAGTACACACTAGTGAAGTGACCAAAGATCACAAATGATACAACAACAAATGATATAAAATCAAGAAGACTGCACAAGGGTTTAAAGCAAAGAGCAGGAACAGTGCTACATAGAGGACAGTGACTCGTTTCTACCATTACATTGATGGGGAAGAAATGAAGTGGAAGGTTTGTCTCCTGCTGTATCCTCCTTAGCTTGCGGTTCTATGTGTCAGATCTTTGAAATTGCGCCACCAATTTCTTTGCACGCTCTACTTTGTCCCAAATCAATTGATCCGCTTCCAGAAATGTTTTTGCCACGAGATGCAGCGAATGGGCCATGCATGATGCATTTTGGAAACCGGCCTCCAAAATGCCTTTCACTACATTTGCCCCGTTGTCTGAAACAACACACCCAACGGAGAGACCATGTGGCTGAAGCCACTGCTCTGTCAGTTGTAATAATTTTTGACGGATGTTTTCGGCAGTGTGTGTCTCAGGAAAGTGCTCCAAAGCAAGTATGGTTTTCTGCCTCACCAGTCTATTTTTGGGGTCACGATGAATCCAGTGGTCAGTAATGGAGAGCTACTCCATGTGCTGCGTGCTGGTCCACATGTCTGTTGTATGGTGGACAACATTGCCCTCACAGTCATGCATAGCATCTGATACTGCTTTGCATGATGTCTCGTACAGTTTGGGAATGGTGTTTGTAGCAAAATAAAATTGTGATGGCACCTTCCATCGTAGTGCCATTCCATCCATTACTTCGTGGAATCCCTCATTCTCAACAAATGAGAAGGGAAGCATGTCGACTGCAAGCATCTTTGACACCAGTGCGAGGTAATACTGGGCAGTAGGGTGAGATGCTGGCCATTTCGTTTGATTTTGCACAGATTCTAGCATTGTTGTCTGCACAGTGGTAGCACTAGCAGTGCTTCTAAATGGATGGGTGCCTGTCATTCTGCCGCAGTGTGTTCCGCTAGAGGCGTTGAGAACAGACTTGTGATGGTGCTTCATGTGGCTATGCATGCCGCTAGTACCGGGGCGGTTCTTACCTCCTTCTTTCACTCATGTTATTTTCCTTCAGCAGTATTTGCACTGGACTACAAGTTTATTTTCATCACAGGCAGTGAAATGCTTCCAGACATCTGACCTTGGCGCTTTTCTTGCATCTGCATGGCTGTCAGTGGTTGGGGTGATTGTTCCTTGCTGCAACAACAATGAAACACTGTCGTCATTTGTGGATGTTGATGGAGCCAGTGAACACGCAGGCGTAGAATTCCTATGAATTGTTGTGCTACGAGCCACTGGTGATGGACTGTTGGCGTTGGTTGCTGTTGCCGTGGTGGTGCGGTTGGAGCTGGCTGATTTACTTTTAGACAAACATCTGTTGAACATTGAAGCTATATTTTTCCTTATTGTAGAGTGCTGCAATGTCAAATCATTTCCTTGGCCTTGCTGTTCCACGTATCTTAGGATCTCATCAATCCTGGATCTTTTGCATGGTTGGCTTGCCAATTTTGGTGCTGCATAACTCGGGGTGTATGTTGGATCGTCGGCATCATCGATGATGTCAACATCATCTGCGGTGACATCACTGTCTGAGTAGGGATCATGATGTGCGGCACTCGCAGTGGCGTTGTCAGACACACCCAGTACTACCGCCTCACTTTCCTGAGTGTTTTCTTCCGCATCTCTCGCTGAAGTAGACAATACACATTGGTTGTTGTTGCGTTGGTGCGTTACTGCCTCCTCGATGTTTTTTGGATATTCGTCGGGTGTGCATTCGATTTAAAGCGGAAGGATTTCATGTTGCTGTGACAACAATTGGCTTTCTATATCGTTGTTTGATTCTACGCTATATGATTGATCTACGTCGGATGGTGTGCATTTCGCAAGGTATTCCAGCAGTGCATCCTGTGAAGAAAGAAAACAATGGTGTCTAGAACTGCCAGGCTGCAGCGATGATATTTTTGCTAGTGAAATATGCATTGATAGCAGCGGCTGAGACAATTCTGCAAGATCAGACTGCTGAGGGGACTCTGGCTGCAAAACTAGAGGTGGCTGTGAGTGTGCGGCGCATGAAGCAACAGCTGGAGCATGCAGAAAAGATTGTGTTAATTCTAAGATTGTGTGGTGGGCAAGACTCGGAGTGCGTTTTCTACCGATGGTTCTCTGTCTCCTGTACCCTTTTTTTCCCATTCTGAAGCGACAATGCAGGGCTCGGACAGTGACTAGTATTGCGCAGCTTGGTCGAGGAATCATCACGTTTCCGCTTTGCAGAATTGTGTGCCATTTCTCCTTTTCTTTTGATAGTCTACAGTAAGAAAATGAGAAAAAATGAGTTTATTATTAAAAGTACATTTATTTCTCGAGATTTTGAGAATTTGAGATTTTGAGAAAAATAAGGATTTTTTAATGGACAAAATATAGACACGTAAATGTTAGATAACTCATTGTGTTGCATCAATAATGAGTTTGGAGAAAACCAATCACAGTCCATTGGCTACTATAGCAGACCTAATGTTATCATAGAACACTGACATGCCAGATTGTGAAAGGTGTACGTCATCAAGCAAAAGCATATCAGGACAGGCGGCTATAATGTTCCGGTGCCAGACAGAAACCATACCAATATCCTTAAGAAATGCACCAACACACTTATTTACATTTCTGACAGATTTATTAATAGCACGCATATTTGTGCTATATCAGTTGGAAATGCGAATGATCATGTCCGAGAAGACTAGCTTACAACCAGGAAAAAGAAGGTTTATTGCCTTTAAATCTTTTCTCACTTCCTCCAGAAGCTCCAGAGTGGATTACGATGCATGAAGACAGGTCAGAAAGGGATGAAATGAATTGCCTTTCCTTCTTTAAATACGGCAATACATTGGACCA
Organism: Sphenodon punctatus; assembly: GCA_003113815.1. Taxonomy (NCBI): domain Eukaryota; kingdom Metazoa; phylum Chordata; class Lepidosauria; order Sphenodontia; family Sphenodontidae; genus Sphenodon; species Sphenodon punctatus. The sequence continues at coordinate 1,176,838 of QEPC01005125.1, forward strand.
TCGCATTCCACCCCTTCTGATCCATCTCACACTAACATTGTGTAAATTAAAATTGATGTCTGCATGTTCTGTGCTGAAGAATTGCTCGAGTCTTGTTATGTACGAATCTCCAATGATTCAAATGTTCTGCATCATGACTTAATAGAACACACCAAACAATTACTTATCAATAGGCTGTCGTTTACAAAATGTATTTAAGAATTGACTTAAATGAACTTACCTAAAGTCTGTGGCGGAGCAAAAGATGTGTTTTTTTCTGCAGGCCATCTGCAGAATGTATCAGGGGAGGCGATCTGCACAGTAAATGGGAAATGAGGATGTTAGTGCATGTGTATTATTTTTAGTTTACATATTTTAAAAATATTTATTTTCTCTCAAAAAGGATGAATTTTTTTCCATCTGTTTTTTGGTATAAGTACAATTGTATTTAACTATAATACAATTGTAGTTGTATTATTGTATATTGTATTGTATTGTATAGTGTAGTTGTACAATCATGAAAATAAAATTAAAATAACCAAAGTTTTTGCAGGGAGGGAGTCTAAAGGTTGTGGGAATGGGAATAGTGGCAGTTGCAGATTGCAGAACATAAGGTTACTACATTGTAAAAAATGTTCTTCAGGATGACTCTGAACATTGTCACAATGCCAACACAACTTCAAAGTACTGTTTGTAGATTAACAGCAAGGTTTATTGTTTACTGCCTGTGGCATCGAGACTGTCATCATTCATGTGATTGTTCAAACAAGTAATCAGTGCTTGATATGACTGTGTATATAACGGCGCATGAGAGCATCAATTTTGTGAGAATGTTCAGACCCAGCTCACAGAACCATTGCTTGCAAGGTAGCAACCTCGAGCAAAACCGATCCAGTGGGGATTTTTATCTTTTTGGAAAACACACTGCTTGCCAGTGCCTGCCTGATAGGGGGAAATAGACACGGCCGGGGTGGAGGGGCAGGGTCTCTCCACTGCCCCTTCCCCCCACCAGGAGAGGCTCCACCCCACCAGGAGAGGCTTGCTCTGCTGGCGAGCCTGGAGCATGGACTCGGGGAGGGTTGGGCAAGCACGTGGGGAAATTGAGACGGCCGGGGGGGAGGAGCTGCCGGTAGAGGGGCTGCAGGAACCCCAAGTCTTCCATGGCTACTGGCTATACCCCCCTCCTCCAGGCTTTCCCTGGGTGGCTCTCCCTGGCAGCCCCTCCCCCCCAGCCGTGTCTATTTCCCCGTGTCTATTTCCCCGCGGCTACCAGCTATGCAGACTCGGGTCAGGGAATCACATGGGAAAATAGACACGGCTGGGGGGAGGGGCTGCTGTGAGAGTCACCCAGGGACAGCCAGGAGGAGGGAGGGTGGGTCAGTAGCCGTGGAAGGCTAAGAAACTGCCGTCGAGCCTGGAGCAGGGACATGGGGTCGGGGAAGCCCACAGGGAAATTGAGATGGCACCCAGGGAGAGTCACCCAGGGAGACTCTTTCTGGGTGACCTGGGTGAAATTGAGAGTCACCCAGGGAGACCCTGGAGGAGGGGGGGTCACGTCGGTAGCTGCGGAAGGCTCAGAAGCCACCAGTGAGCCTGGATCAGGGACTAGGGGTCGGGAAAACACACGGGGAAATTGAGATGGCCGGGGGGGAGGTGCTGCCAGTAGAGGGGCTGCAGGGACCCTAAGTCTTCCACGGCTACCGACTATGCCCCCCCTCCTCCAGGCTCTCCCTGGGTGACTCTCCTGGCAGCCCCTCCCCCCCAGCCATGTCTATTTCCCCATGTGCTTCCCCGACCCTCCCCAAGTCCATGCTCCAGACTCACCGGCGGCTTCTGCGGATTTTGCGGCTCCCGCCAGCTATGCCTGGCTATGCAGAGCACTTACAATAGCAAGCACAAACAATATTAACCCAAACCTAGCGATAAACATAAAAGGCTCACAGCAATAAAGAACATATGTGTACATTTATTACAAAAAAGGATAATGAAAAATGTAAAGTGCAGCTGTATCAAAATTACTTTAGCAGTTGCTTTAGCACTAAATTAGCTGTTAAATAAAGCACAGTTTAGAAGAATTAGAATAAAGTTCAAACACTTACACAAAAACCTTCCTATATTATCCAAAATTGATGGTATTATATGAATTAGCAGGAAGGGATAGGATTCTCTCTCCTTGAGTCGCGATACGGTGCTTTGTCACAGAGCGCGGATCAGAGCGTTTTAACAAACACAGACACTGGTGGCGCGGCTCCAACAGTCACTTACTCTCACTGCGATTGCGGTTCAAGAGGGAGAAACAAGCTACAAATACACCTATTTATATTTAATGGTGAAGGCGGGACATGTCTCTCTGGGAAAGGCCTAGCCAATGAAATGAAAAAGACCTAGAGACAATGAAATTGGCCAATGAAATCCAATGGTTGATCATGCCGCCGGGTCTCGCGATACCTTGTATTCAGGGTGGCGGAAACATGATACAATGATCAGATAATCACAAAGTTTTCGCGGCAGATGGAAAGGAAAGATGGTGCCGCTTCTTACTGGAATCTGCAAAAGTTACATTTCCACCCACCAGTTCCGATGCCGCGGCAACATTAGCGACAAACCGCTGCCACAGCCATCGGAAAGCAGCCTCTGCTGAACCACACCGTGATGTGCGGAATGGGGGTTTCTGTCGGTAACAGCTGCCGTGGCGGCATGCCACTACAGTCCTAGTTACGAGATCACAGTGAACTACGGTGAATATCCACCTGTGGTCACTGTGACTCGCACGTCTGTTTGGCAGCCGCCAGATGTTCGCCATGCTCAATCCCCACATGGGATCACTTTCAACCACGCTTCCCGGGCTAGCTGCACCAGTTCCCCGGGAAGCACAGTAAAAGTGATCCCCGGTGGGGATCAAAGAAAAGTAACATCTGGTCAGTTGCGACGGCTCGGAATCACCGGTGGGATTCCGGGCCGTGGCGAAGTTGGCCAGATGCTGCGGCGGCATTGTACTCGCCACACGCCCGTCTTCCCAGAGGGCGGGCGGTGGGGAGCATGGAGGGGGCAGGGCCGTGCGGCCACACGTTGCACCACGCAGCCCCGCCCCCTCCCTGATTCCCCGGCGGAATCCCCTGGCACGTCTGGTAGGGCGTGATGGGGTCATCCCAGCGGGGGATCAATGTATTGATCATGTCTGAAAACACCCTTTGACTCCAGATACAGTCCCAATGAGGCAATCTCTGGTTTGAATGGGATCACCAGCCCAGCAACCTTGTTTGCTATCTGCCTGCAATCTTCCCACCTTCACCTAGACATCCATGAAGGCAGCTCTCTATTTGAGGTATGGATGTTGAAAGGGAGGCTTCTCAGCACATCACATGTTATCCATGAAATCAGTGCATTTCCCTGTCTTCTGCACATTTCAAATTACTGGTTTTCTACCTGGTGAAATCTTCCAAACAAGGAAGGGATTGCTTATAAATGCATATGGGAGTTTAGCAGGAATAAAGGGAAACTAACGCCAAGTTGTATATTTGAATCTTTAATTTTTATTCTGTAGTCTAATAAATGACAAAAAACGAAAAACAAAATGCACTTGGAATCCCATGGAACCATTAAGAAAATAACATTAGAATAGGTCCTAGAATGTAACTGGTCGGGGGGGGGGCTGGGGGACCTTTTTTACTCAAACTGCAAACAAGGTCAAAGTCAAATCCTCTACTTCCCTTTCAGTTCCTTGACTTGTATGTACAGGTATTGCTGGTAGGGACATTCTTTTGGTGCTTTTTTCATACATAATAATATACTTTTATCTAGTTAGTGTGTTGTGAATTTCTGCTCCACTATGTCTGTCATCCCTCATTGTTGTCATAAAGCACAACTTACAGAACTGCCTGATTTGACCTTGTGAAGAAAAAAAAAGACTGAACACTTTTGTTTCATTTCTCAAAATGTTGAAGGTTAAAAGAAATGTTCCAGTTTCAAGAAATGGGAAGTCATGGCTTGCATCTAGTTAATCCAGCTTTGATACAAAGCTCTAGACTTGATGATCCTTGAGGTCTCCTCCACCCGTCTGATACTAAAATTAATTTGCTATCACAAGTCCAGGTCATTTTCCTCATAATTAGGGAGATGTTTAGATTAATTTTCATCCTTCATTGATGGGAGAGTCACATTTTGCATTATCACTCACCTCTCTAGGAGCAATGCAGCTCACTGAACTCATCCTCTTTATAAGTGTATACTACACTAATTCTGCCCACACTATCTTTGGGAGCTACTGCAAGACTAGCCGAGACTGTTCTGCTAACTTGCATAGCCAGAAGGCTTTAAGGGTTGGGGAGTGATAACAGGGGACTTGTGGTATGTATGCAAAGAAGAAAACCATCCCCCAAATGTCACAAATATACCAATGCCAAGCACAAATGGTCATGCAGAAGGCACATTTCATTGCCAGAGATGGAAACAGTAATTTGTAGGGATGTGTGAACAGATTGTGGTTGAGTCGTTTGTTCATTCGGTTCGGGAGCTGAGTTCGGTTTTGGTCGTTCAGTCCGGGGACCGAGTTCGGGTTCGGTCGTTCAGTTCGGTGGCATTTGGTTAATTTCGGTCGTTCGGAAATTGGTTTTGGTTTTGGTCTAGGTATCACATGGTTCCATGATTGCGTTGGAAATTGGAAACCGGAAATTTGAGTGCATTCAGAGCTTGTGTGGAGAGAGAGCGTGTGTGTTGTGGCTGGCTGGCTGTTTGATTTTGTTTGCTGTGTTTTGGTTGTGTTGGACTGTGTGTTGATTTGACTGTGTTGGTTTGACTGGTTGGTGAGTTGGTGGGTGACTGTTTTGTTTGGCTGTTTGTTTGAAGACAAAAAATGAAGAGGGTGAGGATTAATAGGACCTGGGGGAAGGCCAAGGTGGTGGAGCTGGTGGAGGAGGAGGAAGAGGTTGCTGCTGCTGGACCTTTGGTGGTGGAGGTTAGCTCCTCAGAAAGGAGTGAGAGGGCACAGGAGGTGCTGCAAGGTTTGTAAACTTTATTTTTACTTTGAGGACAAGAATAATAGAATACCATTGTTTAGAGCGAGCTCACTGGCATGACGGTGGGTGGGTTGGTGGTGGGCAGTCAGGCACAAACTGTTGGCATCAGTTGGTGGCAGCTGATTTCTGCCACAGAGAGAGAGGGTACTGTGGGGGGCTCTTCCAGCAGTCAGGCACGAGCCGAAGGAAGCACCCACCCAAACACGTGCCAGTCATCTATCAACAGTCTCCCGTTGCCATCCCTAGCATCCAAAGAAGGGCAGGATTTGCATGTGCCAGCCAGGCTCTTTCTAGTTGCCATCCCTAGTGCCCCAAGGAGGACAGGATTAGCACATGCCAGCCAGGGTCTTTCCAGTATTCAGCCCTAGCACCGAAATAAGGGCAAGATTTTGCACGTGCCAGGCAGGGTCTTTTGGATTTGCATATTCCAGCAAGGGTCACCATCTCTTCTTGCCATCCCTAGCTCCCCAAGAAGGGAGGTGGACTAGAGGCATCATTCATCATAAATGCATGATATTACTTAGGTATTGTTTATGTGTTCCTGTTTCAGAGAGGGTGGGGAATCAGATGCCAGAGCTGGTGTCATGCCCAGGACACCGAGGCGGAGGTCACCAGTGCCACTGCCAGACAACGGGCGCATGAGGTCCGATGTCTGGTGATGGTATGAGAAGCGGAATGGATTCGCCATCTGAACAGTAAGGTACGGGGGCTGAAACAACAGGGAATGGATTGTCCTATGACCTGTTAGGAATGGAAGTCCCCTGCAGAAAGAGATTGGCCACCCACCCACTTGTGGAGACAGAATGCAGACAGGGCTTGACAAACCATTGGTCTGACACAGTAAGGCACTGCTTATGTTCCTATCTTTTTATGTTCTTTAGATCTGCTAGAAAAGATTTAAGAGGGCCAGGCAGGGGACCACATCGGGGCTCATCGCCCATGTGGAGAAACAGCACGGCAACACAGTGAGGCGGCAGGACTCTGGTGTGGCTGTGGAACATCAACAACGCCAGAAGAAGGGGGGAAGGCACGCCAGAAGAGACACCACCAAAGCCCTTCCCCCTCCTCCAGTGTCACTGAGGACTCTCCAGCCCCCGGGAGGAGTCCAAAGTGTCAAGGCTTTTAGGGCCGAACTAGAGAAGCTGATCCAGAACTTTCTGGAACAGCAAACAAATATATGAATGGGCTACGGATGCAAGCCCTAACTATGGAGAACTGACAGGTGGAGTGGTTTCAGATGCTGGAGGTATGGGAACGCAGGGTGGAGGCCTATTCCCAGTACCTCCAGACTGAGATTCTTGATGTTGAGCTTCACTGCCAGTCGGTCTGCAAGTGACAGACATCCGTGGCAGGGGCCGTGCAATTTGCCCTCCAGCATAGGTATGAAATGGAAGAGGACGGGATACCCGCCCTTAAGTCATGTCCACTCCTTTCAGTTTTCTCTTATGTTCCGGGGGCAGGATCATAGACAAATAAGTTTCCTTTATTTATTAATGTTTGCTTTTAGTTTTATAAAGTTGTAGTAAATGTGTGGTTCTTGTTGTTTGAATAATTTTTAATAAAAGTTCTATTTGTTGTTACGCACTTTGTTTTAACTCACCCAATCTTTTATCCCTCTGTGCTGCTTCTGGCAGGTGGCATAATGTCATTGTATACACAGCTTGTCAGATCCCTACCTATCAGCAGCAGATGTAGTGTTAGCGTATTAGCCCCAAGATGTGCCAGCAGCAGGATCTCAACTTGCAGACAGCCCTCCAGGAGGGACAGGGCTTGTGTCTCTGTGTGGGTGTGCCTGGAGAAAGAGACAGGCTCCTTGACAATGGTCAGCAGGCGGCAGATGCTGGTGGTCAGAGGGGCTTTTTTTCAGCAGCTTCAGAGGGCATCCGCAGGTGGGTGCGGAGGAGTAGGGAGGGGGGCAGGCTGACGTGTGGGCACCAGGCTTCTGGATGCAGTGGAATGGAATGACAGCCCCCAGTGACTGGAATGATGGTCCCAGAAGAATCTCATTAATGGGTCCTTGGACGTGCGGGCATGACTGATTCAGGTTCGGTGGAATGACAGTCTATGGGAGTTGAATGATGTCCCTAGAATTACTAGTGCATGGTTGGGGACACTTCATTCAATCATTCGACAGGTGGTAGCAGGTACAGGAACACACACAGGCAGGCAGGCACATATAATACGTGTTGTGTTGTTATTTCCATCTCCTTCTGGTAGGTTTGCTTCTGGATGTGGACACAGATGACAGCTCTCACTGGTTCTGGCAGGTGGAAGCTTAAGCTGGTCTGAATACACCTCTCCCCCTCCACCCCCATCTCTCTTATTTTAGCAGTGATCCTCTCTCTCTCTCTCTCTCTCTCTCTCTCTCTCTCTGTCTCTGACCATATAGTGCAAGTGACAGCATGGGTGGGATCGTGTCTGTCTCTCCTTCTAGCAGTGGGGAGACTTTCTCTCTCTCTCTCTCTCTCACCACGAACCAGCAGACAGCAGCAAGTGGGGCACATCACCCAGGGTTGACAGGGTGGGCAGACAGGCACCTTGGCATGAGAGGCAGGCAGGCGAGCTGAGACAGGCTTTGAGCTTGGCAGCAACCTGAGCAGGCAGACAGGCAGCGTGTCATGAGAGGCAGTAGGGAAGGCAGGCTGGGACCTTGGCAGGTCACTCAGATAGGATGGCGAAGACTGTGGAGAGAGAGAGAGAGAATCAGAGAGGCAGAGAGACAGAGAGAGAGAGGGTGGTCTGGGAGGGAAGGACAGCACCTCAGCAGCACAGCAGCAGTAGCCCAGATTGAGGAGGGGGAATCCCCATCCCAAGACATCCCCTGGTATGGGATGGCATGTGCCACTGCACCATCAATCCAGGGAATCCCAGCAGCAGAAGGTTCACCTTAATGAACAGCAACTGCTCCACCAACTTGGCCCCCAGTTTCAGACGGTGTGGGGAGCAAATGTCCCCCACCATGGAGGACACCTGCTCCCTGGAGACACTGGTTGCTGGGCATGACAGTATACCCTTGGCCACTTTCAACAGGGCTGGCCACACGTTGGCCTTGCTGGCCCAGTAAACCAAGGGATTGATGCTGGGATCGATACAGGGCTCCTCCTCAAGGTAGGTCTCCACGGCTGCCGAGGCACCATCGTACTCCCTCTCGTAGCTGTGACTGGGCACCACCTCCACCACTGCACTCAGCTGTGCTTCTTGCCCTATTGTTCACGGTGCCATGCTCCCCAGAGTACCCTGCACATAGGGCTGGCTTCTTCTCATGCTGCTGCCAATAGGGGTGCTGCTGCTCCTGCTGGTGCTGCTACTACTAGGGCTGGGGGCAGGGATAGACCCATCTGGCTGAAAGGGGTGGCTGCTCTCACTCCCACCATCCCCAGGGGCATCCTGCTGCATATCCCACTCTGCCTGCTGGACCCTGTCCACCAGCGCACCCTTCTGGACGCCATAGAGTGCTGTCTCGTGTGCCATGCTGCCCTTGACCTCTGGACCAGAGGGGTCACCTGGCTGAGGGTGGCGGTGGAGCTGCTCATGGTCTCTGTCATGGCCGGTAATGGTCTCAGGATGAAGACCGTGAGAGCCAGGATCTCCCATTACACCCCATCGTACCCTGGAGGTGCCCCGCTGTCTGTCACCAATTGAACCTGATGCAGGGTGGCTTTCTGCTTGAGAAGCCTCTCGAGCATCAGGCAGGTGGAATTCCACCATGTGGAGACATCCTGGAACAGCTAGTGCATTGGGGAGCCTTGCTCAACCTACTTCTCCTGGAGGAGCTCACTGACCTTCACTCTCTGGTTGAAGAACCCTGCCAGCTTCCTCCCCCACTCGATCAGGGAGCTAAGGATGCCTGCCCAATCCCCTTCTCCCCCAAGCCCAGAGCGTCCCTGACCACAAGGTGAAGGGTGTGTGCAGTGCAACGGATGTTGATGAAACCCCCATCACGGACTGCCTTCAGCATATTGGCTGCATGGTCCGTCACCACACACTCCTTGGTGAAGGGAGTGCCTGGCATGACCCACTCTCTCACCATGGCAGTCAGGGCTGCCTTGATGTTCCTGGTGGTGTGGGGGTTGTCCATGACTTATTCCTGAAGCAGGGCCCACCTATACCCGGCTTCGAGACCCCTCCTGCCACTCCCCAAAGGTGCCTCCGGTTCCTGCCACCAGTGCGCTGTTACCGCCAGGTAGGCATGCTGTGTGTTTCTACTGGACCACAGGTCGATGGTGAAGTGGACAGTAGCCCCCCTAGACCTGGCCAGCTGCTCCCTCACCCGCTCCTTCAAAGCCCTGTACAGCTCTGGCACCACATTCCAACTCAGGGTGGTGCAGGACAGCACCTTAAACTGAGGGGCCAGGAACCCAATCAGCCACTTGAAGCCCATGTCCTCTACAATAGAGAAGGGCTGCCCATCCAGCGCAATCATTTTGCCCATCAGGTGCCTGAATTTCTCTTGATAGCCACACCATCCTCCAGCTGCCGATGGCCTTGGCAGCTTCCCCCACCCCAGCTCCTTCATGGTGGACTGATGCTGCTGGCATGTCTCCTGCTGCTGTTCTTCCCCCCTATCAGGAATACTGCTTCTGCTGCTAGAGGCAGCACTTAGTGCAGGATGCTTACCCGCTGAAGTAGGCAGGCGACTGGCTGCTGCAGTTGGGAACCCACTGGCATCCACTTCCCCTGCCTTCCTGCCAAGCAGCAGAGCACTGTGGCATGACTTCAGGTGCCTCACTATGGAAGTTGTCCCAAGGTTGACAAGCACCTCCCCACGCGTCACCAGCTCATTGCACACAGTGCACTGCACCTCCCTGGGATCATCCGCCTGCACCAGCTTGAAATGTGCCCAGACAGAGGATTGCCCCCCTGCCTTCTGGCCTGCCCCGGGTGATGCACTGCTGCTGCCAGTGCTGCTGGGAGGGGCAGAACATGGTGGCAATGACACAGCTCTGGGAGGAGGGACAGCCTGAGCCATCGTCTCAGTTCCAGACATCTCCTCTGCGGGACTAGGGTCTTCTTCTGCATCACTGTCCTCAATCACTGTGATGTCCCATGAAGGGGAGTACTGGGACCCTGAGGCTTGACTGCCCACCATGCTACTGCCAGTCTCCTCCCTGTATCTCCTAGAGCTGCTGCTGTTGCTACTCCTCTCCCTGCTGCCATTGCCCAGGGATCAGGCCCTGCCTCTAGCAGCCAGGGTGGAATCCACCAGCCCTGGAATGCTGGGGATCACCTCAACAATAGGGGACATTGGTGACCCTGGAGGAACAATTGAAGCACCTGCTCCTGCAGCAACAGAGACAGCCGCGGCCTCATGTCCTGCAGGCCTTCCAGTGCCCTGCGTGACACTGGAGAATGCTGGCAGGATGCACCGCCGAACCACCCCCAGACTAGTGCCATTGCTGCTGGGAGCCTCTGAACCCTGTCTCCCAAAATCATGCCTGCGAAGCTTGGGGCCTGGTGATGGGCTCTGACTGCTGCCGCTGCCTGCTGCCACTCTGCTGGCACTGCCACTTCCCCTACCATCTCTGCCATGTGCCCCATTGCCCTCCTTATGGGCCACAAACCAGCCTCTCCTACTTTCCTTCTCCTTGTCTTCCAACCAAAATGCGGACAATTTTTAAATATATATATTATTTTTTAATTCAATTTTTTCTAATATTGTCTACACTAACTCTAATTATAGTATTAACTATTCTAAAATCTATGTAAGTAAATATTATATCTAAAGGCCTAGTCTTACAAACACACTTTAAAATATCAAAACTGAATAACAAACTACACACTAACACTATCTCTATCTATATAACTAAGCGTACTGTCCTACATCTATCTATCTATCTATCTATCTATCTATCTATATATCTATCCAATATTACACAGGGATGGGGGGAAAACACAAAGAACACAGGAAGGGGTACAAAACTGAAATGAAACCTAAATCAATCTAATAATCCTACTCTAAATAAATCCAAAAACAGGGGAAGGCAATTAGGGATGGAATATATAGAGGGCGAGGGAAAGGATTCAATGGAGGGGGGAGGAAGAACACAGGGAGGGGTAAAAAATAAAAATAACGCCTAAATCTATCTAACATGTCTCATCAACTGTCTCTCTGACATCTCTACCTGGATGTCTCAACATCAACTCAAACTCAGCATGGCTAAAACTGAACTCCTTATCCTTCCTCTCCTTCCTCATCCTTCCTCTCCTTCCTCACTGTCAATAATTATTGATGGAGTCACCATTCTGCTTGTCCCCCAAGCCTGTAGCCTAGGCTTCATCTTTGACTCATCCCTTTCTTTTAGATAGATAGATAGATAGATAGATAGATGTAGGACAGTACGCTTAGTTATATAGATAGAGATAATGTTAGTGTGTAGTTTGTTATTCAGTTTTGATAGTTTATTATAAGCGTGGCCATAGGCCATTGCCAATACAATAATGCATAAATACAAACAGAAAAAGTACATAGGACAAACAAAAAAATAACCTAAATTTAATTTGCAATAGTCATGTAACTGTTATAACTTAAGAGTCAAATCATGTATTCCTTATTAAAATAAACAAATTTACGTTACTTCCTAAGAGTCCCTAAGATCTCTACTAGTCCAGGTCTACCAAAGGCTTATATGCCAAAAACCTAGTCCTAAGAATATGTGCCTGAATAAGAAAGAGAGTCATGTTCTTAATAACTTCCATATCTGAACCATTAAGAAGGACAGAAAGTATAACATGGTCTGTTCTGCCTGGTAGCTTGGCAAGAATATCTCCCCAAAACTGCTGCCATGGCAAATCATACAAGCGGCAGTAAAGTGCCATGTGTCCTATTGTTTCGACTGCCTGATGATCATAAGGGCAAACTCTCTCGAAAAAAGGGATACCCTGACAACGCCCTTCCAACACACGGGTTGGGAAAACATTCAGCTGGGCACACAGCATAAGCCACTTGCCCTGTGAGGAGATCCTACTGGTCAGATATATGGCCAATTGACCCAGGTCAGGAACCCACGAGAGATAGTCTGCTATATGGGGTGACTCTGAAATCCTAGTTATTTCTTGCTGCCTGCCAATATCCCAGAGGCGGGTTACTACTTCCTGACCTAGAAAGGCCCAGGGCTTATGGGTCAAATGCTCAATAGATAATCCAATATGAGTTAATAAGTCACCCCTTTCTTTTAAACCCTACATTGACTCTGTTGCTAAATCCTGTCGCATTGCTAAGATTCGCCCTTTTCTCTCTGTCTCATCTGCCAAAAATCTTGTTCATGCTCTGGTCATCTCTCACCTTGATTACTGTAACCTCCTTCTTTCTGGCCTTCCCCGGTCTCACCTTTCTCCCCTCATCTCCGTCCAAAACTCTGCTGCCAGGGTCATCTACCTCGCCAGTCGCTTCGACCATGTGCAGCCCCTCCTCTCTTCGCTTCACTGGCTTCCCCTTCCTGAACGAATCCTGCACAAGCTCCTAGTCTTCA
>QEPC01005125.1:1189601-1205792 GCA_003113815.1 Sphenodon punctatus
TCTGTTTACCCTTATCCTTGCCACATGGACCTGCCTGCTGTCATTCTCATCGTAACCAAGCCAAGTACGTGCACGTGAGACCTCACATCTTCATGAATGTTAGACCCCTTGTCTCTCCCTCTGTTCCCTTTTCTATGTCCAGCTCCTGTCTCTCAGATTGTAAGCCCTAGGGGCAGGGACCGAGAAGTCTATGAGTGCCAGGTACACTGCTGGCACTATATAAATGCTAGTTAATAATAATAATAATAATATGCTAAATAAATGATAATATGGAGGTAAATGGAATGGATGAGTGAAATAGGAGGAGGATGGCAATGGACTGGGGAGCTGGGAGGTACACAAACTGCTGGGAGAGGGAGCCTTCTGAAAACGTCTGCTGTCAGGAACAGTGACTAGCTCAGAAGGTGTTGGAAGGGGGGAGGGCAATGAGTTTTGTTACTTGCTGTGCCCCACCACAAGCCCCATTGGCTCCGTGCAGCCTAGCTCATGGCAAATCGCAGCCTGCGAAGCCAGTGGTCTGAAGAGAAAAGGGATGGTGATTGGGCAGGTTGGCTGCTACTCCAAGCCTCTCCACCCCTGGTGCCTGGAATTCTGCTTCTCAGTTGCCTTCCCCTCCCTGTCACATTTTGCCTTCCAGTGAAACGTTTTTGCCGCCCAAACTCATCCGAACTCGATCCAAACCGAGTGAACTGTTTGGTCATTTCAGAGTTCAGTATTGGGTTCGGAGGCAGAGGATTATGGCCTGAGTCCAGAGGGTACAACTCCATGGTATCACACCAGTCTCCACCCTTACAACCACCATTGGGACCCCATTTGGGACTGCCAACAGAGTTTGCAGGCATCTAGCCTGAATTTTATCTAATTCATGGGGGGAATCCAGCGCCCATACTTCTGTGCCATAAAGTAACTAGGGCTTAATTCTGAGGTCAAACACTTTTAGTGCGATAGTCATAAAGCCTCTCTCCCTTTTGTAGAAGCATCGTATCAGGGCAGTTATATTCCCCTTTGCACATCCCAGGGCCAGGTTTTTGTGAAATGCCAACGATATGAGGAGTTAAACAAAATCCCCAGATATTTGTACAGAGGGACCTGTATCAAACTGTGGCCATCTATTTGCCACTGCCAGGTTTTCCTTGCACTTCCAAAGACCATGACCTTGGTCTTATTATAGTTCAGAACTAACTTATTTACTCAGCAATATCCCCCAAGTGCTGAAAGTTGTCTCCTCAGACCAACTCGCGTCTGGGACATCAGCACCACGTCGTCTGCATATAATAAGCAGCCCGTAGGGTAAGAACCCAAAATTGGAGGATGACGGGACATTCTGGCCATGAGGGGCACCAAATCATTGATATAAAAGTTAAACAGGAATAGTGCAATGACACACCCCTGACACACTCCCGAGGTCACACTCAGACTGTCCGACAGGGTGCCCCCCGGGTCCAAGCAGACAACCATTTTTGTGTTTCCATAAAGGGATCTAATAAGACCCAACAAATGCCTATCAAGATCAGAGTTCTCAGTTTCTGCCACAATCTTGCTCTGTTAATTTTATCAAAAACCGCCTTGAAGTCTATGTATGCACAATAAAGTTTACCCCTACGGTGGACGTATTTGTCCACTATGAAACTCAGTGTGCTACAATGATAAATAGTGGAACGGCCCTCAGAAAAGCCCACCTGCTCCGGCAATATCACAAGATCTCTCTTTAACCAGTTCAGCAGATAGCCCAACAGGTGCCTAGCATAGAGCTTACTGGATGTACTTGGAAGGCTTATAGGTCTGTAATTTGAAGGCTCATTTCTGGCACCACTTTTGTATATGGGAACCACTACTGCCTCCCCCCAGCCATTTGGCATCTTCCCAGACTCGTCAATAACAGTGAACAAGCGGGCAAGGACTGGGGCCCACCAATCAACATACTTCTTAAAGAATTCAGATGGGAGGAAATCCCCTCCTGGGGCTTTATTTGATCTGAGCTGTGTGATGAAGAGTCTAATTTCCTCAACTGAGACCTCGGGCCAGCACGGCGCACTTCCATTGGAGAAGATAAAATCATCTTCATCCACATGGTCAGAAAACAGTGTTTGATAATGGGCTTCCCATTGAGTCGCAGGAATCTGGGGCGTTCCCAAGTCCTTTCTCCCTGACCAGAAGCCATTTACAATTCTCCAGTAGAGTCTAGCATCCCCCACCTTTGCTGCTTGTACTAAATTGGCCCATTTAACCCGATGGTAGTCCTTCTTTTTCTTCCTTACAAATCTCCTATAAGCCACATTCAGGTCTGTATATATCCTACGGCCATCTGGTCCTATAGCTAAGAAAAGCCTGGTGCATACTGCGCCTACTAGCGCTAAACTCATGGTCAAACCAAGGCAGCCCACGGTACCTTCCCTACCCTGGAGCCTCCGGCTCGGTTGAGTGAGATAGGGGTGAAACATCTCTACCAATTTGTCATATTCGACTACTGCCTGAGGACTCACATTGGCGGAGGTTATTTTCTCCCTTATGAGGTCGCACTCGTTGTCCTGTATAACTCCCAGCAGGGTGACTGCTAGCTCTTCCAACCAGGGAATCCTAACACATGCTGCTGTACAATCTTGCCCATCAGCCGTGCCCCTGCCCATAATCGCCAGCCTCCTCCTACCTGAACCTGGTGGACTAACTATCAGGCCCAAGGGGAGATGATCACCATACAATTGTTGATCCACCCAAAAGCACTCCACCCAGGGGACCAAGTCTGGTGAGGTCAGACATAAGTCGACCACACTGGAGCCCTGGTGGGCTACAAAGGTAAAATCCCCCTCCTGATCACCTAGGATGGAACCATTTAAAACCACCAAGTTCAGTCTTGTCAGGAGGTTAGCCAAAGAGAATCCTGAGGCGTTGACACTTTGGTCCCTAGAGAGCCGCCTGGCCAGTCCTGGTATGGGGGATCCAGGCTCCACCCCACAGGCCTAGCCTAGTGCGCTGTCACTAGGCCCAATACGGGCGTTATAGTCACCAATCAATAGTAGCTTGACCTGAAGAAAGGAGGACAAAAGGTTTAAAAGAAACCTATTCAATTTCTCCCATAAGCGGGCATCAAAGCTACTCGCATTTAGTGGGGGGATGTAGACTGATACACAACTCATTATTAACTGCCCCACTCTTATCACAACCCATGCAGCAATAGGTGGTAAATTGCTTTGGTGCAGTAAGTCATAATCCAGATTATCAGAAAGAAAACAGGCCACGCCACCCCTAGGTCTACTCTTGGAGAAAATAGACTCAGCTGGGGTGGATACGACCTTGTAACCATGAAACTCCAAATCTCCCCTAATCCATGTCTCCTGCAGAAAGAGTATATGAAAGCCCCTTAGGAATGCTAAAAAATAGTTATCCTTGTCACTGACCCTCCAGTCCGCAATATTCCAGGAGCATACCTTAATCCTGTCCCTGGAGCGGCCAGCAATGCCTCAGCTATTTGATGGCTTCAGACCCCCTCCTACTCCCTTAGACCCTACATTGATACTCTGGATAAGGGACCGAATTGTTTCCCTAATCCCTGCTGTTGCTATTTTAGACAGACTGATCACTGGGGGCTTTGGTATTCCCATATCAATCCGAGTAAGAACCTCCACCTCCAGTGCTCCCCTGGAAGAGGGTCCCAGGCAAACTGAATCTTCTCCACCCATTCTTAATTCCGAGGGAGCCCGTAGGTCCACCTCCATCGGCGGGGGGGGGGGATTATTGCCCTAAGCCCCCTTGTCTGCATTGCCTGGGAACCCCCCCCCTCTGCACCGAGGGAAGTGCACTTAAGGCGATATCCAGGAGACGCTGCCCTATAGTATGAATTTTCATCCGGGGATGGTCATGGGCCAGAGGGCGCTGACTAGTTTTCCTAAGGCAATTCTCAGCATTTATCCCAACCCTCAGGGGCTGATCTCATGCCTTTGAGGATGTAGGTTGTACTACTGGGGGGCAGGGTGAATGTCTCAACACTGGTACTGTCTGCTGGGAAAAACAAAAAACCTCACTAATAAAAATGGCCCAGGAGTTTAACAACCTGGTACCCTGAAAGATTTTACCCACTATATCGGGGTGCTTAAACATCACCACCAGCTTCATCTGCCCAGTGTGCGAGGCTAATTTCTGAAAATGCACAATGTGCGAAAGGGGAATTCTTATACCCAGCAGTTCATATAAGCGCATTTGAATTGATTTGCCCCCGCACAGGAAATAAGGCACAGACACAGAGAGCTTGGGTAAAACTGGCCTCAACCTTTTATTAAAAACAACCAGCATAACTGGAAACCTGTTGATAAACAAGAACCAATTAATAAACCAATCAAATCAATTCGTGAGAACAGTGGTAAGCTCTGTTGCCAAATTGATTTCCAATTAATATATATAATTAACATATATATAATTACCCTAATAGCCAATCAAAAATTGAATAGTAAAGCTGAATTGATCACCCTGGGTGAGACTATAAGGAGAGTGATTGGGCATTAAGTCCAACCTTCTGATATCACCTCCGTCCCTAATGCCCCTCACTCCCCACGTTCAGTACCATAATGTATGACCACTTGCATTGGAGATACCAGTCCAATCCCTGTTTTCAACTGGACCAGAACTGATCCAAGCCAGAAAGAACTGTCGATCAAGTGACCATGTCGGGACCGCTTAGATCCTTCCCAAATGCCCCTTGACGCCAGTCCTTCTTCTCTGGGATAGCAGTGGGGCGCCCATCCCCTGACTGCTTCCCAAGTCCCACCTCCTGGATGCCTATCAGCATCCACCATTACCTGATGTTTTCCATAATGCCAGCCAATTCTGAATACCTGTTTAATTCCACCATGGTACTGAACTCCGCCGGTTGCGATGAATTAGATGAAATACAGACACTAAACCCCCACCTCAGATTCCCATAATGGATCAGCACTCTGAGGAAGCCGAAAACCCTTTTCGGGAAAAATTACTTCCTGGTCCCTCAATAACATAGGCAACCAGAACAAATCCACAGTACCAGTCTGAGGGTGGGTGGGTGGGCTTCAGTTGCTTGCCGGCAGCCGAATGAAGGCTGCTCGGCCCAGCAACACCACGTGGACACTCAGTGTCCTATTACAAGGGCGCATTCTCGCGCCAGATCCCCTTGCAAGCTGCAGCTTCCCGAATAGAGCAGCTTGCATGCTAGTTGTTTCCCGCCCTTGCCAGGTCCTAGCCTTCCCAGCAACAGCCCGTGCCTGATTCCCCTGATGGAGTGGGCACAAATTAACCCCTGCAGTGCACAAAGCGCTTAGCAGGGGGTTTTATACAACCCCATTGGGACAAAAACCCATTTGGTAGGGGATGGATTGCAAATAGTAAAGCATTTGGTTTCACCTCGAAACGGGGGTGGGGGTGGGCTCCCACAGCTGTAGGCTGATGATGGCCCAATGTTTGAACTAGGGGAGGGCCATATGCTTGGGAGCCAAACATTTCCTCAGCTCCATGACTAAGTTTGGCAACTTGTGGACAACTATCACCCAACCGACCTCCGATCTCATGCCCCTTCCTCACTTCGACTGATACTCTTTTCAAAGTTGTCAACTGTTCGATCTGATCCTTTTGTTGACGTAATAAATTGGTTATGTCTGCTAATTGCCTTGTAAGCTTCTTGACCAGATCTGCTATCAGTAGCCCATGTTTGGCCATAACATCATATGGCCCTGCATCCATGGCTAATGGTGAAATAGAGGGGAGAGATTGCTCCAATAGTTGCAAAGAAGCAATCCAACTCCCCAAGGATGTATGAGCCATGGCAGGGGCTATTGCTTCAGCAGCCAGGGCTTTTCCTTTATCTCGAGATTGGGCCCCCAGCATATCAGAGAAAGGAAT
The DNA here is from genome assembly GCA_003113815.1 of Sphenodon punctatus. Classification (NCBI taxonomy): domain Eukaryota; kingdom Metazoa; phylum Chordata; class Lepidosauria; order Sphenodontia; family Sphenodontidae; genus Sphenodon; species Sphenodon punctatus. The sequence goes on from QEPC01005125.1 coordinate 1,195,464, forward strand.
CTAATTTTAGTTGCTTTGCCACAACATACTGATCCACACAATCCTCGGGGCCCTGCCTGACTCTTTTCCTAGGCATTACAATACTAGAGTTGCAGGCCTATATGGCAGATAAATAAAAGCTGCCAACCCCAAGCTAAACCCTTAGCCTCTGTATCCAATATATGCCCATTTCAACAAAGTCCAGGGGCAATATAAAGGAAAACACTTCCTTGGCGGGGACATCCAGCCCTACTCACCATCCAACACCCGGCATGACACGCCCACTCTCCGGGATAAGAGTTCAACCAGCACCACACCGTTGCCTTCTCTGGCGCCTAAGGCCGCGTGCACAAGGGCACGCCCTTGTGGGCGTGGCACACACACCAAGGTCTGTACGCCATATGTAGTCCATCTGCGGGGGCTCGCCATGCTCCTGGCCACTCACAATCCTCCACTCAGCTGTTGGATATTTAGGTCACAGCTCCCAGGTGTTACAAATCCCCAATAAACTACCACCCACAGAAGTGAGCAGGGGGAAAGCAAAAAGGGTTAGCTAGGCAGCTATCCACTACCAGTCTCAGCCTGCAGCTCTGCTCTCCGAGCTCCACACCCACCAATAATCCTCTGGCTCTGTATAAACGCTTTTGTGTCTCCCTCAACAAGATCGGACCTTTTTGGCTATAGGCGTGGCGACCCCTTTGCAAGTGCATGGGGTCAGCAAGTAAGAGCAAAAATATGTCAGATGGGATTATCTGTCGAGGAGCTCTCACGGAAGGGGGAAAAGGCGGCTAGCCTGGAAGTTAACATCAGACTGTGCGATATCAGTAGACAGGAGGACCTTGCCAAGGTAGCTGGATTTAGATCACTGGCTCATTATCTTGATGTGGTTCCTCCTGCCCCGGTCATGGCAGATTATCTGGGCAGACCGTGTGGGTTCCGGAAGTTTCACTTATTTTTGTTGGCCCGAATGAATGCCCTTCCTACTAGGCTCCTTGAGGGCAGGTATGAGGGTATCCCTCTCGCCCAAAGGACTTGCCCATTTGATAACCTTGCGGCCAAAACTGTTGAGCACGTATTAGGGGAGTGCCATCTATATGATGGGCCAAGGGCACGCTGGCTATCCAGGATAATGGGAAATTTACCAGGGAGATCGTCCCAGGAAACCCTAGGTGTGCTGCTCAGGAATTCCGCTTGGGACACAACACATGCAGTAATGTGTTTTTGGTGGAAGCATTCCAGGTTAGAACTTTGTTTCTGGTCAGTAAACCAATCTCAGAGGTTACTGTACCCTCTATATTGGGGGAGTAAAGCTGGTTGACAGGGTCTTTTTTCATAGTGGGGCTACTTTTTGTTTAAAGCAGGGGTGAGAAAGTGAATTATTGTATGTTTTTATTTACTTTATGTTTAATGTTGGGTTTGGGTTTTTGGGGTGAAAATTTTTGTGAATAAGACTCTGTCTTATGAATGTTGCTTTAATATATATACTTTGGTGTATGCAATGACCTATTGGTTACGCAAATAAAGATATTTGGACTATTTGGATTTGGACTATTTGGTATTGGGTTTGGTTCGGTCGGTTCTGGTTTGGGTTCGATTCGGTCATCCGAACTGGCCGAGTTCGGGCCGAACTCTGAACTTCTGAACCACGTTCACACATCCCTACCTCTCACCAGTTTCACACAGTGGGTGGGTGGCACCCATTGTGCCAGTAATCAAGAAGGATGGCTCCATCCAAATTTGTGGAGATTTAAAGGTGATGTTGAATCCAGTTTTATGTGCAGTCCACTTCCTTGCATCGAAGATTTATTTGCAACTCTTAGTGGAGGTCAGTATTTTAGTAAATTAGATATTTTTCACACGAGATGCCCCCACCCATCTCCACGCAGTTTTGCTGCATGGAAATGGGAGGAGGCGCCCGTAGAATGCCATGGGGGATGGGTGGGGGTGTGTGCATGCTCCTGAGATACACACACCTCCTCCCATCTCCACCCATCACCCACACATGGAGCAATGGGCTCCAATGCCCAATGCTCTGTGGGTGGAGATGGGTGTGCACCCATGCGAACGGGTGCACACCCACCTCCGCCCACTTCAGTTGCACACCCATCCCCCCACCCACAGTGGTCCATTTAAAAAGGGCCTTAGGTTTATCAAATGCATACCTTAAAATGGACATTGATCCTGCCTCTTGGGGTGCTCAGTCAACACAAACAAGTTTTTTTTTTCTAGAATAGATTACCGTTTGGCATCACATCGGCTCAGCCTCTGTTTCAAAATGCCATGGATGAGATCCTGAAGGGACTGGCCAGAGCCCAATGTTATTTGGATGACATCCTTTTGACAGGAAAAGACCAGGAGGATCACCTTCAGAATTTGAATGCCAGTTTAAAACATTTAAAAGATTATGGACTGAGATCACACCGAGACAAATGTGAGTTTTTCAAGCCTTCAGATGAGTATCTTGGATACATAATTGATGCTGCTGGCTTAAGGAAATCACCTGTAACAGTGCAAGCAATACTTCAGGTGCCACCACCACAAGTTGTGTCCCAGTTATATGCATTTTTGGGACAATTGAACTACTATGGTAGATTTTTGCCTAACCAAGCTTCAGTGTTGGCTCCGAGTCTATACCAACTTCTACAAACTACTAGGCACTGGACATGAACCATGGAATTTGACCATGCTTTCCAGGAAGCTAAGAAGTTCCTGATGTCTACTGAAGTCCTGATGTCTTGTTCCTGATGCATTTTGATCCTTCACTTCTGTTCCAACTTGCTTGTGATGCTTCACCGTATGGAGTGGGCGCAATTCTGTCTCATGTTTTCCCAAATGGTGAGGAGACGCCAATTGCCTTTGCATCACAGATGCTTGATTCTTGTGAAAGGAACTACCTGAAAATACAAAAGGAAGATCTAAGCATCATTTTGGGGCTAAATGTTTTACATAACTACCTTTATGGAAGGCATTTTACACAGACCACCAGACTTTACTTTCAATTTTTGGGCCAAATCATGGTGTTCTGTCATCAGCAGCTGCTCACATGCAACATTGGGCACTCCAACTTTCTACTTATTCGTATACCATTATGTAACATAAGGACATGCGCCATGCTAATGCTGATGTCTGTCCCTCATACCTTGCCCAACTCTAGATAAAACTACAAACACTTCAGATGAACTGTTCTACCTCAATCGGATTGACAGTTTACCCATTATACCCATTAACAGTGCTGATATTATCAGAGGCATGGGGGGATCTACAGATGGACAGGAAGGTATGGGCCCGAAATACCCGCAGAACCTCAGAACCCCAGGAGGTGGGAACCTAGCACAGTTTTCCGGGTTCGCTCAGGAGCCTCAGTATGCCTCTCAGGATAGTAGTTTGGCCTTGATATTCACAAGGGATTAAGCCTGTATCATCATAGGGCGCTGAGCAACCTGTGCAGGAATGCTCCTACTCTCCCACCACACACCACACACATATTTCAATCACCCCAGGGGGCAGGGCAACTGGTGTGAGGTGTGGGGGGAAGAAGGGTACAGGTCCCAGGCTAGGAAGGGGGGAAAGGGGAGTCACACTCATGGGTGGAAAAGGGGGCAGGATTCCCCAAGGAAGAGGAGGACTGACTCACCCTAGTCACACTCACCAGTTGATGCCTTTATACTGAGCTCACAGAATCAGGGAAGAAGGGGGAGGCAGGATACACTCACGCAATCACTCAATCCATCAAAGCACTCCACAAAGTCGCCCCAGGGGAAAGGAACGGGGAAACCACGCTAGTCCACAATCAAGCTCTCTCTTCCTTTAACAATGTGCACAGGGGGCCAATCTAGAACAGATCACCGGCGCTGTGTGCTTCACAGTGCTGACATTTGAAGAGGAAGCCACGTCCTCCTTGCATGTCTGAAGTAGCGGGGAGCGATGTAGTGTTGGTGGCCCCACCCCCGCGCTCTGCATGGTGTTGGGAGGTGGTGCCTCAGCCCCTGCTTGTTCTGACGGTTGCTGGGCAACCTCCAAATCCAGAACTGCACTGGCAGGGAGAATGGGCGGCCCCGCAGCGGGGCTTGGTGTCAGTGCCTGTTTCCCCAGAGCCCTTGGATGCGGCTGCTGGCGGGACCTTGGGGTCCGGGCCCGGGGCCAGTTCTGACAGATATTGCCAAACAAACTTCTAAGGATCCAATCTTGTCCCTGGTAAAGAGCATGATCCTACAAGGCAGAGGAAGGGCCCACCACAACCTCCAACTGGAACTCTTTCTCTCCCACCAATAAGACCTGTCTGTGCTTCTAGGTTGCATCTTGTGGGGGATGTGGGGGATCATACTGAAGTCACTTCAATAATCAATATCATGTTTTGGAAGACCTTCATAAGGGTTATTTTGGAATGCTCAAGATTAAGTTCATAGTCAAGAGTCATGTTTGGCGGCCAGGGACAGATGGAGACATTGTAATGACAGCTAAGGGGTGTCAGACATGTCAACAAATTCAGAACGACCCGAGTCCAGCTCATCTGCATCCTTGGTCATGGTCCCAGACTCCTTGGGAGTGGATTCATTTGGACTTTGCAGGACCCTTTGAAGGGTCTGTTTTTTATTGTTGTTTACGCTCACTCCAAATGGCCAGATGTTTGTTTTTTTAAAATAACGTCCACTACATCTACGGAGACCATCATCCCACCTTGTTTAGCCAGTTTGGCCTCCGATTACAACTGGTGAGTGATAAAGGACCACAGTTTTGTTCTGAAGAATTTCAAAGGTGTCTAACTTCAAATGGAATTCAGCACATCTGTTCCACCCTATATCATCGTGCTACTGATGGGTTGACAGAACACTTTGTGCAGATCTTGAAACATACATTATGGGAAAACCGGACTGCCGTTGATCATCAGAAAAATCTGGATAATTTTTTGCTTCTCTATAGAAATACCCCACAGGCTACTATCGAGGAATCTTCAACTACTCTGTTCTTGAAGACACCTTTACATGCATGTTTGAATTTGCTATATCCTGATATTGCTTCCCTGGTGGCCAACACCCAGGCTGAGAAAATTCAGCGATGCGAATGCAGCTGTTCTCATACCTTCCAAGAAGGAGACTATTTGTGGGCTTGCAGAGATGGCTCCAAAGTCAAATGGGTCCCTGGAGAGCTTGTGAGAAACACAGGGCCAGTCTCTTTCATGGTGCAACTTGCTGATGGTACCCACAGAAAATGGCACATAGATCAGTTGCAGCCTTGACAAGTCTGTGAGCCCAGAAATGTTTCTTCTGAGATTTCAGTCCCTCAGACCAAATCCCCTGCCATTTTCTTTAATGCAGATGATTTGTTCGAAGAAACAGTGACACCAGATCCTATTGCTTCTTCATCACCCAGTGTTCCAGTTGAGTCAACACCTATTGATCCAGTTGTTCAAGTCACCCCAACACCACCCTTCTATCCTAGGAGACTGAAGAAACCCATGGTGTATTTGAATTTACAGCTATCTAGTTAATGAGTTTCTTCTAAGGGCAGAATAATGCCATGCAACGCGAGAGTTGTGGTATACTACCTACAGCTTTCAGTTAGGCTGTTCAGCATTTTGTTCTTGTTTTTTTACTTATATATTGATGTTATCATTCCTATGTGTGGGCTATATTGAAGTGGGGGTGGGGGAGAGAAATGTTATGTATGTACTTTTCCTTTAAAAGAAGCCTGGGAGCTCTTCAGCCATTTAAATAGGTGGGGGCCTGCTCCCTCCCCTTGTGTTTTGCAGACTCAATAGAGTAGCCATCTAAGATAGCTGTGTTTAACCCAGCTGTTCATATCTGAGTCCTTTCAGCTAAACATAGAATATCCTGCACTGGATGCTCCAAAAGCCAAAATCCCATAAACAAAGGGAAATGGAAGCACACAATCTGGATAGTTTTAAGGAAGTATACATTGCTCCCTCCACCTTGATGACATCATAGGACCCCTCCAGAGTATGTGCTACCTTTCTCTTTCCAGAGGGGTTGGTGTGCTCCACAGGAAGACGAGACAGAGAGTGAAATCACTAGCAGAAGAATCATAGAATCATAGAGTTGGTAGTGACCTCAGAGGTCATGAAGTCCAGCCCCCTGCTCAGTGCAGGAAACCCACAGCTAGCTACAGCACCCCCAACAGATAGCTGTCCAGCTTCTGTTTGACAGCCTCCACCACCTCCCTAGGAAACTTGTTCCATGCTGAACATCACAAAGACAAGGCCATAGGGTCACATGTACTCTTAGGGGTTTGAATTGCATGGCTAAGCGGGCTCATGTCCTCATTCTTCTCTCCCTCCTCTTGATTGCATCCCTGGGGAAAAGTTTCAGTAGCCAAAAAGAAATCAACCTGGTTGAAAGGAGGGACTGAAAATAGCAATATTCATTTATATATCATCTGAATCACTTTGTCTCTATCGCTTACATTTTGGACTAACATGGGAAATTCATTTTCACACATTTCAACATAAAAGATGGGAGAAGGAAGGAAATTAATGGCAATTAATACAAACCAGTAGTTAAAGTATGCACACAACTGTTGCAAGAAGTGAAAGAATGATCAATGAAGTATTAATAGCCAAGCAGTCTAGTGACAAAAAGAAGATGCTTTTCAAAATGTTTTAGGAACAAAAAAAATCCAAGTGCTGCACTAGTTCCATTGTGAGATGCAGGTAGTAACACTGTTGATAAGGATGTAGTAACTGTAGAAATATTGAACAGATATTTCCGCTCTGCATTTGGAAAGGAGGATGCATCCATCTCACCTTTTGTTGTGGATGGAAATGAAGGTTCTGGCCTTAAAGTGTATGAAACTGTACATGCAACAACTCTGAAACTCACCTTATCTCCCTTCACTACCCAGGAAATGTTCTCTGAGCAAATATTCATCCTGTTAGCAAAGTCAGCAGGCATAAGTTTGATTTTTCTAGCCCAAAGGTTATCTGCTGCTTTTGCTATGCTGTGTTATGTCAATGCTAGCTATGTGCTTGGGGAGAGGGGAAGCTTTCTTCAGATATGTGGGATGAAGGGGGGCTCAAGAAGGAGGAGAGAAAAATAAAGAACTAAGCAAACATAGACCTCTCTGGTCTGCACAATCGCCGTTCCCCGCAAGCCCCCCCCCCCCGTACTCGGGGGCGGGGAGGCATACGAGGTATTGGGGTTAGCCCTGTCCCCTGGAGGATAAAGACAGAGAAAGCCATGGACGGCGCCGCAGCTTGGGAAGGCGTAAAGCCAAGTCTCATGAGGTGGGTCTTGGCAGGTGCCATTTTGATGGAGCGCGGCTGGATCCGGCCAGTCTCCCTGAGGAGGAAAGAGGCGAGGAAGATTGGAGAAATAGCTCCGGCCCCCTCTGCACCACAGATTAATGGTGCACTGACAGTGCTCTATGAGCAGTGGGAATAAAGGAGAGATGGGGGAAAATGGCCACATGCGGCAGCGGGGGAAAGGGTGAGGAAGGAACCTCCCCGCAACTCCATATGGAACCATCTTCACTGCAAGGAACAGTCTTGCCAGGGGGGCTTGACCACTGGCTCATGGAGACCCTTACCATGGGCAGAAGAGGTAAGGGGCAGGGCAAGGCGCAGTGCCCACCACCCGAAGGGAGGGCGCAAAAGTAGCGGCAGGCTGAGACGATCCTGGCCTCCCTGCAAGAGAGGATGGAGGGCTGTGAAGGGGTCCTGTGGGATTTGGCTGAATAGGGATGAGCGAACAGACCGCGGTTCGGGTTCGACCATTCGGTTTGGCCGCGTTTGGTTTGTGCATTCGGGTTCAGCCGTTCGGGCGGTTTGCCAGCTTCAGGTTCGCCCATTCAGTTTGGCCATCAGGTTCAGCCGTTCGGCCATAAAAATTATGCGAGAGCCGGAAAGTGGCATGCCGGAAACTGGAAATTCGTGTGCGTGTGGAGCTGTGTGGCGAGTGAGTGTGTGTTTGACTCAATGGCTGCTCGGTTTGTGTGTTTTGGCATTTTAGTGTGTTGTTTGGCTGTGCTGTGTGTTTGGGTGGTTGGTGTGTGTTGTGGGTGACTTTGGGTGCGAGTGTTTATAAAAAAAAACTTTTTTAAAAAATGAAGAAGGCTCAGGCTCTGGTGCTGATCCCCTGGCTGGGGGCCAACTTGCCGCTCGAGGAGGAGGAGGAGGAGGAGGAGGAGGTAGCAGTTGAGGCCGATTCCCCGACCAGTACACCTCCCGTGGCACCACTGGTGTCTTACTCCTCGGATGAGGAGGAAGCGGCAGGCTCTGGAGGTGCTGCCAGGTGTGTAAACTTTTTTTTTCTTTGAGGACAAGAAAGACTCTATCCGTTGGAAAGAGCTCACTGGCGTGTGGATGGGTGCATGGGTGGTGGGCATCAGTCAGGCACAAACACTACAGTGGGCATCAGCGGGTGGCAGTGGATGTCTGCAACAGAGAGGGTAGTGTGTGGGGCTTTGGCACAAGCAGCACCACCACACAAACATGTGCCAGGCTAGCAAGGGTCTCCACTCTCCAGCCATCCCATTCCCTATGCACCCCCAACTAAGGGCAGGCTCTTTCCTCCAGCCATGGTTCCATCTCCTGTCACCATCCCTAGTACCCCAAGGAGGGCAGGATTTGCACATGCCAACCAGGGCTTTCCTAGTTGCAATCCCAAGCACCACAAGGAGGGCAGGGTTTGCACCTGCCAGCCCAGGTCTTCCTAGTTCCAATCCCTAGCATCCACTAGCACCCCCAGGAGGGCAGGATTTGCACAAAATATCTAGTTGCACTCCCTACTAGCACCCCAAGGAGTGAAGACTAGAGGAGGCATCATCATAAATGCATGATATTTATTTGGTGTTCTTATGTGTTCCCATTTCAGAGAGGAATCGAATTCAAGCCACAGCCCTGCTGCTGCTGCTGTCAGAACCACGCCAAGGCGGAGAACTCATCACCGGACACCTAGGCGGGGATCGCCCGTGACACCCCCAGACGTTCGGCACCAGTCGTCGGATGTCTGGAGGTTCTATCACAAGGGCGACAGAACAGTCACAAGCAAGGTATGGCACGGGGTGCTGGAACAACAGGGAATGAGTTGCCCTATGACCTGTTAGGGACAGAAGTCCCCTTCAGAGAGAGATTGGATGGCCACCCAGTCCACACACTTGTGGAGACAGAATGCAGGCAGGGTTTTACAGACCATTGGTCTGACACAGTATGGCACTTCTTTTGTTCCTATCTTTTTCTGCTCTTTTTAGATCTGCAATAAAGTTTTTCACCGGCAGAAGGAGGGGACCACGTTGGGGCTCATCAATCATGTGGGGCAGCGGCATGATATGCGAGTGAGGCAGGCAGACAAGGAGGAGTCTGGAGTGGCACCCATGGAGCCTCAGTGTCCAAAGAAGGGGGGGAAGGCAACCCGGAAAAGGAGGCATACAAGCCCTTCCCCTCCCCCCCTCCAGCCCCGACGTGGAGCCCCCCAAGTCCCCAGAGGATGCGGAGGTCAAGGCCCTTCACGACAGGATGCAGCGGTGCACCCTGGCCCATGTTGAGGCGGTCCAGCTGTCCTCTGCCATCCCGCAAAAGGCCCTGGTGGATGAGCTGCAGACGGTCCAGGCAGAGCGGCAGAAGGTGGGGGCATACGCCCAGTATGTCTCCGCCGAGCTCCGCCATGTGCAACTCTCACCAGGCATTCTCCAGGTGGCACAGGGCGATGCAAGAGGGCTTGGATCATGCGTGCTAAATGGTGTGGTGAGTGAGCATGAGATCAAGGGCCCTTAGCCCTGTGCAGTGCCCCTACCTCTCCTGCCCTTATCCCAATTTCCTGGGGATAGGCCCGGTGGCAGCAGAGCCACAGACTCCTAGGTTTATTAATAAGTTTCATTTCCATGTTCGCTTTTGTTTTATTTAATTGTTGTTGTTGTTTTGTCATTGTTGATGTTATTAAAATTGTTATAATGAAAGTAGTTGTAAAGTATTTCTTGTTATGAGCTTCATTTGACCTGTCCAAATTATTTTTTTTCCCTTTGTGCTGAAGTTCTGGCTGGCAGGTGGCAGAATCTCATACAGCTTGTCGATCCCTTCCAGCAGCACCTGCCACCCCATGTAGCGTAGTTATTAACCCAAAGATGTGCCAGTCACAGGGTCTCAACTTGCAGACGGCACCCTAGGAGGTGCAGGGCTTGTGTTTGTGTGGGTGGGTGTGACAGAGACAAAGTGAAACTGGTTCTTTGGCAGTGGGGAGCAGGTGCCATTAGCGGGTGGTAGGAGGGGAGTTTTATAACATCACGCAGCTTCAGTGGGCATCCACGGTTGGGTGTGGAGGAGTAGGCTTTTGGTGGTGGGGCGGGCTGGCATGTGGGCAACAGGCTTCTGCCTTCTGGATGCAGTGGAATGGAATACAG
>QEPC01005125.1:1210480-1230085 GCA_003113815.1 Sphenodon punctatus
GTAGGGGTGATCCCTGGGGGGGTGGGGGTGTTAAACACCCCCCCCCAGGGATCGGGTCATACTTACCGGCGGCTGCGGGGATGCCGCGGCCGCTGGTGCTGGGGGGTGGCCTCGCCTCGCCTCGCCTCGCCTCGCCTCTGGGTCACTCTTACTCTTTTTTAAAACAAGAAGCCAGGCTGGGCAGGGTGGGTGGGGGGTGTCCCCCCTTCCACCCGCGCAGCCTGTACTCGGGGAGGGTTTTTTTGAAAAAAACATTTTTGCTGGGGCAGTTTTTTTACATTGCAGCCATTTTTAAATGGCTGCAATGCAAAAAAAATCCGGTACCCCGGAATCGGGTACCCGGTCCGGATTACCGGGTCGAATCCGATAATGCTGGTACGCCCGATACCGGCATTATCGGATACTGGATTCTACCGGTTTCCCACCCCTACAGTTTATACACATTTCTGGGCAATATTTGCCTATCTTGGGAATATGGTGCACTGCTTCCCCCTTCTCCCACATTCTTGTGCGATGAATGACGGCCCCAGACCCATCACAGTAGGTCCCGGGGCTAGGGTGGAAGTTTCTAGGTTTTGGCCACAGCCCTCCCTGCCTGTAACTTGGCCCCGGGACCCTGGTGATGGATCCCAGGCCTGGAGTGGCTGCTTCTGGATCTTGGGCACAGCCCTCCCTGCCTGTAACTTGGCCCTGGGACCCTGGCGGTGGGTCCCGGGGCTGGAGTGGTTGCTTCTCAATGAGGTGGAATTACAGTGCCATGTGCGATGAATGACAGCCCCAGACCCATAATTATGGGTCCTAGGGCTAAGGTGGCAGTTTCTGGTTTTGGCCACAGCCCCCCCTGCCTGTAACTTGGTCCCGGTATCCTGATGGTGTGTTCTGGCACTCGAGTGACTGCTTCTTGTCATGCAGTGTAATAAGTAGTTCCAGTTTCACTAGCAGCAGCAGACATTGGTTGCCAGCAGTCAGGTGGCATGGCATGAGCATCAGTAAGCCTAACCGAGGAAGTGTTTGAGCTTCGCAACCTGGGCGGGCAGGCAGGAAGCATGGCATAAGAGGCAGTAGGGCAGGCAGGCTTGGGCACTGGGCAGGTTTTTAGCTAGGCAACCTGGGTGGTAAGACAGGCACCTTGGCATGGAAGGCATGACTGATGCATGCTCTGAGCTTTGCTGCAAGCAGGGCGGGAAAACAGGCAGCGTTGCATGAGAGTCAGAAGGGCAGGCAGGCTGGGACATTGGCAGCAGGGTAATGCCAATCAAATAGGCTAGCAAAGACTGTGCAGCGCGAGAGAGCAAGAGCCACTCAGCATCACATAGGCAGTCCAAGATCATGTCGCTAGTTATAGGCCGGCTGGCAGGCTTACAGTTTGTTTCCCTATGCCACCCTGTGTCATGAGGTCAGTCAGATAAGGCAGCCAAGGTCATCTAGTATAAGAGAGAGAGAGAGAGAGAGAGAGAGAGAGAGAGAGGCAGAGAGAAAGACAGAGAGAGAGAGAGGCAGGGTGGGTGCCAGGCACAGGGAGGGAGGGACAGAACCTCAGCAGCACAGGAGCAGTAGCTAGCCATACCCCAGATTGAGGAGGAGGTGGAGGAGGAGCCCTGTCCCAAGACTGCCCCTGACATGGGATGGCGTGTGCCACTGCACCATCACTCCTTGTCCAGGGGCAGCTCGGGGAATCCCAGCAGTGGAATGTTCACCTTGAGAAAGAGCAAGTGCACCACCAACTTGGCCCCCAGTCTCAGGCAGTGCAGGGCGCATATGTTCCCCGCGATAGAGAACACCCTCTCGCTGGGGACACTGGTTGGTGGGCAGGACAAGATACCCTTGGCCACTTTGGACAGGGCCAGCCATACATTGGCCTTGCCAGCCCAGTAGACCAAGGGATCACTGCTGGGATCTATGCATGGGTCCTCCTCCAGATATGTCTCCACTGCTGCTGAGGCATCATCATACTCCCTCCGGTAGCTCTGGGTGGGCACCACCTGGCCCACTACCCTCAGCCATGCTGCTTGCGCTTTTGTTATGTGCCCCATGCTCCCCAGAGTGGACTGCACAGATGAGGAGCTGCTGGCAGTAGGGGTCCCGCTGATGCTGCTACCGCTGGGGCTGGGGGCAGGGATAGACCCAGATGGCTGGAAGGGGTCACTTCTCCCACTCCCATCATCCCCAGGGGCATCCCGCTGCATGGTCCGCTCTGTCTGCCTGACCTTCTGGACCAGCGTAACCTTCCAGAGGCCATAGACCTCAGTCTCGTGGGCCATGCTGCCCTTGATCCTGGGGTCAAGCATGGTTGCCAGAACATAATCGTCCCAGCCCAGGAGCTCATCGAAGCGCGCACTCAGACCCACCTTTAACTTCTTAGAATGGTCAATCGCCTCATTCAACTTTCTCCTGCCCTGAGGGCCACAATCCCACCCCCCTGCCCCCAGAATCTCATCCAGACTGCTGTGGAGACTATGCACCAGCGGGGTCACCTGACTGAGGGTGGCGGTGGAGCTGCTCAATGTGTCTGTGACACCCAGGAATGGTCTCAGGACAAAGACAATTTGGGAGATAATCTCCCATTCCTCCCTTTTGTACCCTGGTGGTGCCTCAATTTATGTCTCCAGTTCAACCTGATGCAGGGCGACTTTCTGTTCAAGAAGCCGCTCGAGCATCAAGAAGGTGGAGTTCTAACGGGTGGAGACATTCTGGGTAAGGGTGTGCACCGGGGACCCTTGCTCGGCCTGCTTCTCCCAGAGGAGCTCGCTGCCCTTCACACTGCAGTTGAAGAAGCTCACAAGCTTCCTCCCCCGGTCGACCAGGGAGCTAAGGGTGCCTGGCCCAATCCCCTTCTCCCCCAAGCCCAGAGCATCCTTCACCACCAGGTGGAGGGTGTGTGCGCCGCAAGGGATGTTTGTGAAGCCCCTGTCATGGACTGCCTTAAGAATATTGGCCGCGTTGTCCGTGACCACTAGGGGTGGGATTTCAGGGAAAAAAACAGATACCGGTTTAACCGGATACCGGTTTCCCAAAAACCGGTTTACCAGATTAGAACTGGTATACCGGTACCAGTATTTTTCCATTGATTTCAATGGGGAACTGTGCCCATTGAAATCAATGGGGGGGAAACAATACCTCCCCCTCCCAGGCTGTGTGGGTGGAAAGGGAAACCCAGAAGTTCCCCAGAAGGCCTAGTAAAGCACTGAAGCCAGCCAGTGCTGAATCCTCCAGACCACCATGCTGCAACCGCCACTGCCACCTGGAGCACAAAAGGTAGCCGATCCCTGGGTGGGGGGGGTAGGGTGATCCCTTGGGTGGGTGGGTGTTAAACAATCCCCCACCCCAGGGATCACCCTAGTACCTGCTGGTGCGGGGTCCGGGTCACTGCCACCGGCACTGAGGGGCCCTGGAGCCTGGACTAGCAGGGAATTCGGGAATTTTTTTTTTTTTTTTTAAATCCAGGCTGGGCAGGGTGGGTTGGGGGTGTTCCCCCTTCCTCCCGCGTAGCCTGGACGGGGGAGGGAAAGTGGGTTTTTTTGTTCATTTGTTTCTTTTACATTGCGGCCATTCATTTCAATGACCGTAATGTAAGAAAATCTGGCACGGGGAACTGGTACCAGTACCCCCAATTGCCGGATTAATCCAATCCTGCTGGTACAGCAAAATACCAGAAGTTTTGGATACCAGGGGAACCAAAATTCCCACCCCCAGTGACCACACACCCCTTGGTGAAGGCCGCACCTGGCATGACCCACTCCCTCATCATGCAGGCCAAGACTGCCTCGAGGTTCCTCGTGGTTTGAGAGCTATCCATAACTTGGGCCTGAAGCAGGGCCCCCCTATACCCTGCTTCAGGTCCCCTCCTGCCACTGCCTAGGGATGCCTCTGCATCCTGCCACCAGTGTACAGTCACCGCCAGGTAGGCGTACTGGGCATTTCTGGAGGACCACAGGTTCATCGTAAAGTGGACCATTGCACCCCCAGCCCCTGCCAACAGCTCCCTCACCCGCTCCTTCAAAGCCCTATAGAGCTGTGGGGCCACAGTCCAACTCAGGGTGGAGTGGGAAGGCAGCTTAAAGTTGGGGGCCAGGAACCCAATCAGCCACTGGAAGCCCTTGTCCTCCAAAATGGACAAGGTTTGGCCATCCAGGGTAATCATCTCGGCCACCAGGCGCTTGCCTTTCTCCTGGAAGCCTATGCCACGGCGCCCTGCCAATGACCTCAACACATCACCCCACCTCATCTCCTCCATGGTGGACTGACGGGGCTGCTGGGGAGGCTCCTGCTGTTTTTATGCTCCCATACTGCTCCTGCTGGTAGAGGCAGCAACAGTTGGTGCAGGAAGCTGGCCCGCTGAATGAGCCAGGTGACTGGCTGCTGGAGTCTGGAACCCACCGGCATCCACTTCCCCTGCCTTCCTGCTCAGCAACACAGCACTGTGGCATGTCTTGAGGTGCCTGACCATTGCAGTTGTGCAAGCACCTGCCCATGCTTCACCACCTTCTTGCACAGCATGCACTGCACCTCTCTGGGATCATCTGCCCGTACTGGCTTAAAATGATCCCAGACTGAGGATTTCCCCCACCCCACCTTCTTGCCTGCCCAGGCAGACGCACTGTTGCCAGCGCTGCTGGGAGGGGGAGAACTTTGTGGCACTGCCAATGCAGCTCTGGGAGGAGGAGGGTCAGACATCACCTCGTGTACAGAGATCTCCTCTGTGGCACTAGTGTCGCTGACTGTCTCTTCCTCATTGTCCCCGGCGATCACGGTAATGTCCCGTGAAGGGGAGTACTGTGACCCAGAGGCTAGACTGCCCATGCCTGCTATGCTGCTGGCACTCTCCCTGTTCCCCCCTCTGTAGCTGCTAGTGCTGCTGCTGCTGTTGATGCTACTGCTCCTCTCCCTAGTACTGTCATTGCCCGGGGATTGGGCTCTGCCTCTTGCAGCCAGGGTGGGATCCACCAGCTCTGGACTGCTGGGGATTGTCTCGACTGTGGGGACATTGGTGGCCCTGGAGGAACATCGGAAGCAGTCCCAGCACCTGCTCCAGCACCACCCACAGCAGAGACAGATGCAGCCTGAGCCTCAAGTCCTGCAGCCCTTCCAGTGCCCTCCATGTCAGTGGAGGGCACTGCCAGGAGGTGATGAAGAGCAGTCTGTTGCCCTAAATCAGGCCTGCTGATTTTTTTTTGGGGGGGGATGCACTCTGCCTCTGGCTACTGCTGCTGCCTGATGCCACTCCCCGTGCTTGGCCCCGCCCACCTCTGGTACTTGCCCCATTGCCTCCCCTACAGGCAGCAGACCGGCCTCTCCTTCCCTTCTCCATTTCTCCATCCAAAATAACGTTTTTACATTGTCTTTTAAAGTTTTCTTTAATTTTTTAATGTAATTTTTTAAATCTGATATTATACATCTATCTATCTACACTAAATCTATCTGCTATAACTATTCTAAATGCTATCAACTATTAACTAAATGGATTATCTATCACAAAGGCCTACTCCTACAACCACTAAAACTAAACACTAAATGCTGTATCTCTCTATCACTAAGCTAACTCTAGTAACTCCTAACTGTCTATCTCTAATCTATCTATCTATCTATCTATCTATCTATATATATATATATATATGGGATGGGGGGGGTCACAAACAACACAAGGAGGGCTACAAAACTGAAATGAAACCTAAATAAATCTAATAATCCTACTCTAAATTAATCAAAAAACAGGGGAAGGGAAGGGAATCAGGGATGGAATATGGGAGAGGGTAAGGATTCAATGGAGGGGGGAGGGAGGGAGGAAGGAAGCTTGAACACAGGGAACACAGGGAGGGATAAAAACAAAAAATAACAACTACATCTATCTAAGCTAAGCTAAATAAATGAAAATATGGAGGTACACCTGAGGTCTGAAACACCTGCTGTTCTGGAACAGTGACGAGCTCAGAAGGTGTTGGGAAGGGGGGAGGCTATCAGTTTTGTTTCTTACTGCGCCCGCCTCACCACAAGCCCCATTGGCTCTGTGCAGCCTAGCCCGTGGTCAATCGCAGACTGTGAAGCGAGTGGTCTGAGCCGAAAAGGAATGGTGATTGGGAAGGCTGGCTGCTACTCCAAGCCTCTCCGCCCCTGGTGCCTGGAAGTCTGCTCCTCAGTTGACTCCCCCTCTCTGCCACGTTTGGCCTTCCAGTGACACCACGTTTTAGTCACCCGAACGCGATCCGAACGCGATCCGAACTGACCAAACTGTTCGGTCATTTTGGCATTCGGAATTGAGTTTGTTTCATGTTCATGTTCAAGTTCGTGTTTGGTCGTCCGAGCAGGCCGAGTTTGGGCTGAACTCTGAACTTCTGAATCGCGTTCGCCCATCCCTATAAGACAGTGCTGGTTTCTGCTCAATGGTTCTCCCTCCTCTTCTAGGTATATGGCTGGCATGTAGATGGACCTATTTATTGGATTTATATTTTGCAGTCCACCTAGAGATGGTGCAGGTGGTTGCCTTTATGGTAGAAGAAGCTCTAGAAACAAAAAGCAGTTAAATCAAAAGATGTTTCTGTGATGGCTGGGTACAACTTATTTGAACTGACTACTCTGTCAGATGAAACAAATCCTATGTGAATAGAAGCATCAGTGTGACTTCTTTTAAACTCCTAGGATGTGGCATGAGAAGCTACACTCTAGAGTAAAAGATCCACCATCTGAGTCCATTTTCTTTTAATCATTTTTGTGGCCTGTAGTTAAGGATTCAGTTCAGGTGTCAAAGTTTCCTTGTACATTAATAAAAAGTTCTGGGCATCTTCTGTACAGTGCCAAAAATATAAGTTTTCCCCAATTACATGCACCACCCTCTACTAAGCCAGTTAAATAAGAATTTCAGGAAAACACTGTATGGTAACAGACAAAGGATTCATAACCTTAGAGATCAACTGGGTTAGTTAGAGAGATGAAAAGTAATGTGTCACTAAAAAGTGCGAGAAAAAGTATGTCACCACTACCTGACACATACATGCTCACATAATTCTGTGTCAAACTCCATGCCATATTTACTAGAGACAAATTTGTATGCATTCACCCACTCCACCCTCTTGTATGAATAATGCATAGGTGGTGCTACGATTGAGTTAATTATTTGTTATTTTAATTTCAAACATAGGAAAGGAAGTACAAAAATGCATGGGCCTTTTTTCTAGGGATGGGGAAATTGTGTTTGTCCTGTGTCCTTGGGTAAAAAACCAACCAAACAACCAATAAAACAAACAAACAAAAAGCAGACATGACAGTGGTGTGCTGTGGCCGGTTTCATCTGCTTTGGACCGTACCTCACCTGCACATGTATGCAGGCGCTGCCAGTTGTTGTCCTGGGATTGCCCCAGGCCATGTCAGCGGCTAGCCTGGGCTTTGACCTTAGAAAAATTCTGAGGTCACAGCCCTGGATAAGGCCTTCCTGGCTGGGGCAAAGTGGGCCACAAAGGGCTGTCACATCTGGTGTACACCACCAACCCAGCCTGGGTTGGGGACCACCATGACCAGCTGCCAAGGCTGGTCATCATTGGTCGCCATGGCTGCTCATCATGGCAGGGTGGAGGGTGCTTGGTATAGCATAGGGCCAGGGCCAGTTGGCCAGCTGCATGTTCGTTGTTCTCCCTGCCCTCCTCAGTAACCCATCTGCGGGCATGTTTGTTTGGTGCCCTGAGTCACCCCTGTCTGTGTCTGACGTGGTTTTCCTCCTGGGGTGGGTTGGGTCACTGTTGTGTGCATGACCTCATCTCTGCCCCTTACCCTGATATAAGTCTTTTAGTGCTTGGGAGTAGGGACTAGATCTTGGGACCAGATCCATGAACTGGAAAGGGGGAAAAAAATAAAAACTAGCCACAGGACATCTTTCGCAGTATCTAGATGAACCAAGTGTACAGCTTTGATGGGAGTTATGCATGCACATTGAACAGCTTCAGGATCCAGTAAATAATATGTTAATCATTTACTTTAGGGTTTAAAGGTTAGCACATCCATCCTATGCAACCCTATAATGGTTGCAATGGAATTGGAAACAAAGAAGAACGAACAAGGGAAAGCACAGAAAGTTTGGGAAAATTACCTTTCTCTTTTCTAGCTACCTTGGCTTCCCCGCTGTTACGGCAGCCTTCTATGATACTTCCTCTGCTCTCTCTGATGTTCTGGATTTTTTCTGGTTGTTGCCTTGATACTTGCAAGTTGACCTCTCCATCACCCTGTTCCACCCTTTTCCAGCTGCAGTGGCTAGTATTTGTTTGAATACTATGTGAAGGATCACGAGCACTGGCTGCTGCTTGCAGAAGCAATCACAGCACTACAGGTGATCATTTTCACTCCCTCTTCTGCCTTCCCACTAAAAGCAGAGGCAGTCGGCACTAATACACTAAGACATTCCCCTCAAAAAGAAGCCAAGAGAGGTTGTTTGAAGATGAACCAGTGAACATCTGCTTTAGTGTGGAGGACACCAGATCTGAAGACCTGTGTTTTATCCAATTAGCATCAAACAGCTTGATAACATATTATTTCACTTTCATATGAAAAATAAAGACAGATTTCTGAGAGTTTTTCAATCCTTCCCACCTACATTTAATTGCCCAAAACATCTAACAAGTACGAAGCCCGTAGGCAGGAGCAACCATGCTTGGTCGTCCCCCCACCCCCCCCCCCCCCCCCACCCCCGCTGGCATCGATACGTCAAAGGACTCGTTATTGGAGGCCTCCCCCCGCCCCCCCCCCGGCCACGTCCCAGATAAAGGCCAAGCTCTGCACTTTTGAAAAGCAAACGAAAGAAATGGAAATACCTTTCCCTTCCAAAGAGCTGCAGGTTTTAAAGGATACCAGGAAAAAAAATCCTCAAAGCTGCCTGCATGGTGGCTAAACAAGATTAGGTAAAACACATCCTCTCCCAGGCACAGGCAGAATATAAAACATCTTAATCCCCCTCCAGTTGGATACCAAGGGCAGTTACTATGCAGAAGAAACTTGAGTGCAGAAAGCAGGCCAAGGAATTTGGTCAGAATTGTTACTTTACCCCAAACTGTGCTGCTCGATCTCCGAAGACATTGGATTAAGTGCAAGGCTCAGGTAGAAGCATTACAATGCCTGTACAGCATGGAATACATATTGCTTTTCATCCAGGCCTACAATGTCTGTTAAATTAAAAATATGCAAGTAACCACTGCTGCTAAAAGATTATTATTATTATTATTGAAAATGAATTTCGATGAAGACAAAAGATCTCTGCAAGTCGGAACAAAAAATAAATCTCTTTTTTTATCAGACTAATGGCTGGAGCAACAACCTCCCACCCCCACCCCTAAAATCCCCTCTCGATGATGTAGCCACTAGGGCTTTTGTGAGCTAGAGGAACTTGGCCAAACCTTTTTCCAAATATCCTCATCTCCCTATCAGTTGAATTAACTGTAAGCCAAATCCCTTCACTGCAAGAAGCTACTGTTAGTTCCCACTGAGTACATCATTTACATGTATCACCCAGCTCTTTCTTTTATTGTGTTCTTGTTTTGGTTCACTGTTTCCCTTAATTTGAAATGCCAGTTTCCCTTGCTGTACATTTGGAAGTATTTGGTACTAGGACAGAAAAGGCTTGTTATTGAAGTTGAATTAACCTAACAAAAGCAGGGGAAATAATCAGAGCTGAATACAGAGACACAATTTCAATCAGAATTTCAGCTCACAGGCAGCACAAGCTTAAACAACAGCCAATGCTCCTTCATTTTACAGCGTTTTGCTAAACATGTCATGCATCTGTTTTTATTCCCCAGACAGGAGATTAGATAGATGTTGCTGTAGCAGTAAAACAAGACGTAGCACCTTTAAAGAAATACCATCATACTGTTAGTTCTGATTCCCTATTTGAAACTAGAAATTAGTTTGTTTGCTCCTCAAAAGACTGTGATTTTCAATACAAAAGACCCATCTACATTTCTTCATTGCAGTGCTTGAGCAATACGGAGCCTGCATGGTACAGTTCAGTATTTGTTGCCCTCCAAACCAACTAAGATTTCAAGTTACTGATTATTTATATTCCCCAAACAGTCTTCTTAAACTGGATTACTTTGAAAGCTTGCTAGGAAGAGCTTCTCCATCTCTGTTAGCAAGCTTTGGACTGGTTCTCTTTGTGAGAAGCTGCAGGAGATGGAAATTCTTGGCGACACGTTGCACTTTGCTCAGGAAAATGTTCAATATCTTAGTATGAAATACAATGTGAGAGCTGTTTACCATACTGGCACCACAATATCTGTTCAGAACCCTCAAAGGACCAAGAGTCTTATAACTAAGATAACAAAACAACCAGGAAGACAAAAAAAATCTCCTGATTTAGAAAATGTCTGTGGGAATCAGTATCTTCTGTTTAAGAGTATAA
The DNA here is from genome assembly GCA_003113815.1 of Sphenodon punctatus. NCBI lineage: Eukaryota > Metazoa > Chordata > Lepidosauria > Sphenodontia > Sphenodontidae > Sphenodon > Sphenodon punctatus. The sequence continues at coordinate 1,220,856 of QEPC01005125.1, forward strand.
TGCTTCCTCTTTAACATAACTAATGTCCCTTGGATATTTCCTTGTCCACTGCAATAGCACACATGCTGTCCAGAAAAACACTCTGGAATGTGTTCTGCTACTTCATTTACTCTTAAATAATAGTTCTTAGTGAAGAGCAAAATACATTATGGACTGTGCACTAGCAAAAACAAAATGGTTGGGTTTTTTTTGTTTGTTTAGTTTTAGTTTTTGTTTTTGTTTAAAACAGGGGTAAAGAGAAAGGCATAGACTTTCCTCTATGAAGTGTCCACAGAGGTGAGTGCTGCTCTTAGAGAAATCTAGCATTTTATAGAAACAGTCGCATGTATGTTTTAATTTTGGTCAAAATAAAAATCCGAAGTGAACATTTCCCAGGATCTACAAGCCCACCCTTCTATAGTCTAGGAAAAGAAGCCCTGTTTCCAGATCACAAGAGGTGGAAGATCCCACTGTTCTTTCTCCTCCTTCCATCCTTCCAAGCAATGACAGAGTGTTTGGAGTTGGGGAACGGGGGGAATTTCCAGGAGACCCAGCTTTTTTTTCCAGAACAGAGTCTAATCTAGAGAGTGGTAGCCTGGTGGTCCATTGGGGTGCATTCAGGCCTCAGAATATCCTTCTGCAGACTCCTCTGGAATCACCATAAGGGATGTTTTGAGTTAGTGTGGTGCCATTTTGAGTGGTTTTTGTCCGAAGGGCTCTACTGTGTCATAACCTAGACTTAATCTGTAGCAGCGGTGACTTGGGTGCCTCTAATGCAGATAGTTTCAGAGTCATCGCATGGTAAATCCATTCAAATACCACAAAAATCACCACTTCTCAGTAACACCCTGGTGCTGCCACAAAGGATCAGGGTGGGGGTAAAAGGGAGGGAGAGAACTACATCCATAGACACACGTCACCTTCTGAGGGGAGCTATATGTCTCATTCACTCTCCCGCTATGAGCAACTCATTTATTGAATCTTTTTGATCTGCCACTTTGGGACCAGATTCTGACACTGGGAGACATTGTAGACACTTTTGGCTGGGGTTGACAATGTATCCCAGGAGGGTACATTGCCTGATACCCTTAAAACTGCAGTTGTATGGCCTTTGCTCAAGAAACCATCACTTGACCCTGATGTCCCAGCCAGTTATCATCCTGTCTCTAACATCCTCTTTTTTGGGAAGACTATTGAATGGGTTGTCACCCAGTAGCTTCAGGCAACCTCAGTACTACTGGATTCCTGGATGTTTGTCACTCAGCCTTTCATGCCAGGTATGGCAATGAGGCTGCACTTGTAGCCTTGGTTAACGATCTTCACCTGGAAATCAACAGGGGAAAGTGTACCCTGTTGATCTTACTTTATTTTATTTATTTTTTCCAGTTTTTATCCCACCCTTACCAAATGGCTCAGGGCAGCTTAAAAACATTAAAAACAGCATATTAAAAACATATAAAACAACAGAAAAACCCCAACCTCCCCAACAACCTTTTCTCTCATCTCTTCCTACCCCCACCCCCACCATCACCCCAAAACCCTCTCCCAACCCTCAACACCACCCAAAACCTCCCAAACAGACCCTATCACCCCCCTTCCCCCATGGCCAAGTGATTTTTTAAACAAAAAGTTTTGCACCAGCTCTGGAAGCTGCTTAGGCCTGGGCTCAGATGAACCTTTGGGAGAAGGGAGTTCCACAACATTGGTGCAGTGACCGAGAATGTCCTCTTCTCCATCCCAATCCTATGGACAAGAGTAGCAGGTGGAACCTGCAAGATGGTATTCTTGGCGAACCGCAGGGGTCACACTGGAACTTGGTAGGACAGGCTGTTCTTCAGGTATGTGGGACCCAGACCACTTAGGGCTTCAAAGGTCAACAGCAGCACCTTGAATTGTGCCCAAAAGACTATAGGTAGCCAGTGCAGACTTCGAAGCACTGGTGTAATGTGCTCCCTGAGATTTGTCCCTGAAAGAAGCAGAACTGCTGTATTCTGCACCAGCTGCTGCTTCGTCATCAAGGGCAGTCTCATGCAGAGTGCATGTTAGACCTTTTACTGACCTTTGACACAATTGCTCATGAGGTGTTGTTGAGACAACTGTGGGACTTGGTAGAGTTGTGCAGGACTGCTCTTGAGTGGTTCCATTCATTCCTGTCAGAGAAATCCCAACAGGTGGTGAAGAGCGATTGCTTGTGTCCCCACAACACCTTCCATGGGGGTTTCATTCTGTCCATTCTGTATCTTCATTGATGTGTACCTGAAGACAGTAGGTGAGCATGTGCATAGATTTGGGGTGTGCTGCCATCAGTATGCTGATGACATGCAGCTACAGCTCTCTTTTTTATCCTATCCATGTCCTGCAGTCTCAGTGCTTACAAAGTGCTGCTTGGCTGCCATTGGGGATTGGATGTGTGCGAGCCAATTGCAGATGTATACAGACAAGACTGAAGTGATGATGGATGGATGGATAGATGGATGGATAGCCCTGTGACCTAGAAGATCCAGCTTCTTCTGTTCATTCAGGTTCTCAGCCTTCGGGTGCTCCTGGATCTTTGTAGGAGTGGTCTGAAACAGTCATTCTGATTTTGCAGAAAAGTTATGCAAAATTGGAGTGGCTGATTAAATTTTGATCAAAATTCCAATCAAAATAATTTTTCAATTGGTATTCCAATTTCCAAGCAAATGATTTGTGCATACGCAAAATAGCTGCCACTGTATAAAAAAACCCACTGTACTCATGCAAATCAGTAACTCTATTTGTGGAGTCAGAGGCATCTCAGCGGGAGTAAGAGTCAGAATCTGGCACTGAACTTAAAGTACAAAATGTGTGAGAGATTGTTTTACCAACTTACAACTTTCCATGTGTTGCACATTTCCATATCTCACCATGCTTTCCTATATCTGCAGTATGTACTAGGGATGGGCGAACGCGGTTCAGAAGTTTGGAGTTCAGGCCGAACTCAACCAGTTCGGTCGCCCGAACTGAACTTCCGAACCGAACTCAAATTTTGAGTCAAATCGAACCGAATTTCCGAACTTGGCTCTGTTCGCCCATCCCCGAAAGACAATATTCCATTCATTTCAATGGGGTTTGAATTTCCTAACTTTGTTCGGAAGTTCGGAGTTCAGATTGAACTCGAATAGTTCGGTCGACCAAACCGAACTTCCGAACCGAACTCAAATTTTGATCAGAACAGAACAGAACCAAATTTCTGAACTCAGTTCTGTTCGCCCATCCCTAGTATGTACACAACCAGACATTACTAGATGGCTTAAAATGTACCACCAGAATTAAGGCTCTTCATGGCCTTGGTCTCCCATATCACTCTGCTCTTCTATCCTGCCACACTCCTGCCTGGGACCTTCACTCCTCTTCTGTCCCCACCCTTGCCTTCTTGCAACTTCCCTGCTCCTCTAAACATCTTCACCCCTTCTCTCTTGCTGCCCCCCCATGCCCGGAACTCCCTCTCTGGTTACGTTTGTTCTGCTCTTTTCTTCCCAATTTTCAATCCCTCCTGAAAACCAACTTCTTCCGTCACGCTTTCCCTGGTCATGAGTCACATTCTGTACCAACTGCAGCTTCCAAACAGTTATCAGGGGCAGCCATGCATAGAGAGCATTGCAGAAAGCTAGTCTTGCGCTGATGAAAGCATGGATCACAGTGGCCAAATCTAAATCAGAAAGAAGAGGCTGCAGCCCCCTCAACAGATGGAGTTGGTGAAAGGTTCTCTTGGCCACTGCAACCACCTGACAATCCACGTGCAGTGAGGGATCCAAAAGCTCTCCAAGGCTGCAAACCTGAGTGACCAGAGGAGGCTGGACCCCATCAATGACAAGTGTTCCAATCCCTTCCAAGTCACAAGACCAGCCAGCCATCATCTTTAAATCTTGTCAGGATTCAGCTTCAATCAGTTCAGTCTCATCCAGTCTAGGGTTGAAACAGCAAGCTACTGTGGTAGCTTTTTCCAACGGAAAAAGCTCTTCTGCAATGAGTGGCACGGTACGATAGAGACGTTCATTCCGCTGCTTTCATTCTGCTACTTTTGCCATTCTGCTGCCTTCATCAGCTGAGAAACTAGCAGAACAATGTTTGTTCAAGCAGTTTCAATCTTCCACAATTTCCATCGGCACTACAAAGTAGAGGAATAATGTTTGTTCCAACAGTTTCCAATATTGTTCCGACAGTTTCTGAATTAGCAGAATGCCGGTGGAATTTGCGGAATACCAGCAGAAAAGCTGCAGAATATCACGGGTAATTTTGAAATGGCGGAATGAAATAGCAGAGGCTCTTCAGCCCTAATCCAGTCCCCAATAGCAGCCAGGCATCGGGTAAGCACTGAAACTGTGGGACCTGGGTCAGATGAAAAAGAGAGGTAGAGCTGAGCGTCATCAGCATATTAATGACACCTCACCCTAAACCTCCAAATGACCTCAACCAGTGGCCTCAGATGCACATTGAACAATAGGGGAGACAGACTATAACCCTACGGGACACCACAGGGAACGTCCTGACAAGGCGATGAGAAATTGCCCATCACCACCTGCTGGGACCTCCCTGACAGGAAAGAGTGGAAACACCCAAGAGCAGTCCTGAACACTCCCACCAGGTCCCACAGCTGTCAACAATACCTCATGATCAACTCTATCAAAGGCTGTAGAAAGATCTAACAAGATCAACAAGACAGAATTCCCCTTGTTCATCTCCAGGTGCAGGTCATCAACCAAAGCTACAATGCAGTCTCCATGCCATATCCAGGAAGAAAACCTGACTGAAATGGGTCCAGGAATCCAACAGCATCAAGATGCATCTGGAACTGTTGGGCAACCACCCGTTAATAATCTTCCCTAAAAAGGGAAGGTTAGAGACAGGCTGATAGCTGGCTGGGATGTCAGCATCCAGAGATGGTTTCTTAAGGAGGAGATGGACCACTACATCTTTAATGACATCCAACATCCTCCCCTCCCAAAGAGAGGCATTGACAACCCCAGTTGACAATGGCCACAGCATCTCCCAGTTGGCTTTTGTTGTAGAGTTAGTTTTGCTTTCTGTTGAATAGCACACAACAGAAGTTTCTTCAAAATAGAACTTTACTAAGAACTCAGAAGACATGCTTCCATACTGTACAGACTGCATGGGACAAGATGGAGAGGAGAAGAGAGGAGACAAGGAGAAAAAAAAACCTGTTTCATCCCCTGACCCTCCCCCTACTGGACAAGCCCCATATTAAGCTTGCAGGGCTTGCAATGGGCTTTTACTTGTGACTGTTGCAGAACCCAACACCCCTTTTCGGCAGTCACTAGTCAAACCCACTAGGTTCATTCTTCTTAATAGCTTGCGACGGCGTTCCCCTGCTAGTGGCTTTGTGAACACATCTGCTATCATATCCTCTGTAGGACAGTATTGCAGATCTATGAGTCCTTGTTCTTGTGAGTCTTTCAGGAAATGGTATTTTACATCAGTGTGCTTGGTTCTGGGGTAGATTATTTCTGTTTGCACCAGCGTTATACATCCTTGGTTGTCTTCCAGGATCGGCGTGGCTCTGTCCAATTTTTGCCCCAGATCATTAAAAAGCTGTCACAACCAGATATCTTCTTGGCTGGCGTGTGCCACTGCCATGTACTCTGCCTCTGTTGAGGAAAGTGTCAGAGGCTTGTTTCCTACTGCACCAGCTGATGGGTCCTCCACCTAGCAAGAATAGGTACCCACTGGTAGATTTTCGGTCCGAATGCTCTCCAGCCCAATCTGTGTCCACGTACTTTGTCAGACCTTATCAGGTCTGACAGGGAAGTTGCTGGGAGCCGTAGCTTGAGATGCACAGTCCCTTTCAGGTACCGTAAGACCCTCTTCACTGCGTTCCAATCCCTTTGGGTTGGGGATGAGACATGTCTACACAGTATACCTATTGCCACTGCAGTGTCAGGCCTTGTGACTGTGGCAATGTACAAGAGCTTTCCTATTGACTTTCTGTATTACTTATGGTCTGGCAGCAATAAGTTTGGTTCTTTGATCTCCTTTGGGTAGCTGGTTTCATTAGGAGTATTTGCTGCCTTCGCACCCCCCATACCGAAACTTTCTATCATCTCTTCTATTGCCTGTCTTTGGTTGAGACGATAGCTTCCGTCATCTTCTCTTTCAATTTGTATTCCAAGGTAGTGCGTTATGTTACCCAGGTCCTTAGTTTCAAAGTCCCGATTTAGAGCTCTCATTGTGTCGTACTCGTCCCCTTCTTGCTCAAAACATAAGATAAGGTCATCGACATAAATTAATACAAAGATCCACCTGCCCCTTAGTCTGTTTGTGTATAAGCAGGGATTTGCTCCTGGTAAAATTTCCCTCATGAGCACCTTGTTTATTTTAGTGTCGCTTAATTTGTATATGTTGGTCGGTTGTTTTGTGTCTGGGTTATGTTGTGTGTTTTGGGGTCATGACATAAGTCCGTACCCGTATTAATAAATTGATTGATTGATATTTTTGTGTTCCATGCTCTGGCGGCCTGCTTAAGCCCATATATACTTTTGTGCAGTTTGCACACAAGATCTGGCTTTCAACGTCTGCAAGCACAGGTGGTTGGTCCATGTAAATATCTTCCTTCAACTCACCATTTAGGAATGCTGTTTTCATGTCCATATGCTTGACTTGCATTCCTCTTCTGGCAGCTATACTTACCAATGTTTTGATTGTAGTGTGCTTAACTACAGGTGCAAATGTTTCACCGTAGTCTTCTCCGTACTTCTGGGAGTATCCTTTCACAACAAGTCGAGCCTTGCACTGTTCAATATTTCCCTGCACATTGTACTTTATTTTAAATGTTCATTTACAACCTATAATCTTTCTCCCTGCGGGCAGTGGAGTAAGTGTCCACGTCACGTTGTCCTGCATGAACTTTACTTCTTCTTCATCCACTCTTACTCATTTTGCTGCTTCCCCGTCTGACATCTGTGAGATGTCCTCCCAGGATGCTGGCTCTGACAATTTACTGGTGCTGATTTTGTAGCACAGTCGAGTGGGGGGGGAATGCCTTTGTTAGAACTCGTCAACTGCCTTGGCTCAGCATCAGCAGCTGGCTGTGTCTGTCCCCGCACTTCTGTTACCTTTGTGCAAATTTCGACTATTTGTTCAGAGGATTTCTCTCCTTCAGTGGTTTTGTCCGTAGTTGATTGTTCTCCTTCACCTGGACCTTGGAGAGTCATCACACTGTCGCTTGAGTTTTCCACAAAGGTCACACTGTTACTAATGGTTATTTTGTCTGTCTGTGGATCCAGGATCCTGTAGCCTTTGGAATGCTCACTGTATCCTATGAAGAAGTCTTCCACTGCTCTGTTTTGCAGTTTGGTATGTTTCTACTCTGGGATATATACGTAAGTCTTACTTCCATATACTCTGATGTGGCTCACACTATGTTTTTGACCATGCCACAGTTCATATGGAGATATCCTCACTGTTCTATAATACAGTTGATTTTTTAGGTAGCTAGCAGCAACTGCTGCTTCACCCCAGTATCTTCCTGGTAGTCCAGAGTCTCTTAACATGCATCTAACCATTTTGGTTAGCGTTCTGTTTTTTTTTCTTTCAGCTGTTCCATTCTGCTCAGGTGTATATGGCACTGTCCTTTGGTGCTCAATACCATGGAGTCTCAGGAAGTCCTCTACTTCCTTTCCTGTGAACTCACCTCCATTGTCAGTCCTCAGTTTCTTTGGTCTGCACTGGAACTTGTTGCTCGTCATGGTCACATAGCCCTGAAGGATGTTGAATACTTCATCTTTACTCTTCAAGACATATGCGATTGTGTACCTTGAATAGTCGTGAATGAAAGTTACCATTGCCTCCTGATTTGGGAACCTTCATTGGGCCACATATGTCACTGTGTACAAGATCAAGAGGTTTTGTGGCTCTATTCTGACTCTTCTTAGGAAGCGTAGCCCTCATGGTTTTGGCTTTGATGCAACAGTCGCATTTCATGATCACGACACACGTTGATACCTTAAGGTCTTTAGTCAACTGCTGTCTGTGTATTTCCTCGATGCTGTCTGGGTGTCTATGTCCCATTTGTGTATGCCACAGGTGGATGCAGTCATTGTGTGACTTGTGCGCAGTGAACTTTGCCTGTTCTTTCACTGTGCTCAGACGGTACAGGTGCTCATCTGCAGTGGCTCTGGCCAGTACTTTTGTCCCACTTTGAATTGTGCATTCATCTCCCTGGAAATGGATGGTGAGCCCCTCGCTGCCAGGCGCCTCATGGACAGGAGTACCCCTTCTAAATTGGGCACATAGAGAACATATTTCATGGGTATGGTCAGTGTGCCTCTATGTGACTGGTTGAAGTACAGGAATCCTTGTCCAATTTCTTCCGCATTGATGCTTCTCCCATCTGCAAGGTAGATCCTTTCTTTATTGCTCAGATCCAGTCCTGTGAAGAATCCTTTATTGCTAGTCATGTGACTCATTGCCCCGGAGTCTACACATCAATTTTGGAATGAGCTGTCTTGCTTTGCTCTGAAGCACCCACTCCATTGTTGAGCGACTGTGTTGCTGTCTGTGACATTAGCCCGCTGCTTAGCTGTTAATGGAGACAGTTTCTGCTGTTCTGCTTTCCATATATAACAGTCTTTCTTTAATGGCCCTCCTTTTTGCATCTGAACCATACTCTGGTTTCCCTCTTGGGAGCTTTGCCTGAGGTTTTCAGTGCAGTCTCATTACCCTGCTTTGTATCATTCTGCAGGTTCTCCTTTCTGCACTGGAATTCATCCACAAGTCTACCTTTAACAAATTCCAGCTTCAGTTCAGCCTCTGGCCTTGTCTCCAGGGTATTGATGAGGGCACTGTAAGATTCAGGCAGGCTGCTGAGGAGTACAGCTACCACATGGTTGTCCTTTATATCTTCTCCAATGCTGCATAGCTATGCCACTACTTCCAGAATGGCATTTATATGCTCCTGCATTTCACTTTCTTTGCCAAGCCTCATTTTGTGTAGTTTCCTCAGTAGAAACAATTGGCTATTCAGGATAATTCTCTGATGCAAGTTTTGCAATGCAATCCTCATGCCTCTTGCTGTGGTCTCACTTCTTATATGGATTAGTTGGTCATCTTCTACCAATAAACTTATTGTAGCCTTTGCTAACCTGTCCTTTTTATTCCATTCCTCGTGATTTGCTGCTGGTGTGTTCATGGTAATCACCTCCAATAGATCATCTTTAGACAGCAGCATTTCCACTTTAAACTTCCACAATTGGTAGTTTACATTGTTCAGCTTT
>QEPC01005125.1:1230185-1284316 GCA_003113815.1 Sphenodon punctatus
ACACAGCAGAAGTTTCTTCAAAACAGAACTTTACTAAGAACTCAGAAGACATGCTTCCATACTGTACAGACTGCATGGGACAAGATGGAGGACAGAGAGAGGAGAAGAGAGGAGACAAGGAGAAAAAAAACACGGTTTCATCTCCTGACCCACCCCCTACTGGACAAGCTCCATATTAAGTTTGCAGGGCTTGCAATGGGCTTTTACTTTGCCAATTGAATGCCAATTTTACTATGCCAATTGAAACTGATCCAGGTAAAGAGGTCAAGACAAGACTGAGCTTCCATATTCTCAAACTCTGACTCTGCAGATGAAATGGCAACACCCAAGTCATGGTGAATACAAGTGATTCTGTCTGCAAAGTAATTAATAAAAATGTCACAGCGGGATATGGATGACTCCATTTCCTGGTGTTAATCAGGCCCCTCATCACCCAGAACAGCTCTGCTGGACTAGATTTTGCTGATGCTATACGAGCTGAGAAGAAAGCTTTCTTCCCCACCATCACAGTCACAGCATAGTCCTTCAAAAATGATCTATGCTGGAATCGGTCAGCTTCAGCATGAGTTGAAAGTTCCACCTCTGCTCTAACCACCTACCTACCCGCCTCAACTATTCAGGTCCTCAGATTCACAATAAAATTAGTGCCATTCACATAGATAGACACACACAGAATTTTCAGTTCCAAACTGGGACTCATCAGATACTAGTCGAGTAGTGCATTTTACCCAATCAACAAATGGTGAATTGAGTAGGGCATATTTGATAGCTATAACCATTTTTGAGGGTACTCATTTCAGATCTACTCTGGTAGATTCCAACTTATATAAATAAGTTGTAACAACTTATGCTAAGAGCTGGAATTAAGGTTAAGAAAAAAATCGTAGGGCTATGTTAAGTGTATTGAGCTTGCTTGATTTTTAACTCATTGCTTTTTGTATCAACTGACTGTAACTCTGAATCATTTTTCCTTTTATTTTAAACTGAAATTAATTTCTTTCTATAAAGCTTTCTTTCTTCTTAAAGTGGTCATGTGTCTGAATTTGAAGAAGCTGGTTACAGGAGTCTGAAATTCTTTTGTTTATATGGAGAGCTGAGCCTGCAGAAATACATTTTCTATTATTTGGGAACACATTACATTACAGATGGCAAAAGATTTTGCACTAGTGAATCTTGCTTTGTCTCCTTGGCCCAACACACACTCTTGCAAGAGTGGTTGGAAAGCCTCCCTATTGTAATAACAGAATAGGGCTGTGCAATTTATTTTCATTTTTTAAAGTTACTAACACAAATGAAGCCACATTTGTTTTAATAACTAGGAAACTATAACAAATGAAGTGGGAAATGAATGAAACAGAAAATGAATGAAAACGCAATCATTTTCATTTCCCACTTGTCTCCCATTTGTTTGGCAATTAGCACAGCTCAAACTGCAAGTAAACAACAGAGGGGAGGGGACGCAGAGTCATGTAGCAGTCAGGATAACTGATTGACATCTCTGCTGGCTAATTGGCATCACAAACACATCTCAGTGAGCTCACATCACTGTGGCAACATTGGCACACACAGGAAAGATACCCTTTGGTAGGTCCTTCCTTGCATATGCTTCCATCTAATGGGGAGGGGGAGCTCTGGGGGAGGGCACTGTAATCAACAAAGCCTTCACACACACACACACACACACACACACACACCACCGCCACCACCACTACCAGATCACTCTGTCTGCATAGCTCTTTGTGTGCTTCACAGGGAGATACTTGTGCACTGCTTTGACTTTGGAGATTTTCATCTTGCTAACTATCTCTCTCAGATGTGCTGCCCTGCTGGGGTGATTTCTGCAAGTGGACACGCTGGGCATTTTCAAATGAGACACTAACATGCAGGTCCACCCATCCCGCCCCCACCCAAGTATCCATCTGAAGGTGCCATGGGTGGGTGCGTGCTCCCATGACCCATGCACCACTCATCCATGGACACTCACAGACCAGCGGAGAAAATGACAGGATGTTCCGTGCAATGGCAGGAAATCTCTGCGTGGGGAAGGATCCACATGTATCCATGGCCCATGTGAATGGGGCCTCACACCCACCCAGTGGACAGGTTCACTGGACCATGGAGAAAAGGTGCTGTGAAGGCCAGAGTGGCATTGCAGTTGCTCCCGCCCTGCACCCTCTGGTCCCACCCACACCCTGACCAGGAGCCCAAGGACATGTGTGAGAGATTTAAATCATGGTGGATCCAACCTCACATCTTCCCTAAATACCCAACATGGCAGAGATCCACCATGATGGAGGACAGCACCAGTGACAGCCAGGTAAGTGAGTGGGCGCTCAGGGAGGGGCCAGTCTGATCCTGTATGGAGAAGCTATATTGGGAGAGCAAGATGATAGCTGATGGTGGTCATTGTTGTCTCTTTACAGGCAAGTACCAGCACAGCCTCCACTGGGAGACCATACTCCTTCCAGGCCCAAGTCTGATGCCTATTCCTGTGGATGCAGCACAGCACTCGTCCCCCACTTACTTGGCAGGGTGTTCCTATATCACCGTGGGGCCAAGGTTGCTGTCTCCAATAAGGTCACTGGGGAGTGGCCTCCCAGTATTCCTGTGTGTGGGGATGTGGTTCTGTTATCTATTGGCCTGGGGCCACAAATTAATTTTTGTTGCATTTTCCTGTAGTGCTCATATTTGCCTGCCTTCTACACTGGACAGTCTCTGCTAACTGTAGTTTTAACATGTCAGCCATGTCCTAGGTCCACAGTTGGTGGGGTGGAGGTACTGCGGTGTGGGATGTCTGTGGAACCGTGGCACTGGCTGAAATGTTGCTTAGGGGTAATATCCAGAGGCTGCTAGATATTATCCCATCCACATGTGATGGGTATGACCTGCTGTCAAGGAGCCTTTTGCTCCTGAGACATCATGTGTGCAGCCATGATTGCCATCTGAGAGCTAGCGAGTTGGTGTTCCATGTTCTGCTGTCTGCTGTGGATGGGTCTCCAGCGGGAATGGTGTTACCATGGGAGGTGAATGAGAACAGGTTTTGCATAATATATGTGCCCTGCCGGAGTTCCACCTGTGCCTTTTTGGGGGGGGAAGTTCAATCCCTGTCATCTTTGCCAGCATCCTGCTGCATTCCAGAGGTTATTGGAGGGAGCAGGGTGAGTGTGAGGACTGTATGTATGAGCTGCAGTTGTTCACTTTGCCAGCTAGCGGTCCCTACCTGACCAGTGCGCCTGATGCAGCAGAGATGGCTTTGGACCCGCCCAGATGTCCAGGTTCCTCTGGCCAGCGGGGATGCTGTTGGGCCAAACATCATGGTGGATTGACATATGCAGGCATGAGGGTACCAGAGAGGGTTGTTTGCATAGGTGGGGTATGAGAAGAATACTGCATTCCCAACCCCAACTCTGCTGCAGCCATGAACCAGCTTTGAAACAATGCTTGGCGAATGTGACCCCCCTTCTGTCTCCACGTTCCTATGTGTGGGACTCTGCCTGCTTGAATTTGACCTGGGATTGAACCACCCTGATCTCTCTGTTGTAACCACCCCCTGGACATTATGCCGTGAGCTGCCTGTGTGAGTCATCCTGTTTGTGGCATGGGGTTCATGTCACCCACCCCAGCAGCCATGATTCTCCTTGGAACAGGGCCCTGTGAACTACCGCTCTTTGCCCTGAACTCTGTGCTGTGTGTTTGGAATAGGACGATCATCCTGGTGGGGAGTGGGGGCGGGAGGGGTGTGGATTGGTACTTGGCTTTTTCTGCTCCTTTCCCTTTGGTCTATGTGTTGTATTAAATATTCCCTTGTTTTCCTGAGCTGTCCATGGGTTGTGTGACATGCTCTGGGGTTCCATGCATTTTTGGTCTGTCTTCCCCTGTCCCCTCTCCCCTGTCCTCCAAGATACCTGCTGCAGGTGGGCAGGTGGAGGCAGACTCTTTCTGAGCATGTTCAGCATCAGCAGGCCAGCAGCATCTTTTAAAAGGGCTGAGAATGCTCAGGAAGGGCCACGCAAGTCCTTCTGAGCATGATCAGTGGTTTTTGTAATTTTCAAACTTACCAGCTGGGAAGAGGTCAAACATCAGGACAGTACCCCTCTTGAAGGTAAGTAACCTACCCTGACCCACCTGCTAGACCCCCGCTCCCTGTTAATTACCCCAATCCTGACACATACACCTCAGCCTCAGAACTCAGCAAGTATTCCCAGAGTGTCCAAGGAGTGGCCCAAACTCCTCAGACAGCTCCCTGGACTTCTTGGACTGCTCCTCGGATCCTCGGAGAACACTGACAAGGTTTTTAAAATTATTATTCGGAGCATTCCTAGGTATAATAATAATCTTTGTACAGCACCCCCTGCCACGGCACTTGGAGTGCTTTATATATAACACAACTTTTAATCCTCACAACAACCCTGTGAGATAGGGGCTGAGAGAATATTGTGACTGATCCAAAGTCACACAATGAGTTTTTCTGGCTAAGGCAATACTTGAATTCCCCCCCACATCTTATGGTCCAACTACGGCATGATTAGCCATTGCACCACACTGACTCTATAGAGCATAATGGGGCTCTATAGAGTATAGAGCATAATGGGGCCAAAACAAATTCTTTCAAATGCTTTTCATTTGAATATAATTTGTTTTTGTTAAATTACTAACTAAAAAAAATGTAGAAAAAAACAGTTTTAGTTACTAATTTAACTAAAATGAATTGCACACCCCTATTTAGGAGTGTGAAATTCATCTTTGTTTTATATAGTTACTAAAATGAATGAAGCCCCATTCATTTTAGAAACTGGGAAATGAAAACAAATAAATTGGGAAATAAATGAAACAGAAAACGAATGAAATTTCATTAATTTTCTTTTCCCATTCATGCCCATTGGTTTGCAAATTAAGCTTCCTGAATGCTTCCTGAATGAGGCCACTCAGGAGAGACCAATTTCCATCGCAACCACATTTCAGTGAGCTCTCATCACCATGGCAATGTTAGCACACACTCAAGAGAGACCCTTTGATAGGTCTTTGTTGCACGTGGTTCCAACCAATCAGGGGTTGTGGGAGAAGGGCACTTGATTCAACAAACACAATTTCCACAGCCTGTCTAACCACCTCTGCCATTAGGGGGTGCTTCCAGTGTTGCCCTGCAGAGGTGTGATCTCTGCCAAGTGGGACACCCTGACCCACTTTTGAGGGGGTGCCAATGCTGTCCTGCTGGGGAGGTGATGTCTACAACTGGGGCACCCTGAGCCACTTTGTAGGTGTGTATTCCAATGCTGCCCTGTTTGGGGGGGGGTGATGTCTGCAACTGGGACACCCTGCCCCATTTTGGGGTGTCAATGCTTACCTGATGGGTGATCTTTTCAAGTACAAATCCCTCCTTTCCAGGGGCCACCCAGAGCTCTGGAAGCATGGTCAAAGATATTCCCGCTGGGGGGTGAACTCCCGGCGGGAGACTTTTTTTGGCCCCAACAGACGTTACAGAACCGTGGCCTCCATGGTGTGGTTCACTGTGGTTGACCATGGTAACGTAACATCTGTTACCACCCCATGGCCTGGAATCGGAAGATGGTGCCAGGTGTTACCGCTGCCGATTCCGGTCCGTGGCCAATATCCCGGGGGGGCGGGGGGGTGCAGCGGCCAAATTGGCCACTGCCCCCCCATTTCCCGGAGGGCAGGCAGGGGGGGGACATGGGGGGGTCAGGGCCGTGTGGCCGCATGTTGCTCCGCGCAGCCTCACCCCCTCTCCCGATCCCCCTCTGGAATCAGCCGGCATGTCTGTTGACAGACTGGCCGGATTCTGGAGGGGGATGAAAAGATGATTCCGTGACATGGCCAAAGGGCATCCCGGCATGTCTTAAATCACCCAGAGTAGGTTGTGAGAAAATGCCACCTGTGCTTTACTGGTCCAACCTCTCTGTGGCTCTCTGCATAGTCCAGGGGTAGGAAAATTGCCCCTGCCTTGTCTACCCTAGGGTCAGAACCAACTCTCCTTCCCTTTCTCATTATAATTACCTACATAGAACTATGTTGCATAGCCTTGTCAGACCTGGGGCAACACCATATCCTCACTACTGCCTGCAGCTTGAGTGTCTGCTGTCTTCCAGTGTCTGCTCTGTGCCCATCTGCTACATGCCAGTCTGCCTCTGATATTTCTTGCCCCCTGGGGTAGTCTGTGCAAGCATACCTCACAAATGTTCCAGATTTTATTTATTTATTTATTATTATTTATTATCAAAATGTGTAGCTTGCCCCCTCCTGCCCAATGGCAGCTCAGGGTGATGAACAACATATATTAAAAACATAATACAGAAATACAATCATAATGAATTAAAACATCAGTTAAAAAACATAAAAAACCAATTGAAGTCCAACAAGAAACAAATACCCCTCCTACCCCCAAAAGAAAGCACCTACCTACCCACTACCCGTCACCCTCACCATTTTCCAGGACAGCCTTGAGTTAACATTCCTGATTTGTCCCATTGATGCCTTGCAAATTGCTATCTTTCACACCTCCCTTCCTTCCCAAGGAGTTTGCAGCAGTTTTCAATTTTCATGATTGCCTGACAGATAACAAAAGAGGTGTTAACTCAGGGATCCCTGAGGGATGTCAAAAGAGGTGTTAACTCAGAGGTTTTAAATCAGGAATGTACTTGAGAGGTATGTGTGCAAGTTTGGGGGAAGGGAAATGTCCTCTAAGAACAGTAAAAGCACTATTGAAATGCAGGGAAGCCCTGGAAAGAGTTTCTCATTGATTTCAATGGAAAACAAATGTTAAAAAAAAAAAAAAAGAGTTAAAACAAATGACACTAAAATGAGTGTTTTTTTCAAAATGAAAACAAAAGGGAAAATGAAAACGAATGAGGTCCCTACTGCACATACCTACCCCTACTTCCAATTGACACTTGCAGGGTAGCAGGGTCTGGGAATGGCACTAGGAAGCACAGAGACACAGCTAGGAAGTCGGCTACTCTGCAGCTGGCCAACACCTAACCTTTGTCCTTGGCTTTCCCATGATAGTTCCCTTTGCACCTGGGCTTTTCCCCACTGGGCTACTCTGTGTTTCCCCTGCCCTCAAGTGCCAGTGAATGGCCAATGGCCTCCTCACCCCCTGTTTTCGATGCACCCCCTTCCCTGTCCTTTCAACTCCCAGGCTCTAATATAGCTTATTGCTATTCCATATTACCATTCTCTAGTACCCACCCTTCCCAAAACTTCCCTCTTTTCCCAGAAGATGCATGGATTATTAAAAACGTAAGAATTTTATTTTATTTGTATGTAACTATTTCTTCTTGTACCTGCTTCTATTAGGAGCAACTGGGTGTGTTCACTTGGCTGGCAGGACTGGCAGGGCGGAGGGGGGTCCATTTTCCCAATCCTCCTCTCACAGATCCGGCTGTGGAAATGTTCGCAGGAGACATTTGGGAATGATTGGTGGAGGGCGGGGTGGGGGTGGGGGAGTGTGTGTGGCCCAGAAACAGTTCCCTTGAGTGAATGCAGTGGGGAGAGGACTCAGGTGCTTTCCCTGGAGGGTGGGGTGAATCAGGGCAGGCGGCTGGGTTCCATATAGGTGAGCTTAAATGGCTGATGGGGGTTAGGAAATGGCACCTGCCCCTCAGCAACAATGCTCTTGGTCATGCCAGTAACATTCTCAAGCAGGGAGCTCTGGAGCTGAATGGACTGAGACAGGCTGCTTTGTGCCCGCATCTCATTCATTTCCTTGCTCGCCTTCTCAATCACGCTGTCTGACCATTCACTCTGCTGCCATAGGTGGGCCCAGTTCCTGTCCTCTCTCCAGCAGTCCAGGTAGGCCTCAGCAGTGGAGGCCTTGCATTCTGAAGCATTCTGCCGCACCAGCGGCCTATGCTCCTGACCATGTCATTAATAACATCATGGATCTTGCCTACCAACAGCATGGTCTCCCCAAGCAGGTCCCTTGCCAAATCTGCCCTGTCCCACAGATTGGGGAATGCTTCTGGCTGTGGACCTGCAGCTCCTCAAGTCTTTTTGGCCCACAGATGGCACTGGTTCATGTCCTGGTTATAGTCCTGCTGTGACATTTGTGTCACAATATTCCGGAATACCACCTCTCCCGGAACACCTGTAGCACTTCACCAGGGCAGACTGGACTTTCTGCTCTCCCCACTGAATGATGGAGGTCTTGATCTCTTCCTTGATTCAGGGAAAGCAGCATTGGTAGGTGGATCGGTATGTGGAAAACAACTTTGCGCAGCTTTTGTAGCAGTGCTGGTTGTTGCCTGGCTGCTGGTTTGAGCCCCAGTCCCAGCGATGGGAATCCTCCTCAAGTAACATCTGTCAAAGAGCAAGGGATAGGCATGTACTGCCAACCAAGAAGAACTGCGAGAACAAATCTTTGAAAATGGTGCATTGGACTTTTACAGCAGACATTATAAGTATATCAGTGAGAGCAAGAGTGAAGAGAGGGCCAGAAGTGTTCGCTGCTTGGAATGGTCTAAGTTTTTCACTCATGACTCTGTGGTGCTGGTGGACCTGTACACAAGAAGGCTGCACATAATCTAATTGGTGGAAAGTGGTAGGGATGTGCGAACATGGTTCGGAAGTTCGGTGTTCGGTCTGAAATCGGCATGTTGGCCTACCGAACCGAATATCTGAACCAAACTTTTGAAAGACCAAACAGTTTGGTTGAGTATGGCAGCATTCAGCAGCGTTCGTCCGGGAAAAACGTGGTAAACAAGCCCAGGGAGGAGGGGGAGCCTAAGGAACAGACTTCCTGGTGCCAGGGGTGGAGAGGCTTGGAATAGCAGCCTGCCTGCCCAATCACAAGCCCTCTTTTCCTCAGACCACTGGCTTCACAGACTGCGATTGGCCATGGGCTAGGCTGCATAAAGCCAATGGGGCTTGTGGTAAGGTGGGTGCAGCAAGTAACAAAAGTCATTGCCCTCCCCTCCTTCCAATTCCTTCTGAGCTAGCCACTGATCCTGTCAGCAGACATTTTCAGAAGTCTCCCTCTCCCAGAACTTTGTGCTCCTAACAATCCATTGCCATCCTCCTCCTATTTCACCCATTTCCACACATTTACCTCCGTAGTTTTAGTTTCATTTATTTAGATTAGATTAGATAGATTTTGGTGTTATTTTTATTTTTTACCCCTCTCTGTGTTCTTTCTCCCTACCTTCCATTGAATCCTTCCCTCCTCCCTGTAGATATTCCATCCCTAATTCCCTTCCCCTGTTTTTGGATTTATTTAGAGTAGGAAATTACATTGATTTCGGTTTCATTTCAGTTTTGTACCCCTTCCTGTGTTTTTTGTTGTGAGCTGTCTATGTCCCCCCCTCCATTCCTGTGTGTGTAGATAGATAGATAGATAGATAGATAGATAGATGTAGGAGTTAGCTTAGCTATAGAGGATAGGTAGAGATAGTGTGTAACGATTCAGTTTTAATATTTGATAGTGTGTTTGTAGGACTAGTCCTTCGTAGGTATTAGATACCTCTGGGCAATCTAAAGTCTGCTCCTGCTGTGCCAGTGTTGCCAATGCTGCCTCTGGGCAATCTAAAGTCTGCTCCTGCTGTGCCAAATCCAATGCTGCCTCTGGGAAATTCAATGTCTGCTCCTGCTGTGCCAAATCCAATGCTGCTTCTGGGCAATCTAAAGTCTTCTCCTGCTGTGCCAATGTTGCCAATGATGCATCTTGGAAATCTAAAGTCTGATCCTGCTGTGCCAGTGTTGCCAATTATGCTTCTGGGCAATCCAATGTCTGCTCCTGCTGTGCCAATGTTGCCATACCTCTGGACAATCTAAAGTCTGATCCTGCTGTGCCAATGTTGCCAATGATGCCTCTGGGCAATCTAAAGTCTGCTCCTGCTTTGCCAATGCTGCCTCTGGGCAATCTAAATCTGCTCCTGCTGTGCCAGTGCTGCCAATTATACCTCTGGCAATCTAAAATCTGTTCCTGCTGTGCCAATGTTGCCAATGACACTTCTTGGCAATCAAAAGTCTGCTCCTGCTGTGCCAATGCAGCCTCTGGGCAATGCAATGTCTGCTCCTGCTGTGCCAATTCTGCTTCTGCTTTCTGTGCCATGGGTTCTGTACCTGGGCAACTCAATGTCTGCTGCTGCTGCCAATGCCGCCTCCGATGTCTGTGCCAAGGGTTCTGCTGCTGGGCAATCCAATGTCTGCTGCTGCTGCCAATGCTGCCTATGCTGTCTGTGTCATGGGTTCTGCTCCAGCAACCCAATGTCTGCTACTGGGTGGTCACGTGATTCACCACTGGACAAGGCTTGACCAATTGTCAGAATAACTTGTTCAGATCCTGAGAGTAGAATGCAAGCCTGCAATGCCCAGCCTAGCAGGGGTGCCAACCACCGAGCCCTGGCCGGGCCTCTACCACTCCCCCACCCATGCCAGCCAGCCTGGGGTGATCCACAGGAAAGGCCTGGTTCATGTCTATTAGGACCAACTGACCCATGTTCAACAACTGCTGTTCACATGGAACCCTTCTCCACTTCGGCCTTTGAAGTTCTCATTTGAATATGATTGATTATTTCCTACTACCACCAAGATCACTGCTGCTCTGGCCGGGCCTCTGCTGTTCTCCCACCTATGCCAGCCAGCCTGCAAGCAAGTTCCTCTTGACTATTTCCTCACCTGCCTCAGTGATGATGCTGGATACCTCCTCTAAAATAGCTGTCTGTGTCCAACAGGAGCAGAGCTGTCTGTCCTTGGGCCAAGTTACAGATTTTCAAGGGGCAGTGAGAGCTGGTTGAATGCAGACAGAAAAGAGATGCTCTCCAAGGTGCTGGCCCCTCTCTTGGGGTGAACCCATTCCAAGGTGCCCTGCCCTTCACAAAAAAAAGAGAACTCTCCCTGGGGCTCCCTCTGGCTTCTCCGGGATCATCTTCTAATACTGCATATCAGCCATTGGCTCCACATTCTTGTAAATGGTCATAGTGTGGATGAGTGCACTGGTGGGTGGAGGCTGGGCGTCCAAGAGATTCACCACTGGGCAAGGCTTGACCAACTTGCACTAGTGCTTATTGAGTTCTGTTGAGTATGCCCATGGCTGGGCCTCTGCCACTCCCCCACCTGTGTCAGCCAGCCTGCAAGGCCTGGACAAGCACGGGTGCCCAGCACCAAGTCCTGGCTGGGCCTCTGCCGCCGCTGCTGGTACTGCATATTAGTCATGTGCTCCGCACTCTTATACACTGCCATAGCTTGGATGAGTCTGCAACACCCAGCCCTTAGAACCTATCCTCATCCCGAAGTTACTGAAACAGTCAGATTCCCCTGGTCTGCACCTGTTCTAAGTCAGATGCTAGTTGCACGCTGAGGCAGGATACTGCCCCGGGACCCCAGCCTCCCGACCCCACCACCACAGAGGATGGCATGGAGGAATGGGGAGGGAAGGGGCATGCGATGCCCGCCGCAGCTGTGATGATCCACAGGAATGGCCTGGCTCACGTCTCTTAGAACCGACTGACCAATGTTCAACAACTGCTGTTCACATGGAACCCATCTCCAATTCAGCCTTCAAAGTTCTCCAGCCACTCCAGCCACAGGACCCACCGTCAGGGTTCTGGGGGTGTCATTCCACTAATGGGGAGTTGTCATTCCACCATATCAAGAAGCAGCCAACCCCACCCCCCCAGGGTTCTGGGACCTACGTTCCAGGCAAGGACGGATGCCCATCCACTTCATCCAGAAGCAATAGGGGTTCTGCTGCTGGTGCTGCTACTGCTAGGGCTGGGGGAAGAGATAGACTCCGCTGGCTGAAAGGGGTGGCTGCTACCACTCCCACCATCCCCAGGGGCATCCTGCTGCTGTTGCTGCTGCCGCCATGCACTCTCCAGTAGGGATGTGTGAACAGAACAGAGTTTGGAAATTCGGTTTGGTTCGGTTTGAAATTCGAGTTTGGTTCGAAAGTACACTTCAGTCGACCGAACAGACCGAGTTCGGTCCAAACTCCGAACTTCCGAACCGCTTTCACCCATTCCTACTCTCCAAAGCCCTCTCTGACTTCCAGACCCTCTCCACCAGCTCACCCTTCCAGTGCCCATAGAACTCCAGAATCTCCCATTTCACCCCATAGTACCCTGGAGGTGCCCCACTGTCTGTCACCAGTTGAACCTGATGTAAGGCGGCTTTCTGCTTGAGAAGCCACTCAAGCATCAGGAACGTGGAGGAATTTGACCGGATGGAGACATCCTGTACCAGCTGGTGCACTAGGGAGCCTTGCTTGGCCTGCTTCACCCAAAGGAGGTCACTGCCCATCATGCTCCAGTTAAAGAAACCGCTGGCCAGTTTCCTCCCCTGATCGATCAGGAAGCTAAGGGGGCCTGCCCCAATCCCATTCTCCCCCAAGCCCAGAGCATCCCTGAGCACCAGGTGAAGGGAGGGATGCTGGTGAAGCCCCCCTCATGGACTGCCGTCAATATGTTGACCGCGTTGTGCTTCACCATGCACCCCTTGGTGAAGGGCACACCTGGCATGACCCACTCCCTCACCATGGCAGTCAGGGGTGCCTCAATGTTCCAAAAAGCATGGGGGGGCCATGGTATCCATGACTTCTGTCTGAAGCAGGAACCACCTATACCCTGCTTCGGTTCCCCACCTGCTGCCACTGCCAAATGGTGCCTCCAGGTCCTGCCACCAGTGCATCATCAGTCACTACCAGGTAGGCATTCTGCACAATCCTACTCGACTACAGATTGGCGGTGAAGTGGATGTTGACACCCCCAGTCCCTGCCGTCTGCTTCCTCACCTGCTCTTTTAATGCCCAGTACAGGACTGGCACCACCTGCTGACAAAGGGTGGTGCTGGCAGGCCTCCAGTTCAGCTTGCTCTATGCTGTTTTGGGTTGGGTTCTCCACTGTTGTAGTCACCATCAGGGCTGGGCGTTGCAGGCTGCCAGGCATCGACGGAGCAGCAGCAGAGTCCCGGCCAGGACTCAGTGGCTGGCCTGGCACACCTACTTGGCCGGGTGTTAAATGGCTGCTAGGCATCGGTGACAGCCTGACTCAGGGTGGTGTGCGAGGGCAGCTTAAAATGGGGGGTCAGGAAGCCAATCAGGTGCCTACACCCCATGTGCCCGACCACCAAGAAGGACTGCCCATTGAGCACAATCCTTTTCCCTAACATGTGCATGGCTTTCAGTTGAAGGACAGCTTCCTCCACAGTGCTTAAGTCGATGGGTTCAATGGAACATATGGGAGGGGCAGAAGATGGTGGAGACACAGCTCTTGGAGGGATGTCTGGTAGGCCCTGTTCAAAGTGGCCAAGGGTCTCTTGTCCTGCCCAACAACAAGTGTCCCCAGTGAGCGGGTGTTCTTTATGGCAGGGGACATTTGCCCGCCACACCTCTTGAGACTGGGGGTCAAGCTGGTGGAGCAGTTGCTTTTCATCAAGGTATCTGTCTGCTGCTGCTGTCATGGGTTCTGCTCCTGTTCCTGCTGCCGCTGGGTCTCTGACGGCCAGCCCTGGTGCCACGGGCACAACCTGGGGTGCCAAGCACCAAGGCTTCCCAGTTTCTGCTGCTGCTGCTGCCTCTGGGTCTCAGACAGCCAGCCCTGGCACCACGGGCATCCTCAGGGGCCAAGCACTGAGCCTGCCTGTCCGGGAAAGCCAGGGTACCAAGTGTCAAGCCTTCCTGGTCTCTGATGCTTCTGCTTCTGGGTCTCTGATGGCCTGCCATGCCTCCATGGGCACCCCCAGGGGCCAAGTCCCGAGCCTGCCTGCCTGGGCAAGCCAGGGTGCCAAGCGCCAAGCCTTCCCGCTCCCTGCTACTGCTGCTGCTTCTGAAGCTGCTGGGTCTCTGATGCCCTTCCATGCCACCACGGGCCCCCTTGGGGGTCCCTGGAGCACCCCAAGCCTCGTGGTGGCTCCAAACTCTGATGAACATTCGGTGAGACCCACCTTTTTTGAACTGAACAACCGAACTCAAACTTGGTTTTCGAACCGAACTACCGGACGGCCGAACATCTGAACCACACTCTGTTCGCACATCCCTATAAAGTGGATATGTGGGCATACATTCATCCACATTTGCCCACATGCACCAGGATCTGCATGCTCCAGGACTCTGCTGTGAGTGGAGCCTGCCTGTCTGGTGTATGGTGGCCATGTGGCCAGTGGGGGGAAACACCTAAGAAACATGCAGGTGGACACGCACGTGGTGTGGGTTCCTGTTTCATTTGTTAACATCCTTAGAGGTGAATGGATCAATGCTTGACTCCCATACTCTGTTGAACTGGTTTTACTAGCTTGTGAAAGATGGGCATAATTCCATCCTAACAGTTGGGCACATCAAATGTGGGAGTTAAGGACATGATTCCAAATCAAGAGTACACAAATGCTCACCTTGATTTCATGCACCTGTGGTCTGATGATGCTTCTCACTAAACTTTGGGACAGATTCATTTTGTTTAAAAGCTGTACTACTATGGCTACTTGCCCATGTTACCTTGTGTGGAGAATCTTCTGGCGGGGAATCTCCCTGCTGGGAATCTTACGGAAAGCTCTGCACATGGGCGCGGGGGTAAAAGTGTCATCAGTCAGGTCCTGCAGCTTTTTTTCTTACAAATGATGGGGTTCGAAATCCAGCCCTGTCATTCATAAGAAAAAAAGCTGCAGAACCCGGCTGATGACGCTTTTACCCCCGCACCCATTTGCAGAGCTTGCCATAAGATTTCTGAATTCCAACTGAGAGATTCCCTGCCGGGAGATTCCCCACCCAAGGTAACATGAATAAGCATCCTTAATGAGGAAAGATTTAGTCCCAATTAAAGGTAGACTCTGTGAAGAAGGACTTTAGCGGGAAATAGCAACCCCTACCCCCTTTTGTTTCATTGATCAATGACAGGGCGTATATAAAATTATTTGATTATATCATCATTGGCTTAAAACCTGCATTGAATAACAATCATGCGGAATGTTGAACAGATATGAAGGCAGTGAACTTCTTCCCATTTACTCTGGAGTAGATTCAATGGCTTTGACTTGATGGATCAACACAAATCTTTTGATGATTGTGGCCTAAATGTTGAAAATATCATTAAGATTTTTACATACTGATGAAAATATTACAACTGTTTTCTGCTTGTATCCAGTTTTGACATTTTCAACATTTCATTTTGAAATTATGTAGAATATTTTAAAATTAGAATTTGATTTGAAATTTTAAAAAGTAATTTAAAAATATTTTAATTTTCTGGGTTTTTTCCTTAACCCCACCTAAAAAAAACCTATTAAAAATACCTGTTTTCAACCAGCTCTTAATGTTTCCTTTGTTCTCGTTCACCACCTCAAGGTCAATATTCTCACACTGTCTCCCTGTTTGTTTTTATCTGGGACTGCTAATAATTCAACCTAATTTTCACCCTTTTCTTCCATTCAATATTTCTCCTTGTTCCTTTCTTGCATGGTAGTCTCCAAGTATATTCTCATCAACAATTCATGATCCCCATACCAATTAAGGGAAAGCAAAAGATAACATGACTTGAAGGAAAGTTTTCAAAAACGATTAGTATCTGATCCAGGTTTTAAGCCAATGATGAAATAATCAAATTATTTCATATATGCCTTGTCATTAATAAGCTGTTTAGAATTAAGGCCAAATTAAGTATTTCAGCAAAAGTGGATACATACTGTATTAATGTCTGTTAAAAAGAAATTCAAAGGGGGGCAGTGTGCTTTAATTAAATAAAACACAACAGAGATTTTTTTTTTATGGTCTCCACAGTAAAACACACAGGGATAAAGCCACGTGTATGTATCTTGTTTCCCCCTCCAGATTCCAGTTCTAGCAAAGGATTTTGCCCTTGATCAGGCGGTTTTAGACATGAAAGACTTCAAATCTATCCAAGCTCAAGATGAACACCGAATGCTAATTTAAGTTCACATGAGCCGTTGGACAAGCTCAGCCTTTTATTTCAAATTGTTAAAAATGCACCCGTTCCAAAGTCCTTTTTCTGCTTGCATGTCCCTGAAGTGCTTAAAACCTCTCCACCAATTCCTTGAAAATAATATACACTTAAATTACATCACAATATATGGTGTAGCAATATATGTATTTACAACAAATACATACACTTAAAGTACATCAAATTACATACATACATACATACATACATTAAAATAACTGAGTATTTTAAAGTATGGTACTAAGTATCCAACAATGGGCATTTTTACACAAACCTTAAAGTTGCAGATTTTTCAATCTTCTGGGTTTACAAGTCCAGAAGTAAGTTCCTGGTGCATTTTTCACACACATACTGCCCTGAGGCAATTCCTGGATGCATTCTTCACACAAACACTGCTCTGAGGCAGCCTAAAGTAGGCGCAGCTGTAGACGTAACAGGCTGCCATGGAGACCAAGTGACCACAGCTGCCCTGAGGAAAACAAGTTTACCAGGAGAACTCTTTAAACACAAACATTCTGGGAGAAGTTCTACACAGAAGTTCAGAGAGCTGGATGTTTAAGATCTGGGTGAGTGATTTAGACACACAGAAAGTTCAGGATGTAACAGCAAACATACAGGAGAAATGTGTGTGTAAAAACACCCAGTATTACTGAGTATCTCCCAAAAACACAGGCCTGCTACTTGGCTACTTGGAAATAATTTTAAATACTTTTTCTTCTACTTGGTTCAGCCCTAATATATACACACTTATCCCTGAAGGGCATCTTCCCCTAGACTCTGTGTGGGATGCTGGGCAGTAGCAAGGGGGAAAGCCACCACAGTTTACAAGTCCTAGCAGCAGATGCACATAGGGTGGATAAGAGTTCTCCTTTGAGCATGAACTGAGTTTAAACTGAGTAGCACAAGTGGATCTGGATCCAGATCAAGAGCTAGGGTGCATACAGATGGGGCTTCCCAGTGACCCCACTTCTCCTTCCTCCACCAACTAGGAATGGGCGAACCCGGTTCGGATGTTCAGAGTTTGGACCGAACTTGGTTTGTTTGGACGTCCAAACTGAATGTCCGAACCGAACTCTCAATCAACCAAACAGTTCGTTCGTGTTTAGATGAGTTCAGATGAGTTCAGGGGTGGGAAAAACGTCTTTTCAGGGCCAAAAATTAGTTTTTGTTATCGATAGTACTATTTTTTAATGTTCGGCCAAGTTCAGTCAAACCGAACTCGGCTGAACCAAACAATCGAACTTGAACTTGGGTTTCGAACCGAACACCCGAATGTCCGAACATCCGAACCGCGTTCTGTTCGCCCATCCCTACCACCAACAGGCACTAAGATCCAAATTGCCTACTGCTACTGAGGCCATTCACATACAAGAGGAGGAGGAGGGGAGGCTTCTTCCTGCTGCTACTGCCACTGCCTCCAATCTACCACCAACTGGTCAGTCCAAGTAATATAAAAATTTAGTGGGGGACAGGGTATTGCTGTGCCCCAAACCCTTAACTTTGAGGGGGATGTGTAGACATCACTTCCATGCAATTCTTTCTAATTTTGGTTGGCAGTAACCATTTTGAGTGAGGTGGCCAAGTAAGTCCAAACCTGGCATAACAATGTGGGCTTCAATTGGCAAACCACTCTCTCCAAATTAGTCCCATTGACTGGTTTGACTGGTTGGGTATGGGGATCATGAATCTTATGGCTAAGGGATCAGAGACATTCCAAGCAAGATCTGGTGAGTCTATCATGGTTCATGGCTCTGGGGAAGTGGATCTTTGTATGAGTGGAGGATGGCATGACTACTTTCAGATATGGAAAGCCACAAATGCTAGGGAAGGGAGTTTTGATTTTGGATTAATCCATAATTGCCCAGAATAGGCCATTACAAGTTAATCCAAACCAAAATGTTATTACTGAACTAAAATGGAATTACACCATGGATCTGAGTTATGGTTCCATATTTTTCCCTAGCCCTTGTGACTCCAGAGTGGTACTTACTTACTGGCCAGGGTAGACCTGACTGAAGCACTGCCGCTGCTGCGGAAGCTCCAGCCAGCTCTCTTACGATGTTGTCCTCCTTGCTCCGTATTGCATATGTACAAAATGGCTACCAACCTTAACCAAAATGGCAGTGATGTCATTTTGGTCACTATCCTTTTGGTTAAAGGCAGCGGTAACAAAATGGCCTTGGTGACTATTTTGCAAATGCATGATCCAGAGAAAGTTGAAACATGTGGTGAGGGTTTCTGCCCAAGCACCTACAGCAGCAGTGGTGCTTCAATCAAACCCTCTGAGACTGCTTAAGTCCACTCCAGGACCCTGGAGGATAGAGGTGGGGGGAAATATAGGCCCTGGGGATGGTGGTCCTGGAAATTGTAGGCTGGCTGCCTTTTTTCTAAATGGTGGCAATGTTGCTGGCTAATCATTTTGGACATATGCAGTTATTTTTATTCTTTTAAAACATTATTTTAAAGGTTTTAATGGATTTAAATACAGAACCATAAATACAAATCCGTAATTAAATCCATAAAACCAATAAAACAAAAGAGAACAAAAACAAAACCAGAATTCCCTCCAGTGTCCCACCCCTAACAAATCCAGAATAGTTGGGGCTGTGGGGCTCTGGATATCCAGACTATGAAGTTGCGGCATCCAGAATCATACAAGACAAGTGAATGAGAGCCTGTGGGTGAGGGTTCAGCATCAGTGATGTGATCTGTGTGCTGTGTACAATGGGGAGGTGCTGATGGCAACCCTCCTGAGGTAGAACATTAGAGGAAAACTCATCTGATAAACTTCTTATGAGAAGCTTACCTCCAGTGGATACGGTGGGACTGAATATTCCAGATGTAGCAATAAAGCTGTGACCTAGCTAAAACCCCACACTCTGGTATCCTTCTTTCTCTTCCTCCTGTGGCCATAGCAAAAATTTGGCTAATCATTACAAAATTTCCATTCTGATGAAAGTTATAGACTGATGAAGATGGGGAACCTTTTCCCTTTCATATGCCACTTTGAAAATTAGCACAAGATTAATTGTCCCTCCACCCCAGAAGAAGACATGCACACATATGTTGGAATTTAAAGGCAACACTCTTTATTGAAATTAACTCAGTTCAATTCAGATTACCTGGGGAGGGGAGGCTTCCTGATTCCAGGTCCAATAACTGAAGGCAACCACCATAATACAGTGGCCTTTATGTACACTCATGTACCGCCAAAAGTCTATGCTCTACAGTTAGGTGTCTCTGAAGCCACATGGAAGGGTTGGGTAGGCATGTTGTCTTACCCATAACACCACTATACCAGCCCAATTACAGGAAGCCTGCTGTATAATCATGTACCGCTATACTCTATGGCAAAGGTTCCACACCCCTGCTCTATGGCAAAGGTTCCCCACCCCTGCTCTATGCTCTATAAATTAGATCACATGACTATGTTGGGAAGGTGTGAATTACTATTATTTATTTATTTATTTATTTATTTATTTCTACAACTTTATATCCCGCATCTCCTGAAAAAACAGCTTGGGGCGGTTCACAATTTTAAACACAAATAAAATGACGGCTCCTTTACTGTGTCTCTCTCCAACTCCGCCTCCTCCTCCTTCCCCCTCTCAGTTGGTGTTCCTCAAGGCTCTGTTCTTGGCCCTCTCCTCTTCTCGATCTATACCTCATCCTTAGGCAAACTCATTGCCTCCCATGGCTTCCAATACCACCTCTATGCTGATGACACTCAACTCTATCTCTCTACTCCCTCTCTCTCTCCCTCTGTTCAAGCTCGTCTCATCAACTGTCTCTCTGACATCTCTACCTGGATGTCTCAACGTCAACTCAAACTCAACATGGCTAAAACTGAACTCCTTATCTTCCCCCCTCATCCTTCCTCTCCTTCCTCACTGTCAATAACTATTGATGGAGTCACCATCCTGCCTGTCCCCCAAGCCCGTAGCCTAGGCTTCATCTTTGACTCAGCCCTTTCTTTTAAACCCTACATTGACTCTGTTGCTAAATCCTGTCGCTTCTCCCTCCATAACATTGCTAAGATTCGCCCTTTTCTCTCTGTCTCGTCTGCCAAAACTCTTGTTCATGCTCTGGTCATCTCTCGCCTCGATTACTGTAACCTCCTTCTCACTGGCCTTCCCCGGTCTCACCTTTCTCCCCTCATCTCTGTCCAAAACTCTGCTGCCAGGGTCATCTACCTCGCCAGTCGCTTCGACCATGTGCAGCCCCTCCTCTCTTCGCTTCACTGGCTTCCCCTTCCTGAACGAATCCTGCACAAGCTCCTAGTCTTCACCTATAAAGCTCTTCACAACCTTGCTCCCCCCTACCTCTCTGCACTTATCGCCCTCCATACTCCAGCCCGTGCACTTCGCTCCTCCTCTGTCCCTTCTCTCACCCTTCCACGCCTTCCCTGCTCCCCTAAGCGCCTTCGTCCCTTCTCACTTGCTGCCCCCCATGCCTGGAACTCCCTCCCTGTCCACATCCGCCTTGCCCCCTCCCTTCATACCTTCAAATCTCTCCTTAAAACTCACCTCTTTCGCTCTGCTCTGTCTGACTCTTTATCCTGCTGAGCCACTATTCCTATACCTACGATCTGTTTACCCTTATCCTTGCAACATGGACCTGCCTGCTGTCATTCTCATTGTAACCAAGCCAAGTACATGCGCTTGAGACCTTGCATCTTCATGAATGTTAGACCCCTTGTCTTCCCCTCTGTTCCCCTTCCTAAGTCTCTCCCCCAGCTCCTGTCTCTCAGATTGTAAGCCCTAGGGGCAGGGACCGTGTCTATTTTATTACTTTATAAAGTGTCAGGTACACTGCTGGCGCTATATAAATGTTTGTTAATAATAATAATAATAATAATAATAATAATAATAAAAATAATACAAATAATAATAAAAACAATTAAAACAGATACACCATTAGCATTTAATTTAAAAGGCTGAGTTCTGCCTTCATCAGGAGGCAGACCACCACTTCAATTTAACGTCGATCTAGTTTACTGTTATAGAATGCACCTGGTCTTCTTACTATGTGCATCCCTGCTCATTGTCTTTGAGTCCACCAATTTCTGGGGAACCAGGATTAAGGTAGGTGGTGCAGCCCTAGAGTGCCTGCTTCTTACTCTTATGAGGGCAGAACAAAGTCCTCCACCACTCCCAGCACTGCTAAAGCAGGCAAGGGGGAGGGAGGGGATGAGCTGTATAAGGTCTGGAGATAGGGAGTGCTTAAGGGGTGTGTTCAAGAATGGAATTGGTGGGAATTGAAGGTTCCAATAATGGATCTATGTCATGGATCCATTGTCGATGCACCCCCCCAAAGAAAACAAGGACACAATATATGGGTTTGAATGGCCGCACTCTTTATTATTTAGCCAAAATGGGGAAGAGGTAACCCTCCCACTTCCCCCTTTGAACTGGGGTCCTATCAAACTCTTATCCCTAACTGTTAACCGTCCCAACAGGAGGTTCCCCAATTGTGCCAGGCGTTGTCATGTTTTCCTGGTGCCCTCCTCTACCGTCTTCGGGTTAAGCCCGAGGGGAATCCTCCTGTGCCCTATCTTAACCAACTTTTTAAACTTACACCCTACCCTTACTACCAGTTTAACCCGGCCAGGGCAGGTTGTTCGCACCTATCCCCTCGCCCACCGAGGCGGGGGGGGGGGTTTAAACAACAAGGATGAGGACACCGTAACCTCCTGTTTGGTGCATGGTCTGCCCAGCAGGTTCGGCCGCTCATCTCACCCTTGGGCTGGCCATACAGTGGGCCTCACTGAGCAGCTATGTATGGGCAATACCCATCTCTTAAGGAGATGTTGCTACCCTATGCTATCCTAACCGTTTCAACTTTTAACTGTTGGCCTGAACTCAGCCTACCGCCACCAGAACCGTCAGCTCTGCTTGTCTGGTTCACCGCCAAAATTCAACTTGAGAGGATTTTATATAGGCTGCTTTTCAGGACCCCAAGATATATATTACATCCAGCATCCGATAGATGGACCCCATCGCTCCGATACAACTCGTCCCTATCATGCCTAATCTCCGTATGAGAAATTGCGAACCCCCCTGTTCGCTGCAGCCAGTTACTAATTTCCGAGTTTGCCCTTTTTCTCGCCTGGTCCACTCTACCCGAGTGGTGGGCATTAGCCCAGACTCTCCTTTGCAACATTTCTGACCAAATCAGGGTGCACCTCTGGAACCGATCCTGCACCTTTTGCAGATCTGCCTTCACCCGCTTTGTAAGCCAAAGCCCCATAGCCATGGGCAGGTTATTTTCTCCCAAATGGATTACCATTATTGCCGGTGTCAGAAATTTCTCTGTCGCCGCAGACAGCGCTGGGAGTAATTGCTCCCACAGCATTCCGTGTCGACCCAGCCAAATTATATTTGCCCTATCACCTAAGGCCAGCTGAGTGCCCCATCCACTGCATGCGGCCATCTTTCCAGCCCAATGGACGATGCTGTGGCCGACGATCCACACCACCTTCCGTCCCCACGGGGGTTCTGCGTCTGGAAAAGATATCATAGTTAACCGGTTGCTGACGGGTGCCCAAATGCCCCGACATTCTTGGCTCGGTGTCCCTTATGTAAAAACAGTAAGCAGCAGACTGCCATCCCCCTATATGTTGTATACGTTCTGTGGGTAGACCCATGCTCGCGGCCACCGATGCTGCCCCTATGTGAAAATAATGCATCATGTAACAACCTGGGTCTAGGCCTGCTTCCTTCATGCACATGTTAAGGACTGCCCCAAACTGGTATCGCATCAGCTGAGTCCCGTCCTTGTGGAGAAACAACGGGCCCTCTGTTTTCGGGCGGGATGTTAGATACTGCTTTATCGCTTCAACAGGGCATGTAAGGGTGTCGCCCGAAGGGCACAGCCTCATGATCCTACCTTTTGCCCTTTGGTCCGTCTTTGATCTCCTTAGATGTAACAAGAGGGTGTTTCCCTGCCAACCCACGTCATGGATCTGCAGGGCCGCACTCGACCGATCTTACCTGGATTGGGGGACGATCTCACCGATCCTAAGGCCCCAAATAGTGCTATGCGAAACGTGGCAGTGAAAAGAACTACCTCACTGTCCGAGTGACATACGGTATGTAATGCCTGGCTGATCATTGTGAGGAGCTGAGGGGTAATGGGGGCCCTCGCGTCCGGTGTCTGCGGGGCGCTACGGGCCCAACTCTACCTAAGACGGCTCATAAAAAAGCCGTTATCGGGAGATGGGTGGCCCGCTAGGAGGCTCATAAAGGAGATGGCAGCTATTTTTCCCCCGATCGTACCCAGCGCCAAACCTCGTTGCCTCAGTTGGAGGGCAAATTGAAGCATCTGGTCCTCAGTGATGGGGAATCCTAGTTCCCAACCTTTCCCTGACCTGTATTCCTGGAACTCTCCAAAAGCCTTTTCGTACGCTCGCCTTGTTCTGTGCTCGAGGGATCCCTGCACTGCCTGATTTAGTTCTAGAATCCAAGGCTCCATATGTCCCTCGGCAACGGCTGTGGGTTCTCCATAGCGTCTGGTGCGAGTTGGTGAAAACGGTCTGTCTGAAATTGAGAAAGGGCATCGGCTATGCCATTATCAATTCTGGGCACGTGCTTGGCAACGAACAAAATGTTTGCCCGCAAGCATTTAAGTACAAAATGCCGGACCATCCACATAACCCTTTCCGACTTCGACGACAGCTTATTGATGACGTGAACGACCGCCATATTGTCACACCAGAAGAGAACCCGCTTGTTGGAAAATTCTGCCTCCCATAACTCTACTGCCACCACTATGGGGAAGAACTCCAGGAATGTTAGGTCACGGGTTAATCCCTGTTCTTCCCACTCCACGGGCCATGGGGCTGCACACCACTTTCGCCTGAAGTACACCCCAAACCCGTGGCCGCCTGCCGCGTCAGATTATATTTGGAGCTCCGACTCCAAAAGGAGTCATTGCCGCCAAAAGCTCACCCATTATAGCCCTGGAGGAAAGCCTCCCAGGTTGCCAAATCATCCCGCATCACCCTTGTCACCCGGACATGATGATGCAGGGGACGGTCGCTCCCCATAAGGACATACAATCAGGACATGAAGGCTCTCCCTGGTGCGATGACTCGGCAGGCAAAATTAAGGCTACCCATGAGGGACTGCAGCTGCCTGATTGTTATCTTGGTGGCTGCCCTGGTTGTCGCTATCAATTCCCTGAGGGTTTGGAGCTTGTCAGCTGACAATCTAGATAGAGAGCTCACGGTTTTGAGCTCTATGCCCATATATGTCAACTTGGTCATTGGGTCTTCAGTTTTTTCAGGGGCCAACAGTACCCCCAGTTCCGTGGCCACTCTCTGGAACGCTCGCATCCCAAATGCACATTCCGCTGTCCCAACCCTTCCCACAAAGAGGAAATCATCTAAATAGTGCGTCATCAAGCTCCGCCCTGCACGCTGGCACACAATCCATTCCAAAATGGTGCTGAACTTTTTGAAGACTGCGCATGAGATGGAGCATCCCATGGGCATCGCCTTGTCAAAGTAAAATTTTCCCTGGAACTGCATGCCAAGAAGCTCAAAGTCCTCAGGATGCACTGGCAGGAGACAGAACGCCGACTTGATGTCGCATTTCATGAGAAGGGCACCCTTGCCGCAGGAACGCACCATTTCGACTGCAGAGTCAAATGATGCATACCTTACTGAGCAAAGTTCTGGGGGGATCGCATCATTCACCGACTCCCCTTTAGGGTGGGACAAGTGGTGAATCATGTGATATTCCCCCGGGGCCTTTTTTGGCACTATGCCCAGGGGGGATATCCAGAGTGTGGGAATAGGCAAATCTTCGAAGGGGCCCTGGATCCTACCTTCCTTTACTTCTTTATCAATCTTTTGTTGAACTAATTGTACATTACCGGTCACTGATTTCAATTTTTTTGCCCCCAGATGATAATGGGGGTCCTGGGTGGGGATCCTGAAGCCAATCCTAAAACCCTCTACAATGTACTCAGCGGTTTCATGGTTGGGGTAGTCCCGGGTCGCCATTCGTAGTGCCTCATGCTGCACCGGAGTTGGCACCCTTCCCCACTGGTTGACTGGCACTTCCTTGGCTGGCGGGGGCCTACCTGTTACCCCCTCGCCCCCTGCTCCTGGCTCTGTACTGTCTGAATCTATTACACGTTGATGCGGCATGGTCACCTGCACATTGGGTGCATATGTGTTTAAATTTACACTGGGTCCAAAAACACCTGCCCCCATCGTTGAAATCCCAACACGTAGGCCCCCCTGAAACTGCCGTGGTCTGATTTTCTGTCCGCCTTCGCCTTGCTGTGTGCCCCCCATACATGAGAGGATGTGGCCACTATCTGATCAGGGGGCGTACCTGGAGCAGCTGATGCACTCCAGCCAGATATCGTGAGCATGGAGATCCCAACGCAGTCTCGGGTTGTTGGCCACCCTATGCTGGAAGGATTCATCGTAGTGCAGCCAAGCGCCCGGTCCTCCCGTATCGAACGCTCGGTGAATAATGTCTGAGTATTTGATCATCTCCAGCCCTCGCTCTGGGAACCTCACCAGAGTCACCCCCATATAAATAGTATAAGCAGCTGTCCAGTTGGACCAGGTGCATTCGGCCTTTGGCCTTTTGAACTTCTCCTTTTCTTTCCTCTCTTCCTTATCATTTGGATCTGGTATAGGGTCGCTGAAGAGGAGTGCGAATATGTCAATGTATTCGCCACTCCATATTTTTTCCTTGGTGGCTTGGAGCAAATGCTCCCCTAGTGGAGTGGACATGTCCGCATGCCCCCCCGACAAGAGTGGGGGCTCTTCCCGATGGCCACAGCACCGTGCAGCCTGATGCGCACAGCACTGCCCCGCCCCCCACACTCGGGCCGCTGATTTGTAGCCCAGATTTGGGCAGTGTCTGCAAACCACAGCATGGCATCGTGCTGCCCTCCCCCCAGTTTGCCCACTCCATTCAGGGCAAGTTGAGTACTGACTCCTTCCGTGTTCGTGGTGGGCACCTGGCCGAGCTGGGGAGCCCTCCCCTTGGCCCCTAAAGGGTCCTGCCCCCCAATTATCCTCTTCTTCTTCTTCCCACCAGCCATCCACCCCTTGCTCACCTTCGATGGGTTCAGGTCCGCATCAGGGGCTTGGGCCACCCATGTGGCTCATTGGTCCCCACTGTCTACGCTGTGGCACCTCCATGCTTTCTGACAACACCCGCATTCCTTCCCAGAGTGCCTCAAATTGAGCTTGATAGTTGGGGGGGTCTTCTTCCCTTCACCTGCTCGGTCCCGGTTCCTCATCCCTGAAATGAGAAGGCAGGGCCCGACGCCACCCGCTTCCCATGCGGCATGGGCCCTCCTCATAGCCTGGGGACAGGCCACCTGCCCCTTCTTCCCTCGGGACCGGTTGCCCGGTTTCCCTTTCTTTGCCGCCATGTTTCCCAGGGGGCTCACTGCAACCCCTTCCAATTCCTCTATGCGGGTCTGATATCCTTCTAACTGGGCCTGCATGGCCTTGAGGACTGCATCCTGCGAGACCCCGCCTTGCTGCTGTTTTTTTGGGTTAGCCTTTTTAGGGGGGGCCTTACTTACCTTCTTTGCTTGAGCCTTCTTCTGGCCCTTGCGGCAGGGGGGCTTTTTGGCACCTTGCTGTTCCCAATGCCTCTGCTGAGTCACCCACTGGGGCACTAAGCAGATCCCTCAGGACTGTCCTGTAGTGGTCCCCTGTCCTAAGGGGAGGGTGAGGATGGGTTGAGCAAGCCTCTTATAATCCCTCCTTTCGCAGAGGACGGGGCTAAGTGCCTGTTGCACCCAAGGGCGAGGGGCTTCGCCTGCCCTTCAGGCAGTCTCCAGGAAGGTCGCCCCTTTCTTTACTTCCTGCCTGATCCTGAGGGAGGGGAAGAGGACTTACTCCCTTTGCTGCCCTGGGGGGGTTACCGCTCCACAGACTCTGGGTTTTTAGTCCACTATGGGGGGAGAGGGGGCTAGCCCACATGACTCTCCTGACCTCACAGGGTTAAATCTAGCATAGGCCTGCTTGGCCTACCAGTGCCTGCAAAGGCCGGCTTCCTCCTCGGTTCAGGCCTAGCAGGGGGGGCTGTTTTTTGACCACCCCGTGGCCCCTTGGGCCAACCGGGGGGGGTTGGTGGCAATCCCACCTGCCTGGCCCCAACCCTATTCCCCCACCGATTGGTAAGGGAACTTGATGCGCTATGGGAGGGGAGGGGGGGAACCCCAGTGCACCAGGGGGATCCCCCAACCAAAAAAAACCTGACCTTTTCCCCACTCCGTGGGAGAAAAACCTGTGTGCCACGTGGGGGGGAGGGCAATCAGGCCCCGTTCAGCCCCTCTCACTGCCTCCCAAGGCCCCCCGCTTCAGGAAGAGGCCCGTCTGCCGGCCTGGGGGGGTGGCAATCCCACCCGCCCGACCCCGACCCCGCTCCCCACCAACCGGGGGGGTACTTCCTTGTGCTTTGAGGTTAGCGGCCTGGTCAATGGCGCTGCCTCATAGCACGTCCTTCTCCCCGCTCCTGCCTTGCCGAATGAGGCGGTTGAGCGGAGAGTTCTAAGATGGCGCCCGGGACTTCCGACTCTCGCGAGAGACCTGGGCGCATTCCTTTCATGGTTGCCGGGGCAACCAAGGCCTAATTACCGCCCCACCTGTGGTGGCCGCTCTTTCCTTGCCTCCTTTGGCCAGGAGGGGAAAGGGGCGCCACCAAACCCCCGCCGCGGTGATTGCAGAGGGGATTTATCTGTCCTGGAGTACATGTTTTCATTTTCACTCTCTTCCCTTGAGCTCATTTTAATGCTTTTATTGCACAGATGCCCTCCCCCCACCTCCCTGATGTATGGGTGGGTGGGTGTACAGTGGGAGGGGGGCACCATGCTTACAGTGTGGCAGTAGGTGGGGGGATGGGTGTCCGCCGATGGGAACACATGGGCGGTAGGTGGAGGTGGGTGTGCGCTCCTGGTTCACACCCTTCTCCACATCACTCACCCACAGAATGTCACAAGAAAATAGAGGATGGTCTATCTGTGGATATAGGCAGAGATAGGTGTGCACCCATTGTAACGGGTGCACACCCACCTCCACCCACCATGGCCTGTGCACACACATCCCCCCC
The DNA here is from genome assembly GCA_003113815.1 of Sphenodon punctatus. NCBI lineage: Eukaryota > Metazoa > Chordata > Lepidosauria > Sphenodontia > Sphenodontidae > Sphenodon > Sphenodon punctatus. Next base: position 1,258,177 of record QEPC01005125.1, read on the forward strand.
ACCCACCGCTATCCATGGGGAAAAGACCTAAGATTGCTTGAGGGTAGAAACTACAGTCCTGATCCTGGATCAGCCCCTGCAGTTGGCAGGGGACACCTCTTTCTGATTTCCCTAGGTTTCTCGGGTGGCAACGATCAGGGGGGTGTTCTTGGTTGCTGCACCATGGCTGTGAAACTCCCTGGTAATGAAGGTCTGCCTGGTGCCAGATTTCTCCTTTTTCTGAAGACAATGTAAGACCTGGCTGCTCCACCAGGATTTCGGCGAGGCAGATGGATGATGGGCGGGGGGTTGGTTAGGGGGGTTGGCTCCCCATGGGGGTGTTTTTAATTGCTATTATTGTTATTTTAAGTTAGGTTACTCTTTATATTATGATTTGAAATATTGTATTTTATGTGGTTTTAAAGTTGTTGTGAGCTGCTGTGGCAGGAGGGGGTGGCCTAGAAACTCAGACAAACAATAGGGATGTGCGAACGGAACAGAGTTCAGATGTTCAGCCATTCAGCTGTTCAGTTAAAAAACCAAGTTCAGGTTCGGTCGTTCCGTTCGGTTGAGTTCGATCCTGCCAAAAGTTCGGTGGAGTTCAGACCCACTGCAAGGCTTGGGGCACTCCAGGGCCAGGGGTGCCCATGGTGGCATGGCAGGCTGTCCGAGACCCAGAATCATCATATCAGCAGCAGATAACATGAAGGCTTGATGTTTTGCACTCCAGGTTGGCCAGGAATTGCAGGCTGTCAGAACTCTAGTTCTGTTTGCTCTATGCTGGCTGGGTTCTCCATTTCTAGTTGCCATCATGGCAGATGGTGGTTGGCTGGCTGACTGGATGGCCATGTGAATCACCACCAGGCAAGGCTACGTGACCAATTTTCAGACGAGTTGGTTGAGATCTGGCAAGTAGGATGCCATCCTACAATGCCCAGCCTCATATGGGTGCTGTGCCAGCCATCAAGCCCTGGCCAGGCCTCTTCCCTGTCTGGAACATAGGCTCCAGAACCCTGAAAGTGGGACCTGGGGCTGGAGTGGCAGCTTCTAGATGACATGGATGGACAGTCCTCTGTGTCTGTAACATAGGCCCCAGAACCATGACGGTGAGTCCTGGGACAGGGGTGGCAGCTTCACGATGAAGTAGAATGAGTGGCTGGCTGCTTCTTGATGCCATGGAATGACAGCTCCCTGTGAGCATAATGATGGACCCAGAACTCTGATGGTGGGTCCTGGGGCTGGAGTGGCAGCTTCTGGATGATGTGGATGGACAGTCCTTCCTACCTGGAATGTAGGCCCCAGAACCTTGATAGTGGGTCCTGGGGATGGAGTGACTGGTACTTGATGTAGTGGAATGACTGCTATCTGTGAGTGGAATGATGGCCCCAGAACCCTGACAATGGGTCGTGGTACAGGAGTGGCAGCTTCTGGATGAAGTGGAATGCCAGCTTACACGTGGAGGGTCCTTATTCGCTTACAGCATGGTCCAGGGACAGATGGCTCTGCCCCTGTTGGACACAGACAGCTATTTGGACTTAAAGGAGGTATCCAGCATCATCACTGAGGCAGGTGAGGAAATAGCCAAGAGGATCTTGCAGTCTGGCTGGCATGGGTGGAGCAGCGGCAGAGGCCTGGCCAGGGTTTGGTGTCTAGCAGCACCCCCACTTGACCGGGCGTTGCAGGCTTGGCTCGTACTCAACAGAACTCAAGAAGCTCTACTGCCAATTGGTCAAGCCTTGCCCGGTCATGAATCATGTGGACACCCAGTATCAGACATTAGATTGCCAGGTCTCAGAACCCGTGGCACAGCATAGGTGGCATTGGCAGCAGCAGCAGACATTGGATTGCCCAGTAGCATAATCTGTGGCACAGCAGACATCAGCAGCAGGATTTGCCTGTGCGCAGCACCCATGGAGCCAGGATGGTAGGATTTGATAAGGAAGAGCTTCCCTACAGCAGCAGATGGCAGCAGCAGAATTGCTTGGGCACATTTAGATTTGCCAGGGCAGAGCACCCATGGACCAGCAGACAGCAGCAGCTGGATTACCAGGCCAGTGGGGCACATCATCCACAGTTTCCAGGGCAGACAGACATCCACCTCGTTATTAGAGGTAGGCAGGCTGGGGCAGGGTTTGAGCTTTGCCCATGGGGTGGGCAGACAGGAAGCATGGCATGAGCAGAAGGCAGACTTAGGCAGGCTTTGAGATTTTCCCACAGGGCGGGCAGAGACAGGCAGCGTGGCATGTGCAGAAGACAGGCAGACTGAGACAGGCTTTAAGCTTTGCAACCTGGGTGGGCAGACAGGCAGCATGGCATGAGAGGCAGGCTGGGGGGCTGGGGCAGGCTTTGACCTTGGCAACCTGGGTGGGCAGACAGGCAGCATGGCATGAGAGGCAGTAAGGAAGTCAGGCAGGGCACTCTTATAGGCTGGCAAGGACTGTGCAATATCATTTTCATCATTGTTGATATCAATACTGATACAAATTACAAATATTTTATTTTCATTATCGGTATCAATATTGTTTGGTCCTGCGATTGTACCAAAAACCGGAAACGGTCTTTCAATTGCATGTGTTCTCATGGTGTCTGTCTGGGTTGTGTGAAAAGTGTGAAAAATTGGTTGTGAGCTTGTGTGTGTGTGTGTGTGTGTTGTGTCTGTGTGTGTGGTTTGGTTGGTTTGGTTGAGGTGTTGAAATGGAGGGAGCGAAAAAAAGAAAAATGAAGATGATGAAGGTGAAGGTGGAGGAGGAAGAGGCCCAGCCTGGAACATCTGAGATGGTGCCTTCTGGCCCACACCAGCTCCTTCCTTCTGGCCCACAACAAACAACACAGGGAGGGGTAAAAAATTGAAATGAAACCTAAATCAATCTAATCGTACTCTAAATAAATCCCAAAACAGGGGGAGGGAATCAGGGATGCAATATATAGTGGGAGGAGGAGAGGATTCAATGGAGGGTAGGGAGAAAGAATACAGGGAGGGTGAGAAAATAAATATAACACCTAAATCTTTCTAATCAAATCTAATTAAATGAAACTAGGGAGGTAAATGTGTGGGATGGGTGAAATAGGAGGAGGATGGCAATGGATTAGGAATAGGAAGGAACAGAAACTGCTGGGAGAGGGAGACTTCTGAAAACGCCTGCTGTCAGTAACAGTGGCTAGCTTAGAAGGTGTTGGAAGGGGGGAGGGCAATGACTTTTGTTACTTGCTGTGCCGGCCTTACCATAAGCCCCATTGGCTCTTTGCAGCCTAGCCCCATGCCCCCCATGTCCAATCTCAGACTGCAAAGCCAGTGGTCTGAGGGAAAAAGGGATGGTGATTGGGCAGGCTGGCTGCTACTCCAAGTCTCTCCACTTCTGGTGCCAAGAAGTCTGCTCCTCAGGTGCGCCCCCAGTCATGTTTTTGCCACCCGAACTCATCCGAACGATACCGAAGTGTTCAGTCATTTTTGAGTTCAGATTGAGTTCAGTTTGGTCAGTTTGGGTTTGGTTTGACCGTTAAGTCATCCGAACGGACCGAGTTCGGTCCAAAGTCCAAACTCCCAAACCGCGTTCGCACATCTCTAACAAACAAACAAACAAAAAAAGTTGTGCATGCACAGATGAACATGTTGTGCGCAGGTTGTGAACACATCACATAGGCACCTTTTTACACAGTGTGTGGTGTTTACAACTGGGGTGTAGATCCACATACCAGATTCAGGAATTGGAATGGAGCTAAATGAAGGGGCTGGTGAGGGTTGGGAATCGAACATTTGGCCTATGGGTTGAACCTCTAATATAGAGATACCTGCAAATGGAAAGTTTTGTGTTGGCATTTTCACCGCTAGCCTGTCACTTATCATCCATTGCTGTAGCCATCATTACTGTAGCCATCATTGCTAGAAATTCCTGCTGAAGAATTTCATCAGAGAGACATTAGTCCAGATTCTGACTTATTACAGATATCCCCATTAATACTCCCTGCAAAAGTGTGGCTTAGATTCACATGGCTGGCATCAAATCTCAGAAAGCTTTCACATTGCGATGGCATAAATAGTACCCTGCAGCCACTGCTTTCTGTTGGAGTTGAGGGCACATGTAATAATTAGCACTGATACCAGTAGAGTGACACCATTATCAGTGTATTGTTATTGTAGTGTTCAGTTATGCATTTGTTCACAGTTTGTTAGTTAACATGTCTGTCAGTTACAATCAACTTATGTATTACTAGAAGGGGTTGGGCACAAGTCAAATAAGTGTAACTATGAAGTTGCTGGTGCCTCTTTGCTTTTTAAAAGTTGCAGCAGGGGAAGCAGGGTGTCTGCTTTGACTTTGGGTAACCTGTTTAGTTAGGTATATAGTTACTAACAGAAGTGACCTAAATGAAGGGAAAGTTTGGTTCTGGTAAACAAAATGAACTAAGCAAAAAAACAGAACTTGGATTTTGGAAGAGCATTTGCAGCAGTTGCACACATCCTGCAGTTGGTCTGCACATGATGTGCATCATAGAGTTGCGGGCACTCACCCATGCACTAAGCTGGCACCCATGACTCCATGATGCTGAATGGGGCACAGAACTGCACCATGGCTCCCCCTCCCAAACAATTGGGCAGCAGCACCACATTCGGCTGCTGCCCCAGGTTTGTCCAGCTCAAACCATGCAGTGTGCTCCTGGATGTTGTGTAGCATGCCATTCTGCACATCTGGTGGGTATCCGTTAGAGGGACTGGTCAGCCATGGGGTAACAGGGGCATCCATGGCCACCTCTGAAGCTGCTGGCCATTGTTTACTCCCAATGATGTAACCAAATATATACCACATAATGGTAGCTCCATGTTAAGGCCAAATTAAGGCAACAAACTCTTAACAATAAACTGACAGGTATAGTGCATTTTTGGTGTAGTGATCTGTTACAAAATGAGATCATTCTCTCTGTTCTTCCATACTACAATTAAAACTAGTAATAATTTTTTTTTACTTATTTATTTATATGGTGCCAGCAGTGTACCTGGAACTGTAAAATCAGTAGTTATTGACAGGTCCCTACCCCAAAGCATTTACAGTCTAAGAAAGACAAGGAAGGGGGAGGTCTTCCATTATTACTAACTGCAACTTCTATTAGAACTGCAACTTCTATTAGAATTAGAATAAACTCCAAGTATCTACTTTCAGTCCTGTAAATCTGAGCTAATGGAATACATCAAAACTAAGTTTCTGGTTATTTATGTTGTGACTAAAACAGTTACTTGGCAACTTTGATTTCTCTGTAATTTTAGCAACCTAGGTTGCAATCCTCAAACCTACTCTAGAGTAAGTGACTTGAGGATCACAGCCTGAGTCTGTCTCCATCATAGGTATATATAATGTAACCAACTTAAAAAATAACTCTTTTCCTGGCGCTCACACTGGCATTTCTGTCTGGATTTGCAGTTTGCCGTCTAGTGAGGTGAAAGATATTAAATAGAGAAAGATTAAATAGAGAAAGATATAAACAAAATCATTTTGAAAGAGTACTTGAGGACTTACGCTACTGTACATGTCTTGGGAATGATTGGCAGCACATTAAATAAAGCTCTGTGTCAGCTGCTGAGTGGACTCTGCAAAGGCAGGATGTTAAATTATGAACGGCAGACTTTGTGACTCCAACTTAACTCCTTGTTACATTTTTCGATATTAGTTTGAAGACAGTTTATATCTATAGCACTGACTTAGATTAAACACATACATAGCACCATGTCAGCCAAGTAAAAATACTAGCAAAACAAAACTAATAGAGAAATAAAACAATCCAAGTATTTTATAAGTAGGTTATTTCAACAAGCGCTACATAGGATTATGGAGGTCTGAGAGTAAACTGGAGTTTTGACTAAAATAAAAGTATTAAGTTTCCCTGTAGGTTTGAGGCTCTTCAAGTTGGCAGCCTTCACTTAATTGGCTGCTAAATAATTATTTGAGGATTTCTATTTCAGCACTGTTCCACCTATAGTACAATATTGCACACAACTAATAAATGCTCTGATTTGTTTACAGAGAGCCTCAAATTATTTTATTGATATATATTTATTTAAAAGATTTCTTCAGGAAACGCTTATTGAGTTGTTCTGTTCATCTCTGTTGCCTGGAATTCCTTGCTACTCAGGTCATTTTTGATCCACTCCAATCTTGTGTCTACCCACTTCATTCCATGGATATAGTTCTTGTCAAAGTCTCCAATGATCACTTCATAGCCAAGGCCAGGGGCCAAGGTCATTACTCTATCCTCATCCTTCTTCACCTCTCTGCTGCTTTTGACACCTTTGACCACCATCTGCTCCTTGACACTCTATCTTCCTTTGGATTTTGGGACTCTGTCCTATCCTAGTTCTCCTCTTACCTATCCCACAGCACATATAGTGTATCCTTTGGTGGATCCTCTTCTACTGCTATCCCACTATCAGCTGGTGTGTCCCAAGGCTTAGTCCCTGGACCTCTTTTCTTCTCCCTCTACACTTGTTCCTTTGGTGCTCTGAACTTCTATGATTTTCAGTACCATCTTTATACTGATGATTCTCAGATCTACCTCTCTGTTCTCACCCGGAATTCAGTCCCAAATCTCAACCTGCCTGTACGACATCGCTGCCTGGATGTCTCACTGCTACCTTAAACATAACATAGCCAAGAGAACAGTTCTTATCTTTCCTCATAAAACCCACTTCTTCCCTCCCACCTCTGTCCACATCTGTAGATAACACTGTCATCCTCCCAGTCCCCTCAGCCTGCAATCTTGGGGTTATCTTTGGCCATTTTTGCACGAACGCCCCCCCCCCACTGGGTGTGCAGGTGGGTGTACAGTGAGTGGGGGGCATCCACTCTAATGTCACGGTGGTGGTGGGGGGATGGATGTGTGACCATGCAAACAGCATGGGTGGTGGGTGGGTGGGGGTGTGCACTTCTGCGAAACACCCACCTCCACTCATCTCCACCCATCACCCACCCACGGAGCCATCCGGCAAACTGGAGGAAGCTCCCTGGGTGGAGTGTGGGTAGAAGTGTGTGTGCGCAAAAGGCCACTGTAATCTATTATCTCATCACATTCTGCTTAGACTACTGTAACCTTCTCACAGGTCTCCCACTGAGACACTTTTCTCCACTCCAGTCTGTTCAAAATTCAGCTGCGAGACACGCCTTTTTTGCACACTATTACCCCTCTCCTCAAGTCACAACACTGTCTCCCCATCCACTTCTGCATACATTTCAAGCTTCTCCTACTCACCTACAATATTATTCAGACTGCAGCTGCTCAGTACCTCGCCTCTCTTATCTCTCCCTACACCCCCTACTCATGACCTCTATTCATTGGACAAGATGCTCTTATCTGTGCTCTTCTCCATTGCCAACTCCACCCTTTCCACCTTGCTGCACCATATGCTTGGAACAAACTTCGTGAGGTGATGTCTCAGGCTGCCTCCCTTTCTGTATTCAGATCCTGCCTAAAGGCCCACTTCTTTGAGATTGTTTTTAAATCATGATCTAGGGTTGTGTGAACGCGGTTCGGATGTTTGAAGTTCGGACTGAACTCGGTCTGTTCAGACGTCCAAACTGAACATCTGAACTGAACTCGAAAATGACTGAACAGTTTGGTCATGTTTGGGTGAGTTTGGATGTGTTCGGGGCTGGGAAAAACATGACTTCGGGAGGGAAAAACGTGACTGGAAGGGGGAAGCAGCTGAGGAGCAGACTTCCTGGCATCAAGGGAGACCAGAGGTTGTTTCAGGGCCAAATGATACTGATACCGAAAAAAATCTTTGAATTCGGTATCGGAATTGATAGCGCTATTTTCAAATGTTCGGCCAAGTTCAGCCGAACTGAACCCTGCCAAACCTAACAACCGAACCTGAACTCAGGTTTCAAACCGAACGACCGAACGTCCGAAAATGCGAACCGCATTCTGTTCGCACATCCCTATCATGAACTCAGACTCTATTCATATCATAGCCTTGTGGATTTTAACCATTTTTACTTGAAATAACTAAAATTACTAAGTACCTACTTCCTGTAGTCCATTATTTATAGGAAGACTTATTTGTAGTTGTCTATGTCTTTGTTTCTTGATTAGATTGTAAGTTCCATGGAGAAGGGACTGTCTTTATGTTACATGTATCTGTACAGTACTGCATACAACTAGTACTGCTGTAGAAAAGTTAAGTAGTAGTAGTAGTAGTTAGCAGTAGAGCTGTAATTCGGTCCCTGTTTTAATTCAGAATTCACCAGAGGTTATGATCCCCGGTTCTGAATCTCCTAGTTCCAAAGTTCCAAGGACCAAGGTCAGTCCCCGGAAAATTTTGAAACTCTTCGGATGTTTGGAACCCTTGATCAAATGATAGAGGTGCCATTGCATTGTGTGCATGGATGGAGTGACCCAAATGGTTGACCCTAGCTTTTCTGAGCTAAGAAGTGAAACAGTGCCATATTTGGTATGGGAGGGGACAAGTGAGCGATGGACAACCACAGGACAGGTTTTGATTGGCTGGCAGGGACAAATTAAAAGTCGCCATAGGGCCATTTCCCATTCTCTTTGGTGACTTTGGTTGTGTGCTACACATCTTATTTTTTAAGTATTTTGGATTTGGGGGAAGAAGTGCTTGACCTGGCCTGTCCACAGGGGCAATGCTGGAGGTTACTTAGTCACCATGCCATGATTTTTAAAAAAATAAGTGGGTGCCACACTGTTGCCTGCTGCTTGCACTGCTTGGCACCATGGAGGCCAGAGGGATCTGCTTGCTCCACTTCCTCTGATCTGGAATGTCCATAGGGGCAATGCTGGGTGTTGTCAGTGCCACCATGCTTAATTTATTTTAAAGTGGGTGCTGTTTGTACTGCTTGTTGGCACCACAGAGGCTAGAGAGGGATACTTTTGCTGTGGTTTTTGTGGGCTCTGTTCTTTGGCTGTGGGTTTAGCGTTGCCAAGATGTGCCTAGCTGGGACACGGGGGATACTTTCTTTCTGTTTAATTTATGGTGTGTGGGGAGGGGGCTTTCCCTGCATAGGTGGGCAGAATGAAGGCTTTTGGGGGATACATATCTGGTTTCTTGTGGGTGTTATGTTTGCTGGGCTGGCATAATTATTTTAAAGTTGGTGCACTGATTCTGGGCCATGCTGTGGGTACTGCTGACTTCTGGGCTTTTTGCAGTTACACTTTTTGGGTTTGTATTGAGATTGTCTCACTTTTGCTAGCCTGCTTTTCACGGAACTGTACTATGGCTGTTGGTTCAACTTTGTCAAGATGTGACCAGTGGAGGCATGGGGAGGATACTGTTTTTTTGGTTGATTTACTGTGTGTGGGAAGGGGGGCTTTCCTTGCATAGGTGGGCAGAATGGAGACCTTTTTGGGGAGAGAGGGGGGTGCATATCTGGTTTCTTATGGGTATTGTGCCTGCTTGGCTGGGGTAATTATTTTAAATTGGGTACACTGTTGCTGTGACATGCTCTGGGTACTGGCTTTTGGCTTTTTGAAGTTACACTTTTGGGGTTTGTCTTATGATTGTCTCACTTTGCTAGTCTGCTTCTTAGGGTGCTGTACTTTGGCTGTGGGTTCTACTTTGCCAAGTTGTGTTCAGCTGGGGCACAAGGGGGAGGGGTTTACTTTATTGATGATGAATCTATGGTGTGTGAGGAGGGGGATTGTCTTGCATAAGTGGGCAGAGAGCAATGGAATGGAGGCTTTGGGGAGGGGGGCTTTGGTGCAAAGAGCAATGAAAGATTTTATTTTATTTTATTTTTAAACAAAATCCAAGTTCTGAGGATTTCTGAGGTCTGGAATTCTGATTTCTGATTTCTGAGTCCTCAGAAAAAGTTCTGCGTTCTGACCGAGGACCCGGTCCTGGTATTTGGAACCTTGGAAATCCTCGCAAGTACTCGGATAGCCTATTTGGTGCAACCCTAGTTCACAGGCATCCACCAGCACCGCTGCCTCAGGGACAGCACCATTGGGGGAATGAGGAACCACACAGCACTGGGGGAATGCCCCTCCACACCAGAAGAGGGCGATCTAGAGTGATGAAGAGATCAAGGTCTTCATAAGACTCTGCGTGGATATGCAGGTGCAATATTATCTGTGCCTGATGCACTGGAATGAGTGGGTGTATCATAGGACTGAAATTTGGTATTCAGATTTTTCTCAGTTTTACTACATACCAGAAAAACTGTTTTTTTGAGTTCCAAATGGCTGAGGAATAGCCCCACCACTCGGAACTGGAAAAAAACCTCATATAAGTGCAGGAAGGGAGGCAGTGGGCAGTGGTGAACAGAGAAGAGGGAAGCATGGGCCAGGGAAGGGGGATCAGGGAATAGGGCAGCAGGGGATAGGAAGGGGATGCAGGGGAAACTGAAGCAGAGAACAGGGAAGGGGGGGTGCCACTCACTTAAAAGCCGTGCAGTAGCTGGGCGTGCTGCTCTGGACTCTGCCTCCCTGTATTTTGAATGAGGTTTCTCCAAGCATGCTCCTAAAGCTCTCTGGGAAATTTCCCAACATGCTTCCAGAGAACTTTAAGAGCATAATCAAATAAATCTAAATCAAAATACAGGAAAGCAGAGTCCAGAATGGGGCATCTGGCTCCCACTGCGACTTTTAGGTGAGTGGACCTCCTTCTCTTGCCTCCGCTGCTCTCTTCCCTTCACACCTTTCCCTGCCAACCACTGTCTTATTCTCTCACCCATCCCCCTTCCCTAGCCCATTCTTCTCTCTTTCCTGCCCACTGCCCACCTTCCTGCGTCCTGCCCCTCCGAATCCCGAATATTCTCAGGTTCTAAGGATCGGCCTGAACACTTGAGACCAGCCCTCAGAATCTTGGAAATATTTGTGAATATATTTTTCAATATTCATAACAGCTCTAGTGTATCAGCAGGTTGACACCAAGATGGAGGACCTGGGCTATCAATGGGACACGAGACAGTGCTGGAAGCAGGCCAAGGACCTGTGGAGGGGCTTAAAGATGGTCCATGACAACTTTGGGAGTTGGGAGTAGACAATAGACTGGGAGTGGGTGCCAAAACCATCAAAGAGTGCACCTCTTTGAATAATTCAATCATGGCCCTGTGGATGGCTGGCACAAGGCTTGGCCAGAGCCAACATCGGGTAAACACCCCTCAACCAGTTCCTGACACTTAAGCACCCACTCATTCCAGTAGTGTTTCCACCACCATCCCTCTGAGGAGGAGGATGGCCCCTTGGGATGCAGGCCAACATGTCCAGTCATGTCCCTACCCCCAGCCAGCCTCTGACTCAGAGGAATCAGACACCTCCCTCAGGGCCCTCCACACCTTCTCCCTCAGGCCAGAAAGTCAGGATTCACAACCCAAAGAAGAACCAAAGGTGGAGGTGGGCACCCAGAACCCAAGCTGAGTGGTAAATGAATGCTCCAGAGGAGGACTGGGGTGGAGGCAAATGTGACCCACCCATAGGATCAGGTAATGCCAGTCACAAGCATGGCTTCTGTTATTTTCTGTGTTCACAAGTAGCAGAGAGGGAGCAAGCCAAGGAGGCCTGGAACACAGACGGACCCCCAGGGGCAGGTAGGTGTGGCAAATCGGTGGGAGGGTGTGCTGGGGTGTGTGTCACATGCCAGACAGGTGGGCATGGCAGGTGGGGTACACAATGGGAGCCAATCAACAGGCACAAGGGATGGCGGCAAAGAATCAGTATGGGAATACGGGAGCTGGGTGGCCCCAACCAATGGCTTTAGTTTCCATCCTGCCACAGCTTCACCAGTGGGAGGGCCACCTGCACCAAAGAGACCAGGAGTGGCCAAGAGAACCCAGGCCCTTCAGGCATGATAAATGGTCCAGCAGCTGCTGGACAAGACCATGTGGCAGGCAGACAAAATCTGGGACACCGTCCAGGGCTGGTAGAGGAGCATCGACATTCCCTGAAGCAGTCAGCCACCCAAAACAGGGAAATCTTCGCAGAGGGTGCTAGGGAATGCTGGGTGGAGAAGCAGGAATGCGACCACCATATGCGGAAGACTTCGGACTAGGTATAAAGTAGCAGTATAATCATATCTAATACAACAGCAACTGCTAAATGTAAACCAAATGTTCATAAGTTTAATATAAGTGCAAACAACAATTATGATGGTAAAACGGAGAAAGAAAGACCAAAAAATTCAGAAGCCCATAGGAAAACAACAAGTTTCAAAAGCCCAACATTTCACCAGTAGACCTGGGTTCCTCAGGGGCGGTTATAAATTTCCTGTCTTCTAGAGGTAAGATAAAAATGTAGATAGATCTGAAAGGGAAAGCATACATAAACAATTTGAAAAGTGAACATATAATACACTTATTAATATACAATCTTTTATATCATTGAACAAAATAGTTCAAAAGGCCAAACAAAATGCAGCAACCCCCATCCTACGCTTTTTTTTGGCCTTTGGCTGAGACCTCATATAACCAAATAGGAAAGAATCTCTACATACTACATATAATTCCGATAGAATCAGACTGAGGTGTACCTTCAAAGCAATGAGGGTACACCTCATTTGTCAGGAGGTGGGAAAAAAAAATCAGTTTCAGTTTCGGTACCGATAGCACTTTTTTGAATGTTCGGCCGAGTTCGGCTGAACCAAACTCCGCCGAACCAAACAGCCAAACCCGAACTCGGGTTTCGAACCGAACAACCGAATGTCCAAACATCTGAACGGCATTCTGTTCTCCCATACTTGGTTAGGTTGTGGGGTGTGTGGATCAGTGTCGGTGAGCAGATGGGTGTCGGTGAGCAGATGGGTGTGGGTGTGCAGATGGGTGTATGGCTGTGGTGGTATGTTGTGGGTGTGTGGATGGGTGTCAGAGGCCCTTTTTACACAAGACACGCCTGCGCATGAACACTCAGAAGCCTGAGTGTTCATGCATGGGTGAGACCCTTTTCTAACTGGCGCAAGTGTGTGGGGGGATGGGTGGAGGCAGTCACGAGTGGGTGGTGCGTGGGCAGCCCATCGCACAGAAGCCTACCCACCTCCACCCTTCTCCAACCATCTCCACACATGGAGCATCCACCATTGTCACCCATTGCTCTGTACATGGGTAGTGGGTGGAGGTGGGTGGAGTGCGGAAATGCGCACACACACACTTCCACCCACCACGACAATTGCATGGACATCCTTCCGCCACTGCCCATCCACCTACCCATGTGAGTGGGGGTGGGGGATCCATGCAAAAAGAACCTGAGTCTCATGTAAAAGCTGCGGCGAATGGGTGTGCGTGTGTGCGCACTCCCAACAAACAAGCATGCACACCCACCTCCACCCATCACCCATGCATGGAGCAACGGGTGAAAATGGCAGTTTCTCCATGTGTATAATTGGGTTCAGGTGGGGGGAGATTGATGTGCGCCTGTCTACAACTCCACCCACCTGACATGCACTGGCATGCTCACCGAACTCACCACCCCCCAGGGCCCGTGTAAAAAGGACCAGATGTGTGTGTTGATTTTTTATTTATTTATTTATTTATTTATTACAATTCTGAGAAATATGGCCAGATGTAACTGGAGAAACATGGTCCTCACCACAGCATTCACCTGAATATGCAGGTGGAGCTGGGCATCAAGGAGCAATCCCTGACTGTGAACCTGGGGAACCAATGGGGGAATAAACCCCATCAATAATAATAATAATAATAATAATAATAATTATTATTATTATTTATTATTAGCATTAGCATTAGCATTAGCATTAGCATTTATGCCGGACCAGCGATGTACCCAGCTCTTTACAAAGAATAAGATAGACACGGTCCCTGCCCAAGGGCTTACAATCTAAAGACAGGGGAGGGGAGACAGGGAATGGGGAACAGAGGAAGAGACAAGGGATGCAACGTTCATGAGGATGAGAGAGCTCAGGTACCCATTCTTGGCTTGGTTTAAGTAAGTTGTAGGGATGGGCGAACAGATTGCGGTTCGTGTTCGGCCGTTCAGTTCGGCCGCGTTCGGTTTGTGTGTTTGTGTTCGGCCATTTGGGTGGATCACTGATTTCGTGTTCGGCCGTTCTGTTCGGCTGCGTTCGGTTCGTGTGTTCGGGTTCAGCCGTTCGGGTGTCAGCCGTTTGGGTGGATCGCCGAGATCGCGTTCAGCATTAGGCGTTCAGCGTTCGGCGTTTGGCATTTGGCCTAAAAATATCGTGAGCGCGCGGGAAGCCAGAAATCACACTGGAAACTGGAAATTCATGTGCGTGTGGAGCAGTGAGGTGAGTGGGTGTGTGTTTGATTCAGTGGCTGCTTGGTTCATGTGTTTTGGCTGTGATTGTGTTGGGTTTGGCTGTGCTGTGTGTTTGGGTGGTTGGTGTGTGTTGTGGGTGACTGTTGGTGTGTGGTTTTTTTGGGAAAAAAAAATGAAGAAGGCTGTTCACATCCTCCGGCTGGAGGCACATTTGCTGGTGGAGGAGGAGGAGGAGGATGAACAGGTGGGGGCCGCTGCCCCTGTTACAACTCCCATGGCACCAGTGGCACTGGCTTCCTCTTCGGACGAGGAGGAAGCGGTGGACTCTACTTCCATTCCTGCCAAGTTTGTAAACCTTTTTTTTAACTTTTAAGACAAGAAAGGTTGTATCAGTTAGAGCGAGCTCAGCTCACTGGTGTGTGGGTGGGTGCATGAGTGGTCAGCATCAATCAGACACAAACAGTGGCCAACAGCCGGTGGAAGTGGATGTCTGCCACAGAGAGAGAGGGTACTGTAGTGTGGGGGACTCTTCCAGCAGTCAGACATGAGCATCCCCACCCAAACATGTGCCAGGCTATCAAGGGTATCCACTCTCCAGTTGTCATCCCATTCCCTACGCACTCCCAAATAAGGGCAGTCTAATTCCTCCAGCCAGGGTCACATCTTGTGTCAACATCCCTAGCACCCCAAGGAGGGCAGCAGGATTTGCACGTGCCATCCAGGGGCTTTCTAGTTGCAATATCTAGCATCCCCTAGTACCCCTGGGAGAGCAGGATTTGCACGTGCTTTTCTTTATGTTTTTTTTTTAGTTTCCGTCCCTACTAGAACCCCAAGGAGGGAGGATTAGAGGCATCATCATAAATGCATGATATTTACTTGGTGTTCTTATGTATTCCCATTTCAGAGAGGAATCGGATTCTGACCCCGGGCCCAGCCCTGCTTTCAGGACCAGGCCTAGGAAGACCACTTGTCACCGGATCCCTAGGCGGAGCTCACCAGCCTCACCCCCAGACATTCGGCGCCAGTCGTCGGATGTCTGGCGGTTGTACATCAAGGGCGACAGAACCGCCACATGCAAGGTATGTCACGGGGACTGGAACAACAGGGAATGAATTGCCCTCTGACCTGTCAGTAACGGAAGTCCCCTGCAGAGAGAGATTGGATGGCCACCCTGTCCACCCACTCATGGAGACAGAATGCAGGCAGGGCTTGACAGACCATTGGTCTGACACAATATGGCACTTCCAATGTTCCTTTCTTTTTCTGCTCTTTCTAGATCTGCAATAAAGTTTTCCACCATCAGAGGGAGGGGACCACATCGGGGCTTCTCGCTCACACAGAGCAGACCCATAAAATGCGGGTGAGATGGGCATTTCATGTGTGGGTGGGCGCAAAAGGGTGGGAAGGTGACCAGGAAAAGGAGGCATATAAGCCCTTCCCCTCCCCCCGGCTCAAGCCTCAACGTGGAGACCTCAGGGATCCCGGAGGACACCGAGATCAAGTCCCTTTGGGTCAGGTTGCATTGCTGCAACAGGGCCACGCAGAGGCGGTCCAGCGCTCCTCTGCCGACCTGGAGAAGTGCCTGGTGACAGAGATGCAGGTGGTGCAGGCGGAGCGGCAGAGGGTGGTGGCATACGGACAGTATGTCTCCGCCGAGATGTGCTGTATGCAGGTCAACCACCAGGCACTCTCCAGGTGGCATAATGAGCTGGCAAAGGTGTTGGAATACACCATGGACAATGGCATGGTGGACCCCTCCATGGTGGCTGCTGGCCCTCTGGACTGCGAGCCGCCCCAAGGCCTGTTGTCTTTCCCCCAATACTGGGGGACAGGCCCAGTGGAAGAGACTGTGTCACTCTTAGCTTGTTTATAAGTTTCCTTTTCATGTTTTCTTTTGTTTTATTAAATGTTGTTGTTGTTGTT
Source organism: Sphenodon punctatus (assembly GCA_003113815.1). NCBI lineage: Eukaryota > Metazoa > Chordata > Lepidosauria > Sphenodontia > Sphenodontidae > Sphenodon > Sphenodon punctatus. Next base: position 1,274,248 of record QEPC01005125.1, read on the forward strand.
TTTCTTGTTTTGTAAATAGTTTTAAGTAATGTTTTCAAATTTATTGTTACGAGCTTCATTCAACATGCCCTCTCTTTTATCCCTGTGTGCTGAAGTTCTGGCTGGCAGGTGGCAGAATCTCATACAGCTACTAGATCCCTTCCAGCAGCACATGCCACCTGAAGTAGCGTAGTAACTCAAAGATGTGTGTTGCCAGAAGCAGGGTCTCAACTAGCAGAAAGCCACCAGGAGGTGCAGGGCTGGTGTTTGTGTGGGTGGGTGTGACAGAGAGAAAGAGAGACAGACTCCTCAGCAGCAGGCACCCGGGCAGGAGGCGGCGGGAGCTGGTGGTCGGAGGGGCTTTTAGTTTCAGAAGCCAGCTTCAGTGGACATCCGCGGGTGGGTGCAGAGGAGTAGGCTTTTGGGGAGGGGGGCAGGCTGGCATGCGGGCACCGGGCTTCTGGATGCAATGGAATGGAATGCAGCCCCTATTGACTGGAATGATGGTCCCATAATCTTGTTGATGGTCCCTGGGATGGGCGGGCATCGGGGATAGTGGAATGGCAGCCTAAAGCCTATGGGGCACACTTCATTTGATCAGGCGTGCCACGCTAGGTGGTATCAGGGCAGCAGGTATGTAGTGGTACAGGGACACATGCAGGCAGTCACTGGCAGGCAGACACATATAATATGCTGTGAGTTTATTCCATCTCATTACAGTAGGTTTGCTGCATGCTGGATGTGGGCACTGGGTGATGGGCATTAATGGACGCAGCACAGATGGTAGTTCTTCCAGGTTCCGGCTGGTGGCAGCTAGGATATACCTAGCTGAGCTCTCCCCCTCTAACTCCCATCTCCCTAGTTCCATCTGGGAATGGGAATCTCTCTGTCGCTCTCTCTCTCAGAGCTAGGAAGGCATTGTTGTGATTGTGAAGGGACTGGCTGGCGGCTAGTGCTTTGGAGGGGGAGGAGGAGGCAGAGCCCCGGGGGCTAGTCCTGGGGCAGAAGTGGCTGTTTCTCGGAGCGGTGGAATGTCATTGCAGTGTGAGATGTCTGACAGCCCCAGACCCATCACGGTGGGTCCTGGGGCTAGGGTGGCAGCTTCCAGGTATTGGCCACAGCCCTTCCTGCCAGTAACTTTGCCCTGGCACCCAGGCGGTGGGTGCCGGGGCTGGAGTGGCTGCTTCTGAATGAGGTGGAATGACATAACAGTATGAGATGAATGACGGTCCCAGACCCATCACGGTGGGTCCCGGGGCTAGGGTGGCAGCTTCCAAGTATTGGCCACAGCCCTCCCTGCCAGTAACTTGGTCCTGCCAGTAACTCAGGCAGCGGGTGCCGGGGCTGGAGTGGCTGCTTCTGAATGAGGTGGAATGACATCACAGAGTGAGATGAAAGATGGCCTCAGACCCATCATGGTGGGTCCTGGGTCTAGTGTGGCAGCTTGTACATCTTGGCCACAGTCCTCCCTGCCAGTAACTTGGCCCCGGGACCGTGATGACTGGTCCTGGTGCTGGAGTGGCTCCCTCTTGTCATGCGGCGGAATAACTAGTGCCAGTGGCACTAGCAGCAGCAGGCATTGGTTGCCCCGGGCAGGAAGTCAGGTGGCATGACATGAGCAGCAGTCAGGTAGACTGAGGGAGGGTTCAAGCTTCACAACCTGGCCAGGCAGGAAGGAAGCATGTCATGAGAGGCAGTAGGGCTGGGCAGGTGGGCTTGGGCAGGCTTTTAGCTAGGCAACCTCAGTGGGAAGACAGGCACCTTGACATGGGAGGCAGGACTGATGCATGCTTTGAGCTTTGGTGGCAAGCAGGGCGGGAAGACAGGGAACATTGCATGGGAGACAGTAGGGCAGGCAGGCTGGGACATTGGCAGCAGGGCAATCAGATAGGCTACCAAAGACTGTGCAGCATGAGAGAGAGAGAGCCGGTCAGCGTCACATAGGCAGGACGAGATCGTATGGCTAGCCATAGGCCTGCAGGCAGGCTTACAGCTTGTTTCCTAATCCCACCCTGCATCCTGATGTCAGTCAGATAAGGTGGCTGAGGCTGTCTAGTATGAGAGAGAGAGAGCGAGAGAGAGAGAGAGAGAGAGAGAGAGAGAGAGAGAGAGAGAGGCAGAGAGAGACAGACAGAGAGAGAGAGAGAGAGGCAGGGCGGGTGCCAGGCATTGGGAGGGAGGGAAAGCACCTCAGCAGCACAGGAGCAGTAGCTCTAGCCCAGATAGAGGAGGAGGAGGAGGAGCCCTGTCCCAAGACTGCCCCTGGCATGGGATGGTGTGTGCCATTGCAACATCACTCCTTGTCCAGGGGCAGCTCTGGGAATCCCAGCAGCGGAAGGTTAACCTTCACAAAGAGCAACTGCTCTACCAACTTGGCCCCCAGTCTCATGCGGTGCGGGGTGCATATGTCTCCCTTGATGTAGAACACCCTCTTGCTGGGGACACTGGTTGGTGGGCAGGACAGGATACCCTTGGCCACTTTGGACAAGGCCAGCCACACGTTGGTCTTGCCAGTCCAGTAGGCGAAGGGATCGCTGCTGGGATCTATGCATGGCGCCTCCTCCAGATAGGTCTCCACTGCTGCTGAGGTGCCATCATTCTCCCTCCGGTAGCTCTGGGTGGGCACCACCTGCCCCACTGCCCTCAGCCATGCTACTTGCCCCTTTGTGCTGGGATCCATACTCCCCTGAGTGGATGGAACAGAGGAGGAGCTGCTGGCAGTAGAGGTCCTGCTGCTGGTGCTGGTGCTGCTGCTACACTTAGGGCTGGAGGCAGGGATAAACCCAGATGGCTGGAAGGGGTCACTGCTCCCACTCCCACCATCCGCAGGGGCATCCCACTGCATGGCCCGCTCTGCCTGCCTGACCTTCTCGACCAGCATCCCCTTCCGTAGGCCATAGATGGAAGTCTCACGTGCCATGCTGCCCTTGATCCTGGGGTCCAGCATGGTTGCCAGGACATATTCTTCCTGGCAGAGGAGGTCATCGAAGCGTGCGCTCAGGCCCGCCTTCAACTTCTTGGCTAGGTCTATCGCCTCAGCGCACATTCTCCTGCCCTGAGGGCAACGATCCCACCCCCCCTGCCCCCAGAATCTCATCCAGGCCGCTGCGGAGACTATGCACCAGTGGGGTCACCTGGCTGAGGGTGGCAGTGGAGCTTCTCAATGTCTCCATGATGCCCAGGAATGGTCTCAGGACAGAGACAGTTTGGGATATAATCTCCCATTCCTCCCTGTTGTGCCCTGGAGGTGCCTCGATGTCTGTCTCCAGTTCCACCTGATGCAGGGCGGCTTTCTGTTCAATGGCCTTGACACATCCCCCCCACCCCATCTCCTCTATGGTGGACTGACGGGGCTGCTGGGGAGGCTCCTGCTGTTGTTCTGCCCCCATACTGCTCCTGCCGGTAGAGGCAGCAACAGTTAGTGCAGGACGCTGTCCCGCTGAATGGGCCGGACGACTAGCTGCTGGAGTCAGGAACCCTCTAGCATCCACTTCGCCTGCCTTCCCTCTCAGCAACACAGCACTGTGTCATGCCTTCAGGTGCCTGGCCATTGCAGTTGTGCCAAGGTTGGCAAGCACCTGCCTGTGCTTCACCACCTTTTTGCACAGTGTGCACTGCACCTCTCTGGGATCATCTGTCCACACGGGCTTAAAATAATCCCAGACAGAAGACTTTCCACCCCCCCTCCTGCTGCCTTCTTGCCTGCCCCGGCAGATGCACTGCTGCCAGCGCTGCTGGGAGAGGGAGGACTTTGTGGCACTGGTGATGCAGCTCTGGGTGGAGGGTCAGACATCGTCTCATGTACAGAGATCTCCTCTGCGGCACTAGTGTCACTGACTTCCTCTTCCCCACTGTCCCCGGTGACCACAGTGATGTCCCATGAAGGGGAGTACTGGGACCCAGAGGCTAGACTGCCCGTGCCTGCCATGCTGCTGGCACTCTCCCTGTGCCCCCCTCTGTAGCTGCTAGTGCTGCTTCTGCTGCTGCTGCTCCTCTCCCTAGTACTGGTATTGCCCGGGGATCGAACCCTGCCTCTAGCAGCCGGGGTGGGATCCACCAGCTCTGGACTGCTGGGGATTGCCTCGGCTGTGGGGACATTGGTGGCCCTGGAGGAACATCAGTAGAAGGAGCCCCAGCACCTGCTCCAGCACCACCCACAGAAGAGACAGATGCAGCCTGAGCTGCAAGTCCTGCGGCCTTCCAGTGCCCTGCGTGTCAGTGGAGGGCACTGCCAGGAGGCGTTGCAGAGCAGCCTGTTGCCCTAAAGTAGACCTGCTGATTTTGGGAGGGGGTGATGCGCTCTGTCTCTGGCTACTTCTGCTGCCTGCTGCTGCTCCATGTGCATGGCCCAACCACCTCTGGCATGTGCCCCATTGCCTCCCCTACGGGCAGCAGATTGCCCTCTCCTTCCCTTCTCCATTTCTCCTGCAAAAATAAGGTTTTTAATTATTTATAATTATATATAAATGTTTTTATTGAAATTTTTTATCTAATATTATCTATATCTATATCTACACTAAATGTAACCACTATTAACTAATAACTATTCTTAATGCTATGAATGGATTAAGTAGCTCCAACAAACCCTAAAGCTGAATCACTAAATGCTATCTCTATCAGTAAACTTTAAACTAACTCGTACTATCTCAAACTAAAAATATATCTACCTATCTATCTATCTAAATATGGGATGGGGGTTGGGGGGTAATCACAAACAACACAAGGAGGGGTACAAAACTGAAATGAAACCTAAATAAATCTAATAATAATCTTACTCTAAATGAATCAAAAAACAGGGGAAGGGAATGACTGGGGATGGACTATATAGGGAAAGGATTCAATGGAGGGAGGAGGGAGGAAGGAAGATTGAACACAGGGAGGGATAAAAACAAAAAATAACAACTAAATCTATCTAAGCTAAGTTAAATAAATGAGAATATGGAGGTANNNNAATATGGAGGTAGATGGGTTGGATGGGTGAAATAGGAGGAGGATGACAATGGATTGGGGAGCTGGAAAATGCTGGGTGAAGGAGCCTTCTGAAACGCCTGCTGCTCAGGAACAGTGACTAGATCAGAAGGTACTGGGAAGTGGGGAGGCAGACAGTTTTGTTTCTTGCTGCACCCGCCTCACCGCAAGCCCCATTGGCTACGTGCAGCCTAGCCTGTGGCCAATCGCAGACAGCCAAGCCAGTGGGCTGAGGCAAAAAGGGATGGTGATTCGGGAGGCTGGCTGCTACTCGAAGCCACTCTCCACCCTCCACCCCTGGTGCCTGGAAGTCTGCTCCTAGCTGAGTCAGATGACTTCCCCCTCCTTGCTACATTTGGCCGTCCAGTGACCTGACAGAGTGACAGTTCCCCCTCCCTGCTTGGCCTTCCAGTGACCTGACAGAGTGACAGTAGATCATGTTCGTTTTAGCCACCCATACTCAACCGAACGCAATCTGAACTGACCAAAGTTTTCGGCCATTTCGTCATTTGGTGTTCGGCTCGGTTCAGTATGTTTGTGTTCGGGTTCGGGTTCGGTCATCTGAACAGGCCGAATTTGGGCCGAACACTGAACTTCCGAACCGTGTTCATCCATCTCTAGTAAGTTGGGAGTTTACAGATAGCAGGTGGGGATAAACCTGAGTGGGGATGCTTAGCAGGTGTTAGGAAGGGCAGAGCAGAGGAGGTGGGTTTTGAGGAGGGATTTGAAGGTACAAAGGGATGGGGCAAGGTAAAATGGGAAAGGAGGGAGTTCCAGGCATGTGGGGCAGAGAGGGAGAAGGGATGAAAGTGGTTGAGGGATCAGGGGAGGCATGGGAAGGTGAGGGAGTGGATGGAAGAGGAGTGGAGTGCTTGAGCAGGGGTCCTGAGGGAGATCAGGGCAGAGAGGTAGGGGGGAGAGAGGTTGTGAAGGGCTTTGTAGGTGAAGATGAGGAGCTTGTGCAGAATACGCTCAGGAAGAGGGAGCCAGTGGAGAGAGGAGAGAAGAGGCTGCACATGGTCAAAGCGACGGGCTAGGTGGATGATCCTGGCAGCAGAGATGAGGGAAGAAAGGTGGGAGTGGGGAAGGCCAGTGAGGAGGAGGTTACAATAGTCCAAGTGTGAGATGACTAGGGCATGGATGAGAGTTTTGACAGAGGAGGGAATAACAGGCAATGTCACACCCATCACCTTACCCACCACCATCATCTCCATCTTGTTGGAATTCCACTTCAGTCGGCTTGACCTCATCCAGTCCCCTACAACCACCAAGCAACAGGTAATTTATTTTTTTAAAATATTTATTACCCCTCCTGTCACAGGCTACCTCTAGACTGCAGAATTTGGTCTGGATGAAAATGAGAGGTAGATTTGGGTATCATCAACATATTGATAACAAACATCAAACCTTCTCATGACCTCGCCCAGCGACTGAATGTACACATTGAACAGGGGAGGAGACAAGATGAAACACTGTGGGACTGGGATGGGATGGTTTTGGGGGTGTGGATGGGAGGGGTAGTGTGGGGTGTGAGAGTACATCATGGGATGTGGAGGGGATCAAGGGGTGTGTTGGTTATGTGGATGGGTTCCATGCCCATAACCTTCCATAGATGGCTGGCAGGCTTTTATAACCATTTTTAATGGATGTGGGAGCAAGGGGGTTGGTGTGTGGTGGAGCATTGTTGCGAGGGCAATAGGTGGGGGAGGGTGCAGACAGGTGCACACCCATCTCCACCCACCTCCACCCATCTACATGCATGGAGAAAACTGCCTTTTCGCCTGTTGCTCCATGTGTGAGTGATTGGTGGAGGTGGGTGGAGATGAGTAGGTCATGGGATAGAGCACACCCACCTGCACACCTACCACGGTGGTCACATTCGTGGCACCTATGCATGCACACACAGTGAATCTGCATGTGCATGCTTTGGTCCATCTTGTGTAAAAAGGGCCTATTGGTGATGTCATACAAGCGATGGACCCTGCTGTATGCTGGGAGTTGTAGTCTAAAGACTGGCAAACATGTATGAGGTGATGTGATGTTTTCCTGCCTTCAGGACTATATTTCTCAGGGGTTGGGGAACAAATCAGATCCTCTCCCCTGTCTGTTCAAACCTGGAAGAAACAGACAATCTGGGGAAGAAAAGGGGAAATGAAGTGAGCTGCAAACAACCCCAGTGCCTGGACAAGGGGATGACTGGGCTGAGACTGGGGTTGAACTGGCAGCTAGTAGCCACTGGGGCCACGTCCTCCCTCCCTCTCCCCCCCCTTCCAAGGAAAGTATCTTCGACCAAGTACTCTCCAGACACTGAGTGTCCGAGTACTCACTCCTGTTCCTTGGAATGACAGCATTACTTATGATTAAGCAACTGGCTACTCATTTCAGCCCTAGTCCTAATGGCAGCTTCCTCCATGTGTATGTACCCCCAGTAGTCACTCCCTTCTTTGTGTTATGGCACCCAGTGAGCAAGTATCCACAGTAGCTACATCAAAACAAGTCTCATTAAAGGTGCGACCAATTACCCTTTTAATATGAATGCACATGTTAATATTTAGAGCTGAACACCCCTTTCACCCTCATCGAACTTGGTCTGTGAGACCCCAATATATGTACATATATTGTATGTATATATTTACATTGTCCCTGAAGGCAATATGCCTGCATAAGGCATCCTGGATCCTACGGGCTATGTGGGTCTCATGGAGGTCATTCTCCAGCCTGTACAGGGCACTGGCTCATGGGGGGCAATGGGGAGGAGGTACTGCAAGGCAGTGCTGTCCATGTCTATGATGGTATGGAAGACACAGGCAGCTGTGACCATCTGGGGGGCCATCTCCACCCTGAAGATGATCCTCCCTCCAATGGATCACCAGCATTTCTTGAGCAGCCCAAACGCCCATTCCACCACAGTCATGGAGGCACTCAGCTGCCTGTCACAATGACCTCATGTAAGCCTTCCATCACCTGCTCCTGGTGGACAAGTTGCACCATCCTGTTGAGCAGCAGGGCCACAATGGCCTCACAGAACTCAAGCAGGATGGCACCCACAGTGGATGTTCTGATGCCAAATATCTGGGCAATGGAGCAGCAGCAGTCTGGGGTGGTGAGCTTCCATATCGTGAGGACCACATGCTGCTCCATGTGAATGGGGATCCGCATAGTTTTTTGCTTCTTCTCCAGTCGTGGATGGAAGATGCCAATTCCAAATATCAGGTGATGGGACATAGATAAATGGGTTTCCCACTCTGTGTGTCCCCAGGTGGACAGGACCATCTCCCACCACACCATTGCCCTACACAGTAGCCATGTGAACTGGCCAATGGACATTGCTTGGCAAAGAGTGAGGATTGCTGTGGTGATGTCCCTGGACAGATAACAAGAGGCCCACTGCAGCTCCCCTTCCATCACCTGCACTGCTGCCAGGGATGCACTATGCCACCAGATATGGGCTAGTGCCCCTGCACCTAGTCATGCAGGTATTTGACTATGTTGTAGCACCCTGACCTGAAGGCCACAGAGGAGCCTAAGGAAGCTAATGATGGCCCCAGGCCGGATGGAGCAGATGGTTTACACCACCTGAATCTCCTGATTGCATGCCTCTGCACTGATGAGTAAGAGCTGGAGGACACCTAGGTGCTCATGCTCCATGGCCCTCAGTCAGAAGGCTGAGGTGCTCTCGGAACCTGCACTAGAGTGTTTGAAGTGTTGGCATGCTGCATGAAGGCACCAATCCATCATCACCTGACTGACTGCATGCCTAGTTATTGGCTGGAATGGTCCATGCACAGCTGAGTGTCTGATTCTGACCCTTCCTGAGGATGGGGGAAGGTACTGCCGTATTCTGGCCTTGTGTTTCTTGCTCAGGTGCAGATTGTAGCAAAAGTGGGATCAAAGCACCCCTTTGGTGTGTGTGTGTGGGTGCATGTGTGGGTGCGCATGCATGCATGCACCTGCGTAAAGAGTCAAATGGGATTGTTCCATTACAGCTTAATCTATTTCTGTTCTCAAACAGGAGGTGTCTGCCAGTTCCGGCCCAGAGCTTCTTGCTCCTCTGCAGCTTGTGGGCAACAAGTTAGGATCATGGCTAGAGCTGCATTGGGTAGCAATTTAGCAACTCATGTGTAATACTTGCATTTTCTGGCCCCCTTTTGCCACCCCACAGGGAATCTGATGTAGTTCCCAGCCCCCCATAGGGTAACCCGTGCCTGGAAATGTGGATATTACTGGGGTGCCCCTGTGAGAGGGGACTTCCAGTGTGAGGGATCGCTAGAGAGAGAGGACTTGTGCTTGTCCTCCTCCCCTTCCTCCAGATGCCATGACCCCTTTGGAACTGTACTCTATGGGCTGCCGCTGTGAGTGATCTGTGACCTGTGGTGTTGATGGAATCTGGAAGTTACTGTACAGGCAGCCTACCAGGGGGACTAGTTTTGGGGTCCATGTGTGACTGCTTTCCTATGCCTCCCTTTGGGTTTCCCCTTTTCTTCCTGTGCTCACCATGAAGTATGCACTTTTCTCCCTGTAGTCAGCTTTTGGTGTGTGGCAACTGGTTCCCCCTGAGGCTGTCTGGCACCTCTGTGTGCTGGCATGGTTACCAGGGTCTGTTTCTCTGACGTCCACCCCAGCCCTCACAGAGAACTATGGAGGGTGGATAGCAGTGGCTACTGTGGTTTCTTTTCCCAACAGTTTGCCATATCTGTACATCGTGCCCTGGGGAGGGGATGATAGGAATGGGGCAGGGCAAGGCTGCTCCCCAACACATTTGTTTTGTTCCTCCACCCTACCCAGGTAGTTTGGACAGTGGGACAGCACATTTGACCTCATCACCGTCAGATCTGTTTTTACCAACTGTGTGTGCACAAGAAGGCCTGGGGATGGTCATCCATGTCCCGACCTCACCATGAATGAGAGAGGCAAAAGCAGGGCTGCAGAGCTGCTGTGGTGGCGGTAGAGTCAGAAGGGAGGGGGGACTTTTGTCACGTCTTGCGTTTTTTCTCATAAATCACAAAGGGAAAGTGAGCTATGTGGCTTAGCTGAACTAGTCAAACTAAATTGGGCTGCACTTTTCCCAAATTGTGTATTATAAGGTTACACTTCACATTGTTGTCCAGCTAGCAAAGGAAGT